>OX235279.1:18547577-18955953 GCA_944472155.2 Trichobilharzia szidati | reverse complement strand
TAATATGTTGTGATCACTGTTATCAAGTTTATTTCCTACCTCTATCGAGATGGGCTCTATTTCATGACAAAGGATTAAGTCAAGAGTGTTTTCATTTCTTGTAGGGAGGCGTACGCACTGCTTCCATCCGCCTACGTCTATAGCTTGTAGTAACTCGTCATGGATTCTAGGTCCTGTACAGGTATCCCAGTTTACTCCAGGTAAGTTGAAATCGCCACAGACTACTTTGTAGTCAAAGTCCAGCGTAGCTGCATGCTCTAGTATTTCTCCAATAGTTATATCAGTCATTTGAGGGCTATTAGGGGGTCTGTATATACATCCCACGAGAATTTTATTTTCGTTTGTGTGGATGCTTATCCACTTAGATTCAGGGAGTTTGTCAGTAGTTGGGTTATTGAAAGTATTGGAGTTAGTGGATTTAGAGGCATATATTAAGCAGCCGCCTCCTCTTTTGTCAACTCTATCGTTCCTATAGATGTCGTAGTTGTCTATTACTAGCTTTGAGTCAGGTATATCAGTAGTAAGCCAGGTTTCAGTCACCATTATTAGTGTTGGCCGTTCTATGTATGCCAGGCAGCGAAGCGATGTTATTTTGTTAAGGAGAGATCTAGCATTCAGGAGCATAATCGTTAGTAAACCAGAGTTATTGGGGGAGAGGTTAACATGGTTACTTGTTACTATTCCTACGTTATGTTTGGAGGGGCTCTGAGGTGAGACAGAGTCAGTGTGTGTACTATTTCCTGGATGAATTGTGCAGCGAGTGGGGCTATTGTTTGCTGCATCCGAAAATAATCCTGTTGCATGTTTTGACTTTTAGCATCCATGGGTGGGCATCTGCGTTCATTTACTGGTGATATATAGTTTGCTTGACCTAGGTACCCTGTGTTAAGATTACCTTGGTAGTTGTACCTCATGGGTCTTTCATAGTCGTATGCATATTGGCTCACATCACATGTGTGAGTGAAGTTATTGAGAGGGTCAAGTGTCGATCTATATTCATTATGTTGATGGGATTTAACATAGATAGTGTGAGAGTTTGGACGTGAATATACATTAATATGGTGCCTATATGAGTCCCGTTTAGTGCTCCATATATCCTGATGATCCATTCTACGTTGCATTCCCAAGTTATGTGCGTTGCTAGCCATATTACTCCTAGTTCGGGAAGGGGTGTTCTCATTCACATGATGGATGACTTTTTTGGGAATATGGTTTTTTACCCATGCATTGTCATTTTCTAGACTGACATGTTGCTTATTAGACTTATTGAGAGGGAGGTATGTCGAAGTCTGGAGTGGGAATCTAGGCTTTGTGGTCTTTCTTGCAGTTTCTACTGCGGGACTCTCTGGCTTGCATCCAGATTGAGTGTGGTCTGCCAGTGGTTTCTGGTCAGACATATTTTGTGAGTCAATATCAACCTCATGTATGTCAGCAGGTTTTCCAGATGTGCTCTCACGTACTTTGAGATTGCACCCAGTGACACTGCTCTTACTGAGTTTCGAGTCGCTTTTACTTGCTGATTTTTTTTCCAACACTATACAGGTGACTTGCTGTGCTTCAGTGTCCGTCGACACTTTAGCACTGATACCAGGTGTAGTTCTCGGTGTGGTCAACTTTCTATCGAAGGAGTTCTTGGTTGCTTGCCTTTGGTTAGTTGTTTTATCCGAGACTACTTTAATAGTCTTGAATTTAGTGGCAGTAGCCAGAAGATCTTCGGCCTTCTTAAATCGTTCAGCTATTATGTAGCTGTCGAACCTAAAGAGTATAGGACAGGGATGCTTTAGGTCTTTTTTACTTAGGCGAATGCACTGACAAGGTGCACTCAAGAGATTTGCAGCCTTCAGCAATGAGTGCTGGACCGACTTAATGGGCTCGCTATCTGGTACATTATACACTATGGCGTTTTGTTTCGAAGCCAGCCTTTTAACAACTTCGCTGGGTAGAAAGTCAATGGCGTTTTCTAACTCCTTAGCATTTTCTGAGTCAGTAGGCGTCATTCTAGAGGTCATATTAAAATGCTTTAGGATTGTAGGATCCTGCAGTTCCTTTTTCATAAGTGAGATAGTTTCGGGTACACATTCTAATGAACTTAATTTCGTTTTTAATTCATCAATCTGTAGCTGCATCTCTTTATTAATGCATGTTAAGTAAGAGAGCTCTACCTTTTCAGACAGAACATCTTCCACCTGTATTACAGGGGTCAGAGTTATGTTCGAGTCTTTTATGTTGGATGAACTACTTATAATAAGGGGTGGTAATGTGTTATTAGACGAGCTGGTGCTATTTTCTAAATTACTGGTGTTCACACGAACACTCTTTTTAGAATTTCGGCCCATCGTTATTAAAGATCAATCAACAGTAAGCAATAAATGAATATAAACGAAAACACGTGCAAAAAGCGTCACCTGGTTCGAACGTACCGGGCTAGGAGTACTGAATGATTTGAGTCTTTACTATCTTTTCCATTACACGTGAAACTACAGACGTGATGCTGATGGGGCGTTAGTTGTTGATATCAGCTATAGGCCCACATTTATGGATAGGTAGAATATAAAACTTCTTCCAGCAGGTGGGGTATGTTCCATCGCTTAGTGAAATTGAGCATAACTTGAGCAGGAGTAAATTCATGTCACTACCACCGTTTTTCAGCAGAATGGAAGATATACCATCTGGACCAAAAGTGTTACTAAGCTTAAGATTTGCGACAGCTTTTTTATACTACATATATATATTTATTCCTGTTTATGCAGGAACATACCAATTGTACAGGCATGGATAAGTTATTATATAAATTACAGTTTGTTTGTTCAATCTAACATAAGAGTCAGTCGGAACAGTCTGCAAAATAGTTTGTCTGTGTAACACATAAAGAGATATAGAAATATTGTCTTCGCATTAACAAAAAACCCAGACTTCAGATGAATGTGATACAAATATCTGGGAAAAATAAAGCTTGAAGTCAATTCTCCTATAAAACTTTGTTGTGAACAGCATCCGTGAGATAAAGTTTATTGATGTATTATTTTGATTCAATAATGTATTTATTCCACTTTTGTCAGCAGTCTTATCGTAGTTTTATAATAGGAAAGAAATTTGATCTTTGATACGAAAATTAGATAAGGTAATGTTAAATTGTTTTACTGCATCAAATGGGGTCAATTCTAGAACTATCCATTTGCGCCATTTGCGTCAGCATGGCAGACTGTACATGTAAGTTGAGTAATACATTGAAAACTGTTTGAAAACCAGTTGTTTCTTTATATCAGATCAAGAATAATCCTTGTACAGAATGTTGGCCAGCGTTTTCAAGTGGTTGCAACGGATCGTTCATGGAATTTGAGTTTGAATTTACTTAAATGGTCATTTCAATTTAGATGATTGGTTGTTCGACCTCGACCAGGAGATATATAGAAGTGCAGGCACAGGATATAATAACAGAAAGAGAAAGTATGTAAACATGAACAGGACGTTAATATTTTATGTATATATAAATGTTTATAAATGTATATCATTGTATAGTAAACACTACCTATAATCTAGTTGTTCTTTCATGTATTTTTGCGAAGTCTTAGAGTTTATTTAGTGTCATAATATTTAGTGATGAGTCTAGGCGTTATAGTGTTCTAATAGCTCATGCGTTTTAGAAATAAGTGGTGCGGTGTGATTGGCATAGTCATTTGGATGAAGCAGTTCATATAGCAAGCGTTTGAAGGTTATGATAGAGTGACAGGTCCTTATTTCTAGGGGTAAACTGTTCCAGATCTTAGAGTACATGACTATGAAGAAGTTTGCACGGAGTGTTGTCTTGCAGTTTTTCCTAGATACTGTGCACGTTTGGTTACGAAGATTGTAAGAGCCTTCCGGTGAGAACTGTATCTCCTTACTGTCTGAGAATGATATTTTATGCAATATTTTAAAGAAAAATGTTAGGTTAATGCTCAGTCGTCTCATCCAGAGTTGGTCGATACCTAGAGTTACACACCTTGATGTGTAGTCCTTTTCGCAGTCAAATCCTAGTAGTTTAGACGTGAAGTATCGTTGGACACTTTCTATTTTAAGTTTGTCACTTACGCGAGTGCTGCTGAGAATAAATGGACAATATTCAAGTAGTGGTCTGACACAAGTTTTATACAATAATAGCTTCGCCTCGTAGTTGTGGAAATTCCTGAGTATGCATCCTAGGAGCATCCTCGATTTACGCGTCTGTGTCGCCACTTGCTCAGAAAATGTCAAGTCACTAGAGTACCTGAGTCCTAGGTCAACAACACTTTGGAGTTTAGGCAAGTCGATAGATTCAAGTACCAGTTTAATATTTATTGAGGGTGCACCGAAGCATATCCAACCACATTTTTTAAGGTTGAATTTAAGGTTCCATGTGGAGGACCATGCAGTTACTCGATCTAGTTCTTCCTGAACAGCTTTCTGAAAGTACCCTAAGTCATCACAGTGGAATGTGTAAGCTACTTTGAGATCATCTGCAAAGATGAATGGTTTGCCAAGTGAGAAACAGCTGCATATGTCGTTGACATATAGAGTGAATAGGAGGGGGCCTAAGACGCTACCTTGAACTACTCCAGAAGTGACTGGACTAGGTTTAGAGTTAACAGAACCCAGTCTAACTACTTGGGACCTATTGTTAAGGAATGATTCAATCCATCCTAATAATGGGTTACTTATTCCTAAGGAGTTTAGCTTACTTATTAGAAGCAAATGGTCAACGCGGTCAAAGGCTTTGGAGATGTCAAAGTAGATGACTAGTACTAGTTGTTGTTTGTCACGGCTGCTAGTTATGTAGTTAAAGAAGTCAAGGTGACATGTCATGCATGATCTGGATTTTAGGAATCCATGTTGGTTTGGACTTAGAATATTGCAGCTGAGCATATGTTTGAGGATATCATCTTTAACTATTCGTTCAATGATTCTAGATACTATGGGTGTAATATTGATTGGCCTATAGTTGTTGACTTCAGTTTTTGATCCGGATTTGTGTTTAGGTACTATAAATGTCGTTTTCCATTTATCTGGATAGGTTTGGCTTTCTAGGGACATTGTAAAAATCTTAAGTAATAAAACGGAAATGTCAGAACCACCGTGTTTTTAAAGATACGATGGTATACCGTCAAAACCGGCACTACTAGAGCTTATAAGAGTATTAACGGCTTGGTTAATATTAGAGTAAGTGAAATGAACTGTAGTGATTTGTTTCAGCGTTGAAGATGAAGGGAGTTCTATTTTAGATTGTAAACCGAGAAGTGGACTTGTAGGCTTAAGGTAGTTAGCTGCAAACGTCTCATTAAACAGTTCACACATGTCTGCATGGTTGCTGTATAGTTTGCCCTTGTTTATAAGGAGAGAAATTTTATGGCTTTGGCGATTCATTCGTTTCTTTAGTATTTCTGTGAGAGCACCTACTCTGGTGGTGCTGGCTAGTGCCGTGCATTCTTCATTTCTCATACGCAAGTTATGAGCTTGCGAGATGGAGCTAAGAGTACTAAGTATTGATCCTAGTGTACTAAAGTCGTGTCGCCTGAAGTAACTTGTTGACAGTCTTTTCAGTTTCCTACGATCCTTTGGCTTTATGAATGTCTTTCTATGTGGGGAAAACTTTAGTGTTTGAAATGGGATGACAGCATCTAAGCATGTGTTGGAGTTATAGTAAAAGATGTCTAGAGCTTTCGAGAGGCCGTCAGTATAGAAGTACTCACTCCATTCTGAGGATCTTAGCATTGATTTTACTAGAGTCCAGTCTGCCTTACTGTAGTTCCTGTAAGTTATTTGTTGTGAAGTAGGGGTATGGGTTGCATCGCTACTTGACGGAAGTGGCAGTGCACACAGCACTGTTTTGTGGTCACTCCCTGAAAACTCAGAACCTACTAGGGTAGAAAGGGGACTTATATTGTGGCAGAAGATTAAGTCTAGTACGTTATTACCTCTTGTAGGGGTTGTGACAGTCTGCTTCCAGCCAAGTATATCCAGTGTGCCTAAGAACTTATCAAGTTTAGTTGGACCTGTGGGTATTTCCCAGTTGATTTCTGGTAAGTTAAAGTCTCCACATAGGATCTTATGATCGTAGTGGAGGGTGGATAATTGTTCTAGAGTATTAATAAGTTGGGTCTCGTAATTACTAAAGGTGCCAGGTGCTCTGTAGGTGCATCTAATTAATACTATTGCGTTATTTAAGTGTAAGTTAACCCATAAAGTCTCAGGCATGTTAAGTGTACTACTTTCTAGTTGTGATACAGTAAGTGCATTCAGAAAGTACATAAGACAACCCCCTCCCTTACCACCTTCCCTGTCACACCGAAAGTGTGTATAGTTATCTAAGCTTATCTCTTCATCCAGTATGTTCGAGTTACACCAGGATTCAGTGATGACAATTATAGGGGGTTTGTACATTACTGTGAGTGCTCTGAGCATCGGTAGTTTATTTAGAACGGATCTAGCATTTATGAGGATTAGGTAAAGATGAGATTTGAAATAGCATTTGAAGTACTTAAGTTCGTTAATCAGCCCCGAATGTGGTTCAGCACCCAGTAGTACTGTTTGACATGACGATCCTATGTTAAGAGGAGTTTCAGCATCATGTTCACCTATGTCTATCGAGTTGGTATGTGCTGTTTTCGGTGAAGAATTGAGCGTTGGAGTACTGGATGTGCTATAGGCTAAGGCATTTTTATTTCTAGTTAAGCTAGAAACGGGGGTAGGGATCTTTATTTGACCTAAACTTGTGCATGTACCAAGTGTGCTTAGTGGATGCAGGCGAACTAGACTGTTCCTACATTCATGCAAAGGGGGAGCCAGCATTAACGGTTTAGGAGTGTTAGCATCCCTACCAGCTGTTTTCTCAACGCTGACAGGGACGCAGGGGATAAAAAATGATTGGGACCTTGTGAAGACCATGGTCTATTATTCCACCTATTGTTAGGTACTAGTGGTGTCCTTGTAAGGGTTTCGAATGTACTGCTTTGTGGGTTAGTTCCCAGCAGACTTGTACCGTATATCCGATCAAAATTTATTTGCGTGCCATACTGTGAATGCCCTGAGTTGTTGGTGGTCGAGTTCTGACTATTGTCACTTGTACTCTTGAGGGTGGCATTGTTTTGGCGTTGGTTATCAGTGTGGGCCATGGTGCTATTTCGCACGTTGTGGGTGCCAATACTATTGACCGTGGGGAATGTGGGCTTACTTATACTGCCATTGTTGTTGTTGGCATGATTTGGGGTCATATTCTTCTCTTTTCTACCAATGGACTTATGGCTAGGAGAGGAAAGGGTCAACTTTCGGGGGATTTTGACTTTTGTTCTTGGATTATTTAGTGACATGTCTAAATCTACGGTGGTAGGTGGTATAGTTTTATTGGCTATTTGATTACAACTTAGCGGCCTTTCGGTTGGTGTCGCTCTCTGAGAAGATAATTCTGTGTGGTTAGAGAGGGGTGGTGCGGTGGATTCTACGGTGTCTCTCAAAGGGTTGGGTATAATTGCTGCTTGCAATGTCCTATTGTTTATTCCAGAATTAGACTCAGTGTGATAATTATATACGCGCCTTTCTATGACGGTCTTGTCCACCGCAACCTTTATTAGTTTGTAATTTCTGGCTTGCGATAGGGTGTGTTGGGAGTGGATAAATTTTCTGGCCTCAGCCGGTGTTTCGAACTGAAAACGAATAGGACAACACTTGTCATGTTGACTCTTCTTCAGCCTGTAGCACTTAGTCTTGGAGTTGGGCATTTTCGCCTCACTAAGTAGGATGCACTGTACCTTTTTCAGTGCCTCATTATCCGGAACGTTGTAGACAATAGCATTTAATTTAGCATCTAGTCGTTTTGTTACTTCTGTAGTAACAAAGTTAATTAGGTTATCCACCTTAGATATCGATTCACTGTCAAGTTTGTTAAGGTCTACAGTTTTCATGAGAATAGTTAAGGGTGTCAGTTCACAGACCTGCAGTCTGATATCACTGATCTGACCTGATAAATTGGAGATTTTGGTATTGGTATCGGAAATTCCAGGATCTACTGACTTATTGTTTTTTAAGTCCCTTAACTCGGCCTTAAGTTCTCCTATATACAACTTTAGGAGTTCTATTTCTCAAGATAGTAGTGAAACAGTGCTTGGTAGCTGGAGTTTTTTGATAAGCACATAAAGCGTAGGGAGGGGTTCTGTATGAGCAGAGGGTACTGAATTTTTGGGAGTATTGCTAATACTAGCTGTCAGCACAGTTTTATTCTCAATTCCAGCTCGACGCTTATGGCATAAAAGTGAGTTATGTGGCTCACTATAACCGTTTGTAGGGAGTGTGTTGCTTCATGTAGCAACCAAAGACGTAAAATTAGTCATCAGATTTACAGAGGATTGCGTTCGTTGCTTTTTACTTTGATTAACCATAACTATTTGATATGAGTTAATAGTTACAGGTATGGAAGTAGTATAGTACTTATGCAAGGATTACAACAAGATAAATTTTATGTAACGAATCACGTAAAAATGTAACGCAAACGTTGGACGTACCGCCACAATGAAGTTACACGGGGTAGGGACAACAGAGAACTAGTGATTGTGCTATATTTTGATATAACAAAAGCCTTCGACAGAGTTCCCCATAATCTGCTAGTCAGCAGGTTATGCTCACTAGGGACCTGAGCTGGATAAAATCATTTCTCTGTGGCCGAAGTCAGACAACGAAAGTTGGCTCGATAATCTCAAGGCCTAAACCAGTAAGTAGTGGTGTAATCCAGGGAAGTGTATTAGGCCCACTCCGATTCATAATGTATATAAACATTATCTGTGAATGCTTTAGTGTAGGTAAACCAATACTATATGCAGATGACTTAAAAGTGACGTATAAATGCAAGAACACAGATCTTGGAATAACAGTAAACGCCATACAGCAAGAATTAGAAAAAATGGATAGATGGTGTGAAACCTGGCAACTCCAATTTAATGTCGAAAAATGTGGCTGGCTCTGCATAGGTTGCAACAATTTAGAACTTGACCTGACAATTCAAGGCCATGCACTTCAACGACTGGAATCTGTACTGGACCTAGGGCTGAAATGTTCACATAACTTATCATTTTCTGAACAAATCTCCAAACAAGTGTCAAAGTCACGCAGGCTTATCGGCTTTCTACTCAGGAACCTCTACAGAAATGAGTCTGGAATTCTGTTGTACAAGGTTTGTGTGTGTCCTTTATTTGATTACTGTTCATTCATGTATAGTAGCATACGCATAGAGGACAAATTGAAAGTCGAGGGAGTGCAGAGGTACTTCACGTTAAAATTACTCGGAGCTGAAAATGGTACGAACTACTCCACTAGATGTGATACCCTAGGACTAGAAACACTATGGCTAAGACGCCTGAGACTAAACTTGACACTTTACTATAAACTTCTAAACCACTTAGTTTTTACCTCTACTAATGGCACTCGACTTTCAGATGACAATGGCTACAAACTAGGACACACTAAGGGTACAGTAGCTATCGAACAGTGTAAATCAGCCACCAGGCAAAAGTTTTACTTGATTAGGTATGCACAGATATGGAATAAACTACCAATGGAAATGCGTCAAGCAAGTATATTGGCCTCCTTCAAAAAGGTGCTTAATGACAAACTACAAGAGTTTGCAAACGATAGTAGTTCTAGTTCCTATCTGAGAGCCTCCGAAATTATAGGTCCATTTAATGTATAGGCTTAAATACTACACCTGTTGTTTTTTGCCTATATTTATAATTCTAGATAAAACATTGACGGTTAAGATACGTATCCTCAAACAGACAAGAAATGAAAAAGGTATAACTCACCACAACATCACATGGACAGATGAACGCTCGTTGGGCACCATATATGCCTCACCAACTACAACCCACCTTTCCTTAGATAATGTGATGAACTTATATCCATAATGTTGCTGAGTAGTTAATATTCTCAACTCCTGTCGGAACAGCTGAAACTCATAAACCTTCCTCACGCTAAGAAAATACCCACAAGCAGCAGAAATCCATTAATTAATGCGTCTGAAGCTTATGTACTTACTCCCAACAATGACATTGAAGATCAAATGAGATAAACACATCACTGATTTCAAAATAACACATCAATGAACTATAATTCGAGGACTCTGCACACAGCAAAGTTATGTATGAGAATTGACTTTAATAATAATAATAATAATTTTATTTCTGGAACAGAAACCAACCATTTTTACAGGCATGAACAAATGTACACTAATTAGAACTCATAGAATATATATGATTTGTTAATCTAGAAATAGATTGAATACTGGTAAATTTGAGAGAAATATTTAAAAAGAAATGTACAAATAAGGCAATAGGTAATTTTCGAGATATGCTTTCAACTGAATAATTCATGAGATATAGCATCAAATCAAAACTGTAATTGAAAAAAAAATACGGTATGTCAATTTCACGCGGGAATTATAAACGATTACGTTAATTGTGGAAGGTAAGTAGCATTTTCGTACAGGTGCTGACGTGAAATATAAGAGATGCGGAATGAACAGTAATTGTAATTAAATGATTCATAGTGTTTGAAAGTCCATAAAACTTCAAATTCACCGGTAAGTACACCATAATTGTGACATTTCCAGTTGTATATGAGACCAACTTTGAACTTGTCAGCAGATTTCATGATAGAGGTGGTTCCGTTATTCACCAGGTGGGCTAGCAATATTCCGAGGATAGCGGCAATGTTTCAGTGCCTTCGTTTAAGGCAGTACCTTTGAAAAGAGAAGAAGACACAAGGAAACCGACAGAGAGGTGCAGAAGTATATAATAGGTGTTAATAATTCAAAACATATGTAAAAAATACATGGGGCTCATCATTTTTTTGTTTTTTTTTCATTTAAAAAATACTATTTCCCCCTGAGATTTTCTAGCGATGGAATTCTGGTCTTTCTTGCGAAAAGAAAAAAAGTTTAAGTGAAAAAAAGATGATAATTTTACCTACTTATATAGGTTAAATAGGAGTTAAACACAAAAGTCAAAGTGCGTGAACTATGTAGAAGAAAAGCGAGGGCTTAATAATAACTACTGTTTTTCTGAAGTATACATTTAGGTGTCCTTCTGAAGTAGGGGACTCATACCATGTACTTGCATTTGAGGAGTTTGTTATTTAAACTTCAGCTTTAGGCAAATTTTCAACTTCCTTTGTCTTTTTTTTAAAATTTTATTTATTCTCTTATTCTGCAGAAGCCATTCGAACTCAGGAGCCTTAGCAATAGAGTGCTGTCCCACAGATAAGGGTGGTTCTCATATGTCCCCACCATCATATCCGCTGACTAGCAATCACCACCCTCCCACCTTTTTTGTGCAAGGCCCTGGCAAAATGCTTCATTTTTTTATATATCTTTTAATTTCTGTTATAATATGCCACAAACTTTTCTTTTTTTAAAAAAATATTTATTTGTCAACTCATTCGAAGTCATGGCATGAGTGACTACTTTCAGAAGACCGTCATGTATGTTTCATCTGTTACAGCATTTTGGAGAGGAACAATAATAAAAGTATAAGGAAAATAGACTATCCGAGTCTACATTTTAGATATAAACAAATGTAATTTCGGAAAACAGTGCATAATCATGCAGCATTAAACATATAAGTAGTAGTAATTTATAATATTTTGTTCCGAAAGATTTGACTACACAAGATTATAGTTATAGAACAGTAAGATAGGATTCATTACTATTTAGGACTCACCGTATAGTTGATTATTTAGACTACCAACATTCGGGCCTTAATTTGCGTATAGGCAGACAGTGCTAACAAGTAGCATTAGGCAGTCTCCAGAGACATTTTAATACCAGTCGTCTTCAGTTGATTTGCATCTGGAACTTGAGACTGAACTCTTAGCATGCTGAAATACTCATAATACCATGTTATCAGTGATATGTGAAAAAATTTTTTTTTAATATTTGAATGAAGAAATAATTAAAATTTAAGGCTGATTGAGAATAGGTGACTGGGGTTGTGAAAACAATCATAGTGAAAGTAGAGTCAAACATAGAGATCACAGATTTCGGGAGCTAACAGTGAGGGTCAGTGGAGTGCCGTATTAGATCTCTTATTTTTAGTCTGTCACATACGCCTTCTAACCCGGTGTTGATAAAATATTTGTTCAAGCTTTATTTTTTCCCAGGCACTTACAATCCATCCACCAAAGACCTGGTTTTTTTGTTAATGCGAAGACAATACTCCTGTATTTCCTGTTGTGTTGCACTCACTGACAATCTAGCAGATTTTTCCAACTGTGCACAGAAATGATTGTATATAAGTGAAAAGGCTGTTTTATACTACTGGGATTAACATTTATCAAGTGTATGTATAATCTCCAGCGAACATGTAAAGCATATCTTGCTGCTGCCTGTAAATTGTGATTGAATTATATGGTTCCATTTCTGAAACAATTTGATGATGCCTGTAAACTGGCGTCCCTCATGTACTGTACTATGAGAATAAATTTATTTATTTATTAATATGCTGATGACCCCAAAGTCGTTTACTCTTACTACAGTCATGAATTAAACGGTACGGTAAGTGAAATACGTCTTGAACTAAGTAGCCTCGCAACATGGTGTGCTGAACCCTGTCTGAAGTTTAGCACTGACAAATTTGGCTGGATTTGCATCGGCAAAACTTATAGATAACCTTTCAACTTGCAATAATTCCTGTCCAAAAATACATTCAGTGAAAGATGCATGCACATGATAACTTCTATTCTCGTGGAGACTTCCGTGAGTCTTGTCGGTGATTTCCATGTACTGATAGCATTTGTTTGGCAAATGGTACCGTTCTTGAAACGAAAATTGGCTGCACTGATATCCTGAGACGTTGAGTCTTCATTGAATGATACAATACAGAAAGGTGCAGCTTCTACATAAAGCAGACAATTTGTGTAGATGACATTACACTCTTACTACTCTATCTTGCTCATTATAGCGATATTTTGACACAATCCGCCTGAATCTCTCATCATTGCAACCAATATGCTAAGAGTGTGCCGAAGTCGGATCATATAACGTGGACACCAGCATGACTGGTCATGAAGTGAGTATTCCTATGAATCCAGAAAACATATAACACAATTTCATCAAAAATTATTCATAAAACAAATGTGCGAGGCGCAATTTCAAACAACGTGACGGATAAGCCCAGCCTCTTTTTGCAAGAAGCTGGCACAGCTGTGCCACTGAGACCGACATCACAATTCGCGAAAAAAATGTGTGGAAAATTGCCATCCGAACATTATAGAAACAAAGCACAAGAAAAAATATTGATAATTAATTAATTCACATTGTAGCATTAAGAACACAGTATTCAGCAAAGAGACTCTTTTCAACGAATTTATTATCAAGCTGTACATTCGTATATATATGGTTTTTATAAAAATTATATCCGGTAAGGGAATTAGGCCAAAGGTGTGAATACATGAAATAATATTAGTATGAAATGCAATTAAAATATTAGTGATTATAATCATAGTTTCATGTCAAGTGGCAAAATAATTAATGTCGTACATAGAATAATACATAAGGTGTATAGAACTTTTGGAAAGGGGTACATAATTATAAGATTAGTGGACGAATATAAAATGTTACATTGCATGGTGGGAAGTCTGATAAGACAGAATTCAATATTGTAAAAATAAAAATATAAAAATTATTAATTTTGGGTTTGAAATGTCAAGCGGGTCAAGTGGAAAAGATTCAGATTGAGATTAGTAATAATAATAATGATAATCGTAGTAATAAGGGTAAAGTACATAGAATAACCTGTAATGTACATCGAACCTTTGAACTTTTGTTTGAACTCACTCACCCAACTTTTGGCACTTCTTCCTCTTTCGATTCGTGAATCTCCTGTACGTTTTTGGTTCACTCTCTCGTTGTGCTTTCATTCGGCGCACTCTCCGAGCCTACCACAGTCAAGACCTCAGATAAGTTTATAACCTCTCATTTTTATCAAGTTTCATATCTCTTTTGTGTATATATAACTCTGTTCCAGTCACACTTGCCATCTCAAGTCTTTTTACCTTGATTTCGTTCGTTAGTATTTGCACATTAGGCAGAGTACAACTAAGGTCATAAAGCGGTGAAGAAGTTTTTGTAAGAGTGGTTAATTTAGGTGTAAGTTAAGCCAGGTCTAACTCTTACAAGAGGTGAGCCCGTGTTTTCACCGTTTGCCTCCATAGTAGCTTGACGTGTAAATAGTTCTTTTTCATATTGACAATTTGTTTGTTTTTCACGTAGAGTTGTAAGATTTTACTCGCCTTGTTTTTTACTTATATTTTTTCTATCACTCTGTTAATATACCGCCTTGTCCACAAGATAGCCGACAACAGTTATCCTTCGCAGATGGCTATCACCTTGCAACTCCCAGCCTTCTGGACACATAGTCCTGTTGCATGGTTCGACTACGTAGAAGCTATGTTTGCCCTCAGACACATACACTCACAAGAGACAAAGGTAAACTTGGTAATCGTGAGTCTTCCAGAGAGTGCCATGGAAGAGGTGTCTGACGTGCTCGCGGATTCGTCCCCTCACTTGTATGAGCGTCTCAAGCAGGCACTGATTAAGCGCGCTGCACTTACTGATCAACAGAAAGTGTAGGAACTTTTGAGAGATGTTCAACTTGGCGACCGAAAATCCACTCAGCTGTTACGACAGATGAGACCGTTAGTTGCTGACTTTAAAATAGATGATGCCTTTTTAAAACAGATTTGGTTACAACGATTGCCGCGGGCGATTCATGGCATTTTAGCCCCGATCAACAAGTCTCCCTTATCCGAACTAGCCGAGGCAGCTGATAGAGTAGCGGAGGTTACTACATTCAATATGAGCATTTCGGCTGCGGTAACCGATAGTCCCACTCAGAACAAAGATTCTTCTGCTGAGGGGTCATCAAGCTTCGATGCAGTGGCCTATATAACCAAGCTTTACGAGGAGATATGCAGTATTCGACAGGAAATGAAAGCCAGAGATCGCCCTAGTAGTCGAACAAATTTGCCTCGAAATAGATCTTTTTCACGTGCCTGCAGTAAGCGTCGAAAGTCTCGTAATTCTCAGCCTCGAGTGTGCTGGTATCATCGACGTTATGGTGCAAAGGCCCAAAAGTGCACTCGTCCATACACCTTCGAGGTAAAACAGTCGGGAAGCTAGCAGGCAAGCATGTATTGGCAACTAACGTCGCTGGCGAACCACTTCCATGTCGCCTCTTCTATGTTACCGACCGTAACACGGGGATACGCTTCCTCATTGATACCGGAGCTGAGGTCAGTATAATCCCACCCACAGTAGAGGAGCGCAGGCGGCCAATGTATTTAAAACTACGTGCCGCAAATAGTTCGCTAACTGCTACCTTTGGCAGGCGTTTTATAGATCCTAATATCGGTTTGTGCCGTTCATTTCGTCGTAACAACATGGCACGTGACGTTGGAAGTCACACATAGTAGGCCACGGCTGGGTTTAGAAAGGTCAGGAAAAGATTGGAGTATATGGGAATATGGGCCAGCTGAAGTGAGTAAATGCCGGTCTTCGGAATGCTGCCCAAACTTTCCAGCGATTTATCCATGATGTTTTGCGTGGTCTCGATTTCGCCTTTCCCTATCTGAATGATATTTTGGTAGTTAGTCCAGATGAGGCAACACATGGACTTCACTTGCAGACCGTCTTCCAAAGGCTTACAACATACTCCCTCACACTCAACTTAGCAAAGTGTCAGATACGGGTCACTTCTTTGAAAAAAAATTATAAAATAAAATAAAAGCTGCCTGTATAACAAAGCTTGCGTATAAACTCTTTGAAAACAAGCTCATGGTACGATTTATCTACTTCAGGAGGACATCTAACTGTATAAATCAGAACAACAGCATAAATAAGTATCATCATTCTTTTTGTTTTTCTTCGCTTCTATATATTTTATGTAATTTGGCGTTTGGATTTAACTTCTCCACTTTCTATTCCCATTATCCTATATAGGTTTAAAAATCATTATTCGTTTTGCCCTTGTTTTTTTCAAAAAATTTGTTATTCTATATTTTTGTTGTTGTTTACTACCACAAACTTGAACTAACTGTTAGTATGTAACACTATAAAACTCAATGACTCTAAATTATTAGTAACAAAATAGGGGAATAAACCCTGCGTTTATCGCATATTGTTTGCTTAAATTATTATTATTTGCTGGCTGCCTCTGCACCTCTCTTTCTGTTTTCTTCTTCCTTCTCTTCTCGAAGGTATTGCATTGAAGCACTACAAATGAACAGTAATGCTGCTTTCTACGTTTGTATTACTTGAGCGTTATTCAGAATATTGTTGGCACACACGACGAACCGCGGAACAAATTCCATTCTGAATTCTGTTTATCACCGCAAAGTTGGTCCCTTGTATCTGTTAATACCAAAATAATGTTGTGGAGTTTTATAAATTTTTGAACATTTATTAATTGACAGAATGATAATGATCACAAAGCCTGTATCCTGCATGTCTTACTCTAGCACATGTTTATCACCTCTCTTCTTACCTGTAACACTCACGGACAACAGACACAGCCAATGAAGGAAGAACACGAAGATGCGGAAGAAAAGGTCTTTATTAACACCACGCAAGATTTAAACTGACCGGGTACAAAGTTATTTATTATCATTTATAACAAGTCTCGACAATCGGTCTTCTTCTTCCTCCAGCAGTGCCACGTCTGCGTTCCTTCCTGAAAAATAGGAAATAGGAAACTCGTTTAGTGATCTCATACAAGTTTTTATATCATTACATCGCTCCCTCCCCTCTGAAGGCACTGTCCTCAGTGCCAGGCGACGGTATAGGATATGCACTACCTCCTTCGGTAGGCACCTCGAAGTAGGTCGTAGCGGGCGGTGGTTGCGAAGGTGTTGATGGTTCGTTGACAGCTGCTGGATAGTGGGGTTTCAGCTGGTTGTAGTGCGCGGAGATGAGCTTTTCTTGGGGACGTCGCAGGTTCCGCAGGATATACGTAGTCGGGGGTCGATGCTGTACAATTTGATATGGACCTTGCCAGGGCGTGTAGAATTTGGGGCACGAGCCGGTAGGGGCGGACGGACGATGGAGCCACACATAGTCACCCGTGGAATAAGTGGGACCCTGGGCAAACCTGTCATAATTGCTTTTCTGATGTTGCGAAGAAGACTGTAGATGACGACGTGCCAGATTGTAGGCTATATCGAGGTGGTGGCGAAGGTTGCGGACGTAGGGAATTAAGTCGATCTTCTCATATGGTAGCAACGGTCTTCGGATCTCGACTGGCAGGCGAAGTTCACGTCCAAACAAGAGCAGAGCTGGAGAAAATCCTGTGGACGAATGAACGGAGGAGCGGTATGCTAGCAGGCACTGGGGTAGGGCATCGTCCCAGGTGTTCTCTGGTGCATTGTGCAAAAAGGCACGAAGAAGATGCTTGATTGTTCTGTTCGTGCGTTCTACCAGTCCATTACCTTGTGGGTGATAAGGCGTAGTATGGGTCTTTCGGATGCCGAACGCATTGCAGATGTGAGCGATCAGAAGACTCTCAAACGCGGCGCCTTGATCGGAATGCAGAGAAAGGGGGGCACCAAAGCGGGACACCCAATTATCGATGAATGCGCGCCCAATCGTCGGTGCATCTTGTTGCTGTAGAGGGACAGATTCGCACCACTTGGTGAAGTAGTCAACCATGACGAGTATATACCGATTACCACGTCTCGATGTTGGTAATGGCCCAATAATATCTACTCCCACTCGATGATTAGGGCCCTCGGTCAACATGGGTACTAAGGGAGCTCGGGGGTTGGTTTAGGTTGTTTGATCTGCGCACATATATCGCAATTACGGCAAAACTCCGTGATATCATGGTGAATAAGTGGCCACCAGAAGCGTTGACGGATGGCATGTTCAGTTTTCTGTTGGCCAGCGTGTCCCAGTTGCTGATGTACTTGACTGATGAGCTCGGGTACTTTAACGGATGGGACGAGTAGTCGGGGAGTGGTATTTGGTTCCACGATGTAAAGAACATCATCGATGAGTCGTAGTAGGCCCCATTTATCGCAGATGCACCGAGAAGCGGCTGGTAAGTCCCGTAGTTCTGTGAACGTCGGTTTGTCGTTCCCATGCTGTTGTCTTAAATAGATGGGCTGTATTGCCGTGTCCGCCGCTTGTAGGGAAGCCCAGTCGGTGTCAGCTGCAGCGCCGAGTAACACATTCAAGGTGTTTTCGCAATCTGTCAGGCGGGAGAGAGAGTCAGCGTTACCATGTCGTTTTCCGGGCCGATATTCGCACGTGAAATCAAACTCCTGTAAACGTTCTTGCCAACGAGCAAGTTGGCCCTCGGCATCGCGAAAATTTTGTAGCCACTGTAAAGCCTTGTGATCAGTCCGGACTCGAAATTTGCGCCCCAATAAGTAATGACGAAAGTATGTAAGAAAGTATACGAGGGCTAACATCTCACGGCGTGTCGTGGAATACCGCGCCTCTCTTTTGTCCAGCATTCGGCTAGCATATGCTATCACTCGTATTTGCCCATCAGGAGTTGCCTGCGAGAGAACGGCTCCGATTGCGTGTGCACTGGCGTCAGTATCGAGGATAAAGGGACCACTGTCAGCTGATGTGTCTGGAAACGATAGGACGGGAGGAGAAGTGAGACATTTTTTAAGCGTGTCGAAGGCTATCTGGCACTCATTTGTCCAGACGAATTTCCGTCCTTTTTCTGTCAGGCGGTGGAGGGGGGCTGCTATACTGGCGAAATTTTGGACGAAACGCCGATGATAGGAGGCAAGCCCCATGAAACTGCGTACGTCAGCTGTCGATTTAGGAGTCGGCCAGTTGACCACTGCTTGAGTTTTGCTGCTATCTGTACGCACTCCTTGTGGAGTAATCTCATGTCCAAGGAAAATAACAGATTTCTGCAGGAACTTGCATTTGGAGGCTTTCAACTTAAGATTACTCCTGCGTAGACGCTGAAATACGGCTCGAAGGTTGGCATGGTGTTCTTCGAGAGACTGGCCGAACACGATGATATCGTCTAGATAGATAAGGCATCGTTTGGGGACTAGCCCGGCAAGTACCGTTTGCATGAGCCGCTGAAATGTGGCAGGGGCGTTAGACAAACCAAATGGCATGGTTTCGAATTCGTACAACCCCGTGGGCACAACAAACGCAGTTTTGGGGCGATCTTCCGGACGAATTTCAACTTGCCAACAGCCGGAAGCTAGATCTAATGTGGAGAACCACTGTGCCCCACCCAAAGCATCTAAGGTGGAGTCTATGCGAGGCAAAGGAAAGGAATCCTGTTGGGTGATGGCATTTAAGCGACGATAGTCTACACAAAGACGGAGGGAACCATCTTTCTTTTTTACGAGAACTATTGGAGATGCCCATGGTGATGTAGACGGTTTAATCACCTTCTTCCTTAACATATCCGTTATCATGGAATCTAACTGTTGTTGATAGTGGACAGGTACACGTCGCGGTGGTACCCGAATGGGCAAGTTATCGCCCGTCTTAATCTCGTGTTGTACGACATTAGTTCGCCCCATTGCATGTCCATCGTCGAAGACATCACTGTACTCCTGTAGCAGGGCCAGAGTGTCTGCACGTTCTTTGGGATTAAGTAGAGGATTATCATGCAAATTCACCAGTCACCTGGGGCAAGACACAGGCATGGGCATGCTGTTTGTGGTTGACTGGCTGAACAAATGCAAGGTTATGGGTGCCTAGCCGTATTCGAAAACGTCTTAAGTCAATGACAGCGTTTTGTCCCGTTAGGAAGTCGACGCCCAGTATGGCGTCCCATCGTATAGCATCGCATATGACGAACGACTGAGGGCAAGTAAAACCCTGAAACGTCACGGGGAGGATAGCAGTGTCCGTTATCTTGATAGGGACCCCATTAGCAGTAATTAGCTGTAGTTGGGTAGGGAGAGGTTTAGGTTTGACCCCGAGTCTTCGAACCAATTCCATGCGAACGACAGAGGACGATGCCCCGGTGTCCACCAGAAAGGTGACGTCTATGTCTTGCAGTTTACCCTCAAGGAGGAGGGGAGATTTCGAACATTTAACAAATGAAGACATATTATAATGTAGCTCACCTGATGGTTTCTTATTATGTCCACATTTCCATGCACGGCGGCCGTACCGACGACAGTAATAACATTTACTTCTGTCGCCGCTATCTTTGGAGGAATTTGCAGTTTGGCTGGTTGAGGGGGCATTGAACTGGCGTTGTCTTTGTGCGGGAACGCATGTCTTCCGCTCGGCGGTCCCGAGAGCATAGCAAGACGTACTGGTCGATGGGGTTAGAAAGCGTTCGGCGCTTTCGAAGCGTTTAGCCACCTCGATGGCTTCTGAGATGGATTTCGCTGGCTGACGTAAAAGTTGGCACTTGAGATCATGCGATAGGACACCCTGTGCGAACCGGTTGCAAACAGCGTCGTCCCGGCTCGTGTTGGCCAGGGTAGGAAATGCGTGTGCTGCCAACTCGCGAAGCTGATGGAGGTAATTGACGGCTGTTTCGCCGGGCTCTTGACAGCGGCTAAGGAAAATTTGCATGTAGACCGAGGGACTGGAATCTTTAGCAAAACATTCGTCGAGAATGTGCCAATTGTAGCTCATGGGCTTGAGCGCGGAAAAGCCCCCAGTGATTGCACGGCGAAGGGCGGCGTCACTCATGGCTAGCATAAGCTGGGTGTGTTGTGCGTGGGCAGGAAGACCAGTTAGGGCAGATTCCATGCGGATTTTCCACATTTCGTAGTCGCTATTTATATCCAATATCGGAAGACCGCGCATCGGTTGAACGTGTTCTGGGGCTGAAGTGGGTGGGTTGACTTGGTGGTTGGAATTGACTTCAGGAGGGTCAGCAGAATCGGATTTCATGTCGAAATTGAATTTGGAACACCTCCGACACCAAATGTAACACTCACGGACAACAGACACAGCCAATGAAGGAAGAACACGAAGATGCGGAAGAAAAGGTCTTTATTAACACCACGCAAGATTTAAACTGACCGGGTACAAAGTTATTTATTATCATTTATAACAAGTCTCGACAATCGGTCTTCTTCTTCCTCCAGCAGTGCCACGTCTGCGTTCCTTCCTGAAAAATAGGAAATAGGAAACTCGTTTAGTGATCTCATACAAGTTTTTATATCATTACAACCTTCCATTAACGCAACATTTCGTAATTCCCGCATGGATCTGACTGACTATAAGTATATTGTAGACTATAAATTAGACTTGAACCAATATATTGTAATCTATTCTAACAAAGTTTCTAGAGGCTTTTTTCCATTTCTCCAATTTTTCATGTCAAAAGCAGTGTTCCATTTCAAATTGCACTTGTCGAATATGATCATGCCTGTACAAACGGTATGTTAATCATGTAAATGCTTAATTTATGTGAAATATATATTATATTATTATTATATTATTGGGACACAGGATAGAGAAGGGTAGGATCCATCCGTTATCTGAACGAGTAGAGACTATCCCAAACTTCCCTCTGCCCACATCTCTCAAAGCATTACGCACCTTTCTTGGAATGGTTAGCTACTACCGGCGCTTTATTCTCGAGTGCGCCCACATCTTGACCCCCTTGACCGATATGCTTAAGGGGAAATGTAAGTCCATCGTGTTCACTGAGAAGGCCTTGACAGCTTTTGAAACTATCAGGAAGGCTATTGCTGATGGCACAGTGTTAGTTCACCTGGATGTCCAGCTACCGCTCAGCATTTCAATCGATGCCTCTAACACTCCGATTGGAGCTGTCCTACAACAGCGTGTGTCCAATGCTTGGTCACCTATTGCCTTCTTTTCTCGTAAACTTACTGTATGCAAATCTAGGTACAGAAATTTCGGTAGAGAGCTTCTCACTGTTTATGCTGCTGTCAAACACTTTCGTCACTTCGTGTAAGGCCGACAATTTACTGTGTTCACTGATCATAAGCCATTGACGTACACTCTTCACACCACTACAGACAGGTACTCACCACGTGAACTACGCCACTTGGACTATATTTCACAGTTCACTTCCGCTATCCAGAACGTTTCTGGAGCTGATAATCCTGTAGCAGAGGCGTTGTCTCGCGTGTGCGTTATGTCAGCGCTATCAACCATAGATCTTAATAAAATGGATGAACTTCAAATGAAAGACTTGAACTTAGAACACCTGTCAAACGAAACCTCGCTGAGAATAGAACGTGTTCCCCTACCGAACGGCGAAGCATCCATACTGTGTGACATGTCAACAGGCACTCCTCGACCAATTGTCCCTAGGCCTTTACGTCGCACCGTGTTTGAGTGCCTACACAACCTCTCCCATCCTGGAATTCGAGCAACGGACAAGTTGATATCAGCCAGATTCGTGTGGCCTGGTATCAGCCGCGATTTGCGCCAGTGGACACGTGCTTGTGTTAAATGTCAACGTGCCAAAGTAACCAGGCATAACCTCACACCGTTGGGGACTTTCGCAACCCCAGATGCTCGTTTCCACCATTTACACTTGGATACCGTGGGGCCCCTCCCCCCTTCAAATGGTTGCTCGTATTAACTTACGTGTGTGAATCTCTTCACGCGTTGGCCAGAAGCCATTCCGATACCAGATGTAACGGCCCAAACCATCTGCCGTGCGTTCATGGAAGAGTGGGTTGCCCATTTCAGATGTCCCGCCACTGTCACTTCCAACCGAGGTCAACAATTTGAATCCACAAACTTCAAGAAACTCTTAGAGATGCTGGGATGGAAGCGTATTCAGACAACCGCGCATCGTCCCGGGTAAAATGGGCTAGTAGGACGTTTCAACCGCCAGCTGAAAGCCGCGTTGATGAGAGTAGACAACAGTAGATGGACAGATTCTCTGCCATTGGTCCTACTTAGCATCCATGCCACACTCAAAGTGGATCTACAGTGCTCCTCAGCCGAATTGGTGTATGGCACTACGCTTCGTTTACCAGGTGAGCTTATCGTCCCTGACACTTTCGAGCAAAATTTCCCTGATATCACCTTCTACGCCCAGAAGCTTAAAGGTTTTATGCAGCAAATCCGACTCGTTTCCACACGCACTCAAAACCAGAAAGTACATGTCGATAATCAACTTGATGGTTTTACTCATGTTTTCGTGCGTCATGACGCCGTGCCTAGGCCCTTTCAACCCCCATATGATGGACCTTATTGATCGATCTGGCCACCAAGACACCCTAAGTGTTGACAGACTTAAGGCGGCTTACATCGAAGACTCTTTACCCCTCACGCCTACACAACCAGCAACTACTTCTGCACCCACATCCCAGCCAGGTTATGTTTCTGAACATCCTGCTAAACCTAGCAGTTCTCCGGATGCGACAAGTAAAGCACCGGTTACAAGCGCTGGTCGGCGTGTGCACTGGCCTAAGCGATACTGTGAATTTATTAACTAAACACTTTTAATTACAAGAGTAGTTCATACCCTCATGTCTTTTCTCAGGTTACATTCATTTTTCGTGATATTTACTCTTTTGGGTTTCGTTTGTGGGCAGTAGCCACTTTTTCAGTTACTAACCCTGTTTGGTTTCTTTCGCTTTACAGAGTGTTCTCACATTTTATTTTTGGCGTTACGCTCGAACCGCTAACTAGACCAGTCAACTCTATTGTCGTATGATGGCTCCCAGCACTAGTGGAATTACAAACCGAACAAACAAAAATATAGACAAATATAAAAAAAGAAAAGAAAAGAAAAAATATGATAAAATGTAAAAACAAAAAACTTTCACTGTGTAGTTAGGCGGACCGTTAAATATTTTTGCACATAAATGCGTCACTTCTATGCTGTACATTTTAATCCGCTCAATCTATTTTCCCAGATTTTACTATGTTCACTCGGGTTATGCCATGCTGAAACTTATTTATTTTGTGACCCATACTTGTAATTACTTTGCATCACTTTAATTATACAGCTCGCAAAACGTTTTTAAACTGGTGATTCTACCTACTCATAAGATTAGGAGGCGAATATAAAATGTTACATAACATGGTGTGAAGCTTGATAAGATAGAATTCAATATTGTAAAAATAAAAAATATTGAAATTAATAATTTTGGGTTTAGAATGACAATTCAGAGTGAGAGTAGTAATAATAATAATAATGATAATCCTAGTAATAAGGGTAAAGTACATGGCGCAAATAAATCAACAAAATAAATAAATGTCTATCTCTCTATGGCCTAGGCAGAAGTAGGGACTGTACGTACTTCTTTTGTACACAAAGGTCTGGCTTAAAGTCATGAATTGCCAAGGCCTCAGCTGTATTTAGGAGTCTGTAATGAAGAAAACGCGGCCAGCAGGTTATCATGGATCCTATATATGATCTTAAAATCATGGTCAGGGTTGACAGAATGACAGAAGTCGATCAGGTTTTCCAAAATAGAGAACATATTCCAGCATGGCTTTACAAGGGAGAAAGGAAGTGTGTGCGAAGCTCTATTCTGGAATACCTGTCTTGACTTCTATCACTGTCAACCCTGACTATGATTTTAAGATCATATATAGAATCCATGATAACCTGCTGGACGCGTTTTCTTCGTTACAGACTCCTAAATACAGCTGAGGCCTTGGCAATTCATGACTTTAAGCCAGACCTTTGTGTACAAAAGAAGTACGTACAGTCCCTACTTCTGCCTAGGCCGTAGAGAGATAGACATTTATTTATTTTGTTGATTTATTTTGTAAGAGTTAGACCTGGCTTAACTTACACCTGAATTAACCACTCTTACAAAAACTTCTTCACCGCTTTATGACCTTAGTTGTACTCTGCCTAATGTGCAAATACTAACGAAATCAAGGTAAAAAGACTTGAGATGGCAAGTGTGACTGGAACAGAGTTATATATACACAAAAGAGATATGAAACTTGATAAAAATGAGAGGTTATAAACTTATCTGAGGTCTTGACTGTGGTAGGCTCGGAGAGTGCGCCGAATGAAAGCACAACGAGAGAGTGAACCAAAAACGTACAGGAGATTCACGAATCGAAAGAGGAAGAAGTGCCAAAAGTTGGGTGAGTGAGTTCAAACAAAAGTTCAAAGGTTCGATGTACACTACAGCTTATCCCCCCTTAGAATGTTGGTGGGAAACCAGTAATCTTCGATACATAAAAGTAGCAAGGCTTTGTAACATAATGGTGAAAGGACGAGAAAGTTTGAAGATAGTGATAATAATTTTAAAAATATTGCGAGAGGAAAGAAGAAAAGTTAAGGCGGGTTAGAGTCACTATGTACATGATTAGTGGAGAGAGACGGAATATAAAAAGAAATGACGCTGCTGACTGGGTGCTGTTTCATGTTTCTAAGTTGTTTGGTTCCTTTGTTTTTATTTTTTATAACGTTTATTTTCATTCATTTTTTGGTCATTTTTTAAAATAATTTTCTAATTTTTTTAGTGTATTTTTTTAACGGCCTACTGTTACGGGCTTACTGATGTGAAGGTTTGATGGTATACCTCCGTTGCCCTGGTTGTCATGGCGGAAAGGTGACTCATTATGTCTAAGTTTCGTCTTAGACTAATGCTCTACTCCTCCGCTTCAACAGAAACTAGTAACTATAGTTAAGCCAAGACTCTGTGTCTTCAGAACTGAGGAAGGACTAAATCTGTAGCCGAAAATGATCCTACAATAACAAATGACAAGAATCACCTAAACAAAGGTGTTCTGCAATTGAGTAGGTATAGGCTTCCTCGTGGAAATCGCAGAAGGATAACTCACCAGATGGAGAGGACCCCGGGTGAGCTCCCACCCCTTTTCACTGCGGGATGGCCGTCCCTGGAACTGCTTAACGGCAGATTTAGCTACCGCACCGTCTGGAGGACTATTTAGGGAAAGGATCAACTCCATTCACAGTAGTAACAGCCTTAACACACCTCATAATACAAACCACATATAAATAATCCCAGCACTACTCCTTTTGGAGTTTTAGAGGTTGCAGGTATCGACGTTAGCGAGTTGTACGGATTATACTAACGCGAGATCTTATACCAACAACTTCTATAGTGTTCGTTCTTCGAGTACCAAAGATAAAGCAAAAGACCAGATTTTGTCGTCCAAATTACGTAGTATATTTCGGGACAAAATCGCGGGTAGAGGTGAATGCTTAGCTAGCTAGTAATCGTGCACGCACGTGACACGACGGAGTACCAAATGGCGGGGATGCTTGACCGTAAGCCTTTAGCTAAACAAGTCGACTTAAACAGTGATGGTCAGCATCCAATGTTGAGTGATGATTGCTGTGGTTAATAATTTTGGGGAATTATTTACCGCTACAGCTCACTCCCCCCTGGTGGGTTTGTGAGGACCCTAAGACATGACCAGCCGGAAGTAAAAAATCTCGATTGTTCCCTGATGGGTGAAAAAATCTTCCGAGCGGCTTGATCGAGTGCCTGTTGGTCTGTCTGCCTATGCTAATAGGGTGTCTGTACATAGCTTCCTCGATGTTGTTCGTTGGGTCCCGTGCTTCGTTTGTTTCCTGTCCAGTGCCCATCGCACCTGGAAAAGAAAACAAGAATGCTGAGAACCTTGTCAAGGAAAATGTACCAAATAAGCGTTTTTTTCAAAAAAAAGTGATGTGCATCCACTATACAGTAAAATAATGTAAAGTTCAAAATATCGGGGAAAAAATGTATATATTTAATTTAATTTTTTTCCAAGTGCATGTTTAATGTACGGTTATAGGGAAAAATCGCTTACTTGTGTTAAGTGATGCTACATAAAAAATTGATGTGTCTGAAGTGAAATAATGAGTTGGGTGAAACGTACCACTCATTTATGCGAAATAGGTGTGAAGGTATTCTGGGAATCTAACGTGACGTCCAGAACGCGTTTTCTTAGAATGGTCGACCGAAGTAGCCAGTGGGCGAATGCCCTGACAGTCAATAGTGTGACCCAGAAAATTGAGTGAGTCAACGCCTGTTTGACACTTCTGTATATTGATGGTAACACCATGTTGGCGTAACCTTTCAAATGCCAAGTCCAAGTGTCTAAGGTGAGTTTCCTTATCTGGACTGGCAATGAGGCAGTCGTCTAAGTATGCGTATACAAAGTCGAGACCGCGAAATACTTCATGGATGAAGCGTTGGAATGTTTGGGCTGCATTCCGGAGGCCGAATGGCATACGTAGGAATTCGAAAAGTCCGAAAGGCGTGATGATAGCCGTTTTCGGAATATCTTCCGTTGCCATCGGGATTTGGTTATATGCTTTAACCAAGTCGATTTTGCAGAATATAGATGCTCCAGATAACGTTGCCGTCAAGTCGTGTATGTGAGGCAAAGGGTAGCAATCAGGGGTTGTTTTGGCGTTCACTCGCCGGTAATCACCAGTGGGTCGCCAATGGTTACTATCCTTTTTCGGTACCATATGCAATGGGGATGCCCATGGACTATTCGATGGCCGAATGATGCTAAGGGTGAGCATATGATCGAATTCGTTTCTGGCAATTCTCAGTTTGTCAGGGGCCAGTCGTCGTGCTTTAGATGTCACGGGCTGTCCTGAGGTTATGATGTGGTGCATAACATTGCTGGTTATACACGGGAGATCGTTAGATGGGCAATTGAGTTCCGGATATTTGTTAACAATCGGTTGAAAAGTTGGATCGAGGATTGCTTTCATTTTAACGATTGACAAGCTGGGGCCTACGTAAGTTATGCCTTTGATAGACAAACTAGTAGTGTTGTCAATTAGTCGTTTACGGCGGACGTCTACGAGCAGATCATGATGATTAAGTAGGTCCGTGCCAATGATGGGCATTGTGACGTCAGCGATTAGGAAAATCCACTGAATAGGTTTGCGTAAACCTACGTTCAGATAGACGTATTTCCGACCATAGGCTGCAATTGGTTTTCCATTTGCAGCCTGTAGGTTGAAGTTAGGATCCCTCTGTCGATCTGCTGCTGTAGCAGGAAGGACGCTGACTTCGGCGCCTGTGTCGACTAGATATCTAGTCTGGCTCATTACATCATGGATGTAAAGTAAGCGGCTAGTGCCACCGGCGACGGTTGCCGCTAACGCGTGCCGGCGGGATAGTTTCCCACAGACTTGGAGGCTTTGCCGAAATCACAAGGTTTTCGACAACATTTCGCTTCCTGGCCATAGGTGTTGTGATACCAACACCAGTCAGGATTTTTGAGAGAACGTGAGTTGGACTTAGATCGTCCACGTGCGTTTAGCCGTTGAGGGGATTTAGAACGACGATAGGAGGAATTGCTAGGCTTGTTTGACCTAAGCATCTGCTGGACGGAGTTGATTAACTCTATCATTGCAGAATCCTTCCTCGAAGTCTGCTCGGTAACTGAGTATACTTCGGTAACTGGCCGTTTAGTTATCTCTAGAATTCTATCTGCAGAGACAGCTAAGTCATCCATGAGAACACCCTGAAGTGTCACAAGTACAGTCTGAACTGACTGTGGCAGTTTGGATAAAAATAGTTCTCTGAACAGTCCTTCATCGAACTGACTTTGGCCAATGATCTCTTTCATTCTTGCCAGCATGCTCACGGCCGACTGATCCCCTAACTCGATGTTACGAAATAACTCATCCAGACGTTGTCGATCCGTGAGAACGTTTCTCTTGAGGAGGGATGCTTTGAGCAACTCGTACGAGTTACCTACCGACATCTGCAGAGTTACGCACCTGCTGAATTCCCGCGATAGGGCGTGAATAACTGCGAGGAACTGTGAACGTTGATCAGTTATGCCATGTTCACAAAAATCAGACTCAGCAATCTGAAACCACGTTTCAGCATTATCTGGCCAATATGGTACTAGCTGGATTGTTTTGGCGGTTGAGCGAATCCGAATAACCTTGGGGCTAGGATCACTCATGATGAAAATACCGATTACAAAAGAGTACAGGAACAAACACAAAAAGGAACGAACTCACCGGGTTTATCTGCGTGTGAATTGAAGATGTAGTTCGTGGTTGGGCTCACCAGTTTGGAGGTTGCAGGTATCGACGTTAGCGAGTTGTACGGATTATACTAACGCGAGATCTTATACCAACAACTTCTATAGTGTTCGTTCTTCGAGTACCAAAGATAAAGCAAAAGACCAGATTTTGTCGTCCAAATTACGTAGTATATTTCGGGACAAAATCGCGGGTAGAGGTGAATGCTTAGCTAGCTAGTAATCGTGCACGCACGTGACACGACTGAGTACCAAATGGCGGGGATGCTTGACCGTAAGCCTTCAGCTAAACAAGTCGACTTAAACAGTGATGGTCAGCATCCAATGTTGAGTGATGATTGCTGTGGTTAATAATTTTGGGGAATTAATTACCGCTACAGAGTCAAACAGTGCTACGACAGTCGAGCGGTGGGATGAGCTACGCAGAAGTTTACCGAGTACCAGGAACCTGAACCGCACAATCAAGAGGTGAGCACAAAGAAATCAAATTGGTTTATACTAGCCCGTAAAAACGAAATTGGATTTGGGTGTTGAAACACTGAATACATTTCCGGGAATTGAAATACTTACGGTACCTTTGGTTAGTGTACATTTTACACTTTATGTTTCGCACTCTTTAGTTGCATTGCCTGCTTATCAGGCAGGCATCTTGTTACAGTTCAATTGAAAGTTTTTGCACTGAGTCCTTATTCACGTTGTCCATGGCATAATGCTAATATGTTTTTAAATCCATCTCTTTAAACTTGACAGGCCATATCACTTGTGTGACTAAATAAGTATTGTTAACATGTAATTTTTCGCCTACTTGACTTGAATACGTCTTTTAACCAAGAGAGCCTGCACTTTCGGAATCAGTTATGTAGTAGAATCTTAAAAAATATCAAATTCGAAGTATGTTAACATATATATATGTATTGGGAAGTGCAGCTAACAGTACATTCATTCCTTTGTGGTGAAGAATTCTTATTTTATTTGACAAGATTACTCGCTGTGTAGATATATCTCTAGGAAAACTTATTTGAACAATGCTTGTTTTATCCATAAGTTTTGTCATTTGATGGCTGATTTGAAGGATAATGTTTTAGGTGTATCAAATTCTGAATACCACTTGTATTACGCCTTTTTGTCACTGATTTATTGTACAGATCTTATTAACCTGTTGACTTGTTATTGCTAATTTTCCATGTTGTTACTTCAGTTTTACTGTGATTTGTCATTTGAAGTCTAGATGGGCACTTTCTCTGGTTACTGCAATTCGATTGTGTTTGGTTAGTGCATCTGGCTAAATCTCAGTGTACTGCTCGGAATAATTCGATGCGTTTTATCTTCGTGTAGCAAGGTTCATTGAAGCGAAAACATAGTTGGAATTTCTAGGGAATATGTGGAAACTTATCCCAAGCTATATCACTTTACTTTACTTTACTTCGGCTATCTCCTACGGGAGGATGAGCCGGCTTCATGAACATCTGGAATCATCGCTGCCCAGGCGCGGCGATCTGATGCAAGGTTTTGCGACAGGGTTATCCGATTTTTGTTCCACAGACGGAGTCCGTAGACGGTTTGTAACCCCAGGCACTCTATATCAGCCTTGACTATACCGGGAACGCCGTAGCATGGTGAGAGTCGTTTGTAAGAGAGTTCATGAAGTTTCATGGGAATTTGGTACGAGTGATGTCCCCAGAATCGCTCGGCCTTTTGTTTGAGAGTGCAGCTCTAGCCTTTACACAACCAAGTGTGACCTACAAGGCAGTAGGAGTGGAGTAGGGAGTCCACTGTCCATTGGCAGCCGGTGACCGGAGTTCGGTTCATACGCCTTTTTGAATGGGGCCAGACATCCAGGATATGCAACAAGCCCTTTGTCCATACGTCTGCCGGTGAGCTCCAGTAAGCTTCATACGCCAGTCGTTGGAGGTTTGGAATCAGGGTTTAGCCATCTCCCCTAGACTGTCATCCAATGGACAGTCAACCCGGTGAAGAGCACCGGGCATCCGCTTTCGCCCTCTCACTTTGGTGTAAAACACCTCCGCCACGTGAAGGCAGTGAGTAGGACTTCCTCAGGAGAGGCTATGTAAGACGCCCGGTCATATGGGAGCATTTCAAGAAGTGTGCGGAGAGGTGGCCAACCCGCAGCGCAAGGCACCCACCCCCGACCATCCTGAGGCTTTGGAGTAACAGAGAAACTCTAAGAGAACTTAGAAATAATGAAAGCTTGATTATTAGCAAACCGGATAAAGGTGATGGTGTAGTTTTACTGGATGAAAGCTATTACTTTGAGAAAATGGAAGGTATTTTGAGTGATCAAACTAAATTCCAATCTCTTGGTAGTTCCAAAGACCTCACTGTAAGAGCGGACAAACTAATGATCGACTCCTTCAAAAAAACTGAACCAAATAGGAGTATTATCATCAGCCACGTATGAGTCCATGAAACCAACGGCTACCAATACTCCACGTCTTTAGGGTCTTCGAAAACTTCACAAACCGGGTCTTCCTCTTCTCCCTGTTTTAGATGTGTATAACTCTCCATTTCACGGAAGAGCGAAGTGGTTAGTGAACATTCTGGGACCTTTGCACAGAGAAATCGTGCAACATAGAATTAGTGATGTCTTCAACTTTATTTCTAGAATATCCAAGACTGACATGAGGGATAAACGCATGTTATCCATGAATGTATCATCACTATTCACGAATGTACCACTTATGGAAATAGTAGAAATCACCGAAAGGCAATTGGACTTAGAAATTCCCTTGTGTAGCCTCAAAGAATTACTCCTTAAATGCACAATGAATGTGCACTTTGTCTTCAGTAATTCATACTACCGACAAGTAGATGGAATAGGTATGGGTGGTTCAGCATTAGGCCCAATACTAGCTGACTTCTTCCTCGCAAAACTTGAAAACGGGAAGTTCAAAGACATCATCAGGGAGTTTGATATGTATTACCGTTATGTTGCTGATACATTTATCTTAGCTGATGGGAATGTAAACATAGACGAATTGTTGCTGAAATTCAACAACGTCCACCCTTCGCTAACCTTTACTTGTGAAAAGGTGCGGAATATTAACTGCATTTTCTGGATGTCTTAGTGAGTAGGCGAGAAGATTGGTCACTTGGGAGAAGCGTGTATAGAAAAAGCACATTCACAGGGCGATACTCACACTTCCTTAATTACATGCCCATTAAATATAAAAGAAATGTTGTTAAATATCTTACGAGCAGAGAAAGAAAGATATGTACGAATGACTTTTTACAAAAGGAATTTGAAAATATTCACGACTCCTTGACGGAGATGGGCTATCCGAGTAGTTTCATAAAGAAACATGAAAACATCAGAGAGAAAACCTGAGACTATGACTGCACGTAAGAAACCTCTATTTATTAAGTTACAATTTAATGGTGACTCATCAAGTGAGATTTTATTCCAGAGACTTTCCAGGAGTATATGAAGAACTAGGATCTGAGTTCCATTATGGATAAGATTTTACTTTGATAAAATGTCACACAGTGTGTGTAGTGTTATACAGTAATATTAACTGATGTGACCACGTTTCGAGCACAAATTATTACCACTCATAATCATATCAAGTCACTCACACAACTTTTTTCCTTCATTTATATACATGTGTGGAATCGATTAGACATTGGAATAAAAATCAATATGGGATAATGTACATTCAGAAATAATAATAATAATATGAGTGCCATTGATCAATTACAATCAGATGGGAAATAAGACGAGTGTTTCTGTTATAGTCATAATAAGTAACTTGTTAGAATGTTGTGATGTACGTGAATTGAATTGAAATGGAATACAATTTAAGATTATTTATTATCCTCCTCTGATTTGACTTACTAAGTGACTGACTGGTGGTAATAATATCTTCCATGCATATTTCTGCTATTTGCATTGAGTCATTTCTGTTGCATGTGTTGGGTGTAGACTCGACGAACTAGGCAGGATTCAGTAATCAACCTTTCTCACTCTCTCCACCTACCTAGATTACTTCTTAGAATTTTAACTCTCTTTTCCATCATGTTATTGTGTGGTTGTGTGTTAATGCATGCATGCAGTGCAATGTAGTGCTGAGTGCTTTTTTCTAAATTACTCATCTTCTCAGGTGGGGTCAACCATTCTTACCTTAGCTAAATTCTTATGTTCCGACAATCTGACTACCCCTGACCTACTAGTTTGACCTATGTAGTTGACCTGACACCCACCACATGCAACAGAAATGACTCACGAAAGCTGAGACAGAATGCGAAATGAGACTGGAATGTATATAGTAAAGAATTAGTATCTCAGAATGAAATAATCTTGACTTGTAAACACGAGAAAACCAGGCAGGCTTTAGGCCAGGAAGAGAGTGTATTGATCATATCTTCACCCTCCGACAGATTCTAGAACATGGGTTAATTATTGGTGTCAGAGCCAGAGTCAATTTACTACTGATAACTAACCACACATGGCATTATTGGTAGTGTGGATATATTGATATATTCAGAGTCATCTAAAATTTTTCCTAACGTACATGGCGAAAAAGTTTATATCAATAACAGTCAAGTGCTCATTGACTTTTGTGTGATATACAACCTTATTCTTTACCAACCTTTAATTATTAACTCATGGAAAATTCCCATTGTCACATATAGAAAATCGAAACAAGTGGTGATTCAGTCAGCGAAGAGACTCTTTTCAACAACGAATTTATCATCAAGCTGTACAGTCGTATGTACATATGTGGTTTTTAAGAAGTTACATGTGGTGAGGGAATTGAATCATAGGTGTGAATGCATAAAATAATAATAATAATAATATGAAATGCAATTAAAACTAAAATGTTTGTGATTATAACCGCAGTTAAATGTCAAGTGGCAAAGCAAATTAATGTCATATATAGAATAATTCATAGGATGGATAGAACTTGGTAGAGCGTGTGTGTGCAATTATAGAATTAGTAGACAAATCGAATAAAATAAAAATAAAAACGGTACGTTATATTGTGGGAAATTTGATAGCATAGAATTTAACGTTGTAAAAAAGAAGAATTGATTTAGAATGACAAGTGGAACAAGTGAAATAAATCCGGGGACAGTTCAAAGTGAGAATAGTAATAGCTATAGTAACAATCGACATTGTAATAAAGGAAGAGAATACAAGTTGAATAGACAAAATGAAAAATTGGTTGAGCCAAGATATGATTGGGGATTACCATAATTTTGCATAGAGGGATCATAACACCATGAAAGTTGGAGGGGAGGGGTTGAACGAACTCTTTCTGTACACAGAGCTCTGGCTTCTCTGTTTCGATAGCCAAAATGGCTTCAGCAATACAACAGATGAGTCGGGTACGTAGTGATTTGGGTAAATTACTCTTTGCCTTGTAGATGACTTTGAAGGCGGAGGCTATAGAGATAGGGTGATCATTATCGCAAGGAGATGTTCAATGAACGCGCTTCTTATTGCTCCACTTCCACCTCTTCGTAACTAACATGCCGGATAGTGTTCTTGCATCCTCTTGGATAAAAATTCGAGTCGAACGACCGATATACCTATCTCTACACGAGCAGGTGAATTGATCAATAGCGGGATCTTGTCGTTCAGGTTACTGAACAGTAATGGTCGACTAGTAAAGGCTATTTATTCTCAGAGATGCTGCAGGGAATGTTCTTTTCAAGGACTGTGATATCCTTCGTTTCATAATATTGGAAGCTGAGTCCTCTTTGAATTCCAAGCTCATGTACAGTATTTTCTGGGGTGCGGATGTTAAGTCACGTTCTATGGGATTTGAATGTATATTCTTATCTATAAAACATGGTGGAAATCCATTTTCTATTAGGATTTTCCTCAAAAGATATAACTCATCTTCCACAGTGCCAGGGCTACATATGCGCCGAATTCCACTTGACATTTAACTATGATTATAATCACAAACATTTTAGTTTTAATTGCATTTCATACTATTATTATTTTATGCATTCACTGAGATCTGTTATTCCATTCCCTCACCGAATATAACTTTTTAAAAGCCTCATATGTACATACGACTGTACAGCTTGATGATAAATTCGTTGTTGAAAAGAGTCTCTTCGCTGACTGAATCACCACTTGTTTTGGTTTTCTTTAATTATTAATATGATAATAATAATGTTTCGTAATAGGGGTGTATTTTAAGTGTAGTACTGACCTAAGTTGAACCAGCCTACAGTTTTTTTTGTATGTCTGTCTAATTATTAAAACACAATTTTCATAACATAGTTCCTGTGACATATAAGTGGGCCTTTTTGAACTACTAACTATATATTTTGTATTACAGATTCTTCCTGTTGGCCAGGTGGGGTTAGGTGAATAACCACACTTGGGTCTTGTATGCGTGTTTCTGAAACACAACATACATCAATGGCTCTTGATGCCAGAGTCTTGGCTAGTGATGCTTGTTGTCCTATTTGGCAAAGTGTCCTAACATTAAATGCCTCTATATGAAATTGGTGACGTGGCTTTAGGAGACTATCGATGGTGGTTTTTTGGCTTCCGTCGTTTTCAGTGCACACAGAGTAAACAGGAAGTGAAGAGCCATTAAGTAGAGGAGTTGCATTAGTAGAAGGAAGGCAAGATAATAGAGATGAAGATGAAGACAAGGATGAGTGAGGATTAGAGAGGTTTCGCGTGCACTTCGGATTGGAAGTATCCTTAACTGAACTTAACGATTTAGGAATCGACTTGTTACCAGGGAATAGTCTTACGGACTTAGAATATGCAGATGACATAGTCCTGTTAGGGGAGGATGCTGACAAAATGCAGAGTCTTCTGAACACCTTGAGCAGCAATCTTCGTATGTTTGGCATGCGATTCGCCCCTGTAAAATGTAAGATGCTGCTACAGGACTGGACTATGTCAACTCCTAGCTTAGTAGTGATGAGGAGTGAAGTGATAGAACATGTTGACCACTTCACCTATTTGGGAAGTTGTATCAGCACCAACGGATTGATTGGTGACGAAATCTCAGCACGGATCTAAAAAGCTCGGACTGCTTTCGCTAACTTACACCACACCGTCTCTGGCGTAGGCGTGACATCCGGCTATCAACCAACCAAGGGACGTGTGTACTGCTCAGGAGTTCGCTCCGTCCTTCTCTATGGCTCTGAAACATGGCCAGTACGAGTTGAAGACATGAAAAGGTCGACTGTCTTTGATCATAGATGTCCACCATCTCTTTCTCACGTTAGGTGGTATAATAGGGTAAGTAATGTTGACGTTAGGCGTAGAGTGTTGGGCAAAGAGAGAAAATCAATCGAAGAGGCTATAAAGTTACATAGATTGAGATGGCTAGATGACGTGCTGCGCATGCCTAACCATCGCCTCCCCCTCCTGACGGGCATTATTACTAGCTGATATAGGTGCAGGTTGGAAAAGAGTAAGTAATGGCCAAACAAAAACATGACCTCATCAATCCATGAAAACCTTGACAGTTAAACTGAATCAGACTCAGACTTCCGGGTTGGGGCCCACCCTCGGGACTCTAAGAATCAATGGCTGGAGACAGACAATAGGTGTGACATGGCTCAAAATCGTTGTCAATGGCTTACACAGATGTATTCAGTCTCTTGTGTAATCTTTCATATTCCTTTCTACCATTACTCATTCTGTTTCACTCTTATACTTGTCGAAACTCTATTGATTCTCTTCACTCATCTATCTTCTTGTCTACCTTTGTGTGCTGTTTGGAACGTGGCAACTTGAACTGTTGCACTTCGGTGCCAAGTTCTATGCTGAATCCAGCCAGCCATTTTGTATTACATGATTTCATCATAAGCTGACATTGGTTAGAGAACCATTGGAAAATATGCAGGGATTACTGGACAGCCAGCTGTTTCGTCCTAGTTTGGGACCGGCTATTCAGCAGTACGCACCCACCGCCAGGGTTCGAACTGGCACGACTGGCATCAACCAATGCCATCGGTGGGAAATCCGTCCTCACACTTAACGGATCGGGTCCCATTGGCTGGATGGTATACGAGCCGGCCAGCTTGCCTTGTAACCAGAAGGTCCTGTGTTCGAACCCCGCTGTGTGGAGTGCGTACTGTGAAGAGTCCCAAACTGGGACGAAACACCCGGTTGTCCAGTACTCCCTGTGGATGGTTTTCCAATGGTTCTCTAACCAATGTCAGCTGGTCACGATGAAATCCTGTAACCAATCAACCAAATCTCAACAAACCAACACTTGAATATATTTTGTATCTTGCTGATGTGTTTTCCTTTTTTATTTCGCCAACTTTCAAATCGGGAAGGCGCAGGGTGAATTATGTAGTCCTGAATCAACAATATTTATTATTATGTCATTCAGTCATTATTGAGTTTCACTTTGAAGCATTCTATGCCTGTAGCATACATAGATGGCACTGAAATTGAAACTAAGTCAAGCATTAAATAAATACCTTGGATTAGTTCTTTCCTCTCTGACCTTTCATGGTCATCCCACATCTTATCAATCAATCTCTAAGAAAATTTTTCGTCTACAACCTTCTACAATAAAAAAGTTAAGACAATCAGGTATCAACCAACCTTTACTTCTGCAGTTTGTAAACTCCTGTATTTTACCTGTTGTACTCTATTGCTCTCCATTCATCTTTCCTGAGCTTCTCAAAAAAGACTATATCATTAAATTACGAAGGGCATAAAATGCTGTGAGTAGGGCTTATGGTATGCCACTGCCTGAGCTCACCAATATTATAGTCAAGAGACATATAAAATCCTGTACAAAGTGGGCAAAGGCCGTACTGTCAGACCCTCTGCACCCCCTTTATTCACAACTATCCCCTTGTATCTCATCAGGTAGGACGAGAAGTCAATATAAGAAGTTATATGCTCGCACCACTAAGTGCAAAAATTCTACAATGCCCTATTTTGCCCGTATTTTATGTGATGGAGACACTCACTGTTAGACATGAAACATATAAGAAGTTACTATGTAATTACAAGCGAAAACCGACAAACTGGTCGAAGAAGCAGCAAAGACAGGGCTCCAGGTGAACATAGACAAGACGGAGGTTATGAAAATAACCAACCAACAACAACAGCAGCAACATCCAGCGCCAATCACCATCAACGGGAGGGATTTGAAAGAGGTGACTTCATTCACTTATCTAGGGAGCATTGTCTCAACTACAGGAGGAACAGACGAGGATGTCAAATCAAGAATCAGGAAGGCGAGAAACACATTCATCATCAACCTGGAACCAATCTGGAAATCTTCGTCACTCAGCAACACTCAACAACAAAATTCGGATTTTCAATACAAACGTCAAGTCACTTCTTCGTCTATACGGATCAGAAACTTGGCGGGTCACAAAGAATATTTCCAACAGCCTGTTGCAGACCTTTATCAACAGCTATCTTCGTTCTATATTGAAGATCAGATGGTCGGAAAGAATCACCAACAAGAAACTATGGGAACAAACAAACAAAACAAGAACCAATCGCCCAACAAATATGCAGGAGAAAGTGGAGATGGATTGGACACTCGCTGAGGAGGCCGTTCGGTGACATTGCGCGTCAGGCCTTCGCTCGAGTGGAACCCGAAAGGGAAGCGGCCAGTGGGTCATGTCTCCAAGGGTGACATGGAGGAGATCGTGTAAAGAGGAGTTGAGACAGTATGGACTAACATGAATGCAAGTGAAAAGTACAGCAGAAGACAGAAGCAAGTGGAGGCGCGCAGTTGAAGCCCTATGTTCCACTAGGAACCCAAGGGAATAATAATAGTAATAATGTAATTAGCAAATTGAATCAACCCTTTCATCGTTCGTTCATCTTTCTGTAATTTTATGGTGTTGTCACCCTTTATATTTATACTTTATGCATATTTTTTCTTATTATAGCATACTGTAATATGCTACATAGCTGCTATAACAACGTTTTGTTATTATTATTATTGTCGTTTTGAGTAAATTAGATGCAATATTGTACTGAATGCTGAAAACTCCTTGCTGTATCATCATTAGTACTGTTTTTGGAATAAAGCAAAAGAATAGACACGGAACAAAGAGTACTCTTTTCGATAAATTCATCATCAGGTTCTACAGTTATATATACATTATAGTGAATGGACGAATTAGTCTTATGAACGACATAAATGCTGTTTAAATAACATCAAATCAATAATATTGATAGATTACAGCTGAACAGCATCAACATAAAATAAACTGAATGTCAGGAGAATTAGGAAAGGTAATAGTACAAATTCATGAGTTTATGGTCTCTACTGAGGGCCAGGGCAGTAGTAGGGGCTGGACTTGTTTCTTCTGGACACAAAGCACTGGTTGTTTGAGGCGAATTGCAATAGCCTCTGGTGTTTGGAGCATGTGGTGCTTCGATGATGATTTTGCCAATTTATTAGGCACCCGGTAGATGATGATAGAGAAGGATTCTTCAATGCTGGCTGACTGGCTGGCTTTGTGGCCGGCTGTCCGGTTTGCACCAGATGGTGCAATATCGAACTGTTGATGATGGTTTTCACTACACACCTTTACTTAGCCATAGTGGGAGATGTTCTCGAGTGAGCGAGCACGAAAAATCAAGTTCCTAGAGCAACAACGGCCAATATAACTCGCTCCACCAGCACAAGCACAGTTGCAGTTGAATTGGTAGATACAATTTGAAGTGGCCAGCTAGTCTAGGTACTTCATCTTTCAGTCGAGGAATCACCATCGGTCGTGTAGAGAATAAGACGTGTAGTTCACCAGCATTAAAAGTTTGAACTGATTTTCTTAATTTCTTCGTAATTATCTCACTTGGTATACGATCGCCCTTGAATTGCAGTCGTATATAAAGTGGCTTCTTGTTCACATGGATAATGAGTAGTCGTTTTCCGCCGCTCTCTTTGTCATATGTTTCTTGATAGCTATTTGTCAGGATAGCTATTTTCGATCAATCAAGGTATCATATACCATGCTTAATTCATCTTCAATTACTTCTTCAGAGCATATAGCTCTAACTAACTCTGTGGCCGAGTGAGGGTCTTCACTAAATTCCTTTTGTGTATTTGATGGGAACGAAGCTATGAAAATGTGTGTATATTGTCCCGTCCAAGTACTTTTTATTTTTTTTGTTTATTATTTTTTATTATTTTTTGTTGTTGTAGAAATGAAATGAAATTCAACAACCGAGTATGGATTTATTTGCAATGCTGACTGATGATCATCCTCGCCATCGCCATCACCAGTACCAGCACCATCACTTGATGAGTGTTTCCAGAAGACATGTTGGCTGTGGATTATGGTTAGGCCTGATTGTTCCCTCTCTACTCCTGAAAACCGGATATAAATCACTCAGTCTTGAATTCTTTTTATCCCCTTTGATCACAATTTTTCTTGCAAAAACAACAAATAATAATGACTATGCTAAACTCCTTATCATTCCTGTGTGTTTATGGTTGGCGGCGGGGGTGGGATGCCATAATAATAATAATAATAATTTTACAAATCATATGATCACAACAATTCGTCCCTTGTTTAGTATCATGTTTATATTCAGCTTTTCTTGCAAATTAATGCACCTCTTTCCTTTATCATTCAGTTTTGGTGAAGCTATACTGCTTACTCAACTCTGTGCCGTATTTATTATCACTGAGTGTAATTTTTTAATCCCATTCTTACTGCTTTACCTGCTTGAGCGTTATTCAGTTCCCTTTTCAATGAAAAATGCTTTTTTCATGCTGTCAATGCTGTTAATTTCTAGTGGATACTGTTGGTTTTATTTCTGTCGAACACAGATTCCTAGTAATTTCATTCTGGATCAAATCCAGTGTCTTATCTCGCCAATAAACTTTATTTTATTGATTTTTTGGTTGAGTCTTTTTGTTTTTTGCGTTTATGTCACTACTATTTATCGCTATTCGAATACCTTGTGTTGTCAAACTGTCAATATTTCGGAATTTTATGATTGTCGTCCGCCTTTATCATCGTCAGTGGAGTCGGATTTATCAGATCAGAGTGAATATTACGAGACGTGTAATGAAGGTTCATCACTCATCATCAGCATCATCATCAGGATGTGGTGATACAGCAGTTCTTACGACTTCTTCTTCTTCTTCAACAGATGCTGCTAAAAGGTTTAAAATGCGTAAACTGTTTCATTTCGCTGCTGGTCTTGTATATACATCTGGTTTACTGTACTCACCTCATTTGCTTTCTTTGGCTTCTGCAGCACTGTTGATTGTATTTTGGTGTTTTGAATGGATACGAAGACGAGGGGTAGGTTGATAGTTTCAATTGGAATTTTTTTAAAATATTGTTGAGATTCCTTCAGTTGAATTTGACAGTGTATCTGTGAGGGGTTATCGTTCATCCAACTCATGCGAGAATCCAATTACATCGACTGAGATGGTTAGGACATGTGTTACGTATGCCTAGTGATCACCTTCCTCAACAATGGGCAATGTTAGCTGATCTAAGGTTGGTCAGGCTGGAAAAGAGCTAGCTAGCGGCGGTCAAACGAAAACATGGCACCAGTCAATGAAGCCTACAACAGTTAGTCTGAGCCACGTAGGAAGGTGTAGATTGGCTTCCTGATTGGTCGGGGTCCTCGGGACGGTAAAAGCCAATGAAGGTTGGAAACAATTGGTGATATGGCTCAAAATCGTTCTCAATGTCTAGTGCAGATGCATCCACTCCTTGTGACTTATAATTTCCAATTAAACTTTTAAAAGTCAATCTGAACGAAGAATATTCTTTTCAGTAATTTCTCTTCAGGTTCTTACAATTATAAAATATAATATTTGTTGTCGTTACAATAAAGGCCAGTTATGCGGTAGATACATTTTTAACGTAGAATAACAGATTAGCGGTTATGGGGTGTCAAAATAAATAGTCGTATTTGTGTGACAAACGTGCTAGGCTGAATTCGATTACAAAATATTGTCACACAAATACGACTATTTATTTTGACACCCCATAACCGCTAATCTGTTATTCTACGTTAAAAATGTATCTACCGCATAACTGGCCTTTATTGTAACGACAACAAATATTATATTTTATAATTGTAAGAACCTGAAGAGAAATTACTGAAAAGAATATTCTTCGTTCAGATTGACTTTTAATTCATAATATGGGAATTTTCCACACTATCAAATTAAACTTTTGTTCTTTGTTATTACTATTCCTTTGTCTCAGCACACCTCTGTTTACTGTCTCTCTATTATGCATTTCTTCTACTTTCTTCTGTTGCTTTGTGTGCTACATGGAGGGAGTGTGGCGACTTGAACTGCCGCACATCGGTGCAAAGTTCTATGTCGAAAACTGACCGACCGACCGATGCGAGAATCCGATTCTCAAGTAAATCGATGATGATGATGATCCAATTTGTTACAGGTTTAAACAACGCATTATTTGATTGCATGGCGGATTTCATTATGAGCTGAAATCAGTTAGAGAACCACTGGAAAACCAGCCACAGGGAGTACTGGACAGCCAGCTGTTTCGTCAGCCAAGTTTGGGACTCTTCAGCTCGCCTCGTAACCAGAAGGTCCTGGGTTCGAACCCTGTCAGTCGGGTGGGTACGTACCACTGAAGAGTCCCAAACTAGGCTGACGAAACAGCTGTCCAGTACTCCCAGTGGGTTTTTTCTAACGGTTCCCTAACCGATGTCAGGTCATGCTGAAATCCTCCATGCAATCAAACAAACAACCCTACAAACAAATACTTGAAAAATATCCCTATTTATTTATTATTTTTCTAGGATTTAGTTGACATGTAATAATGTCACTATATTTGAAAAAAAAATAGATAACACCATAGAAATATTTGAGTATTGTGAGTTGTGTGAACAGACTGCCATATAGCTTTATTGTTGGTTTTTACAATTAAATTTGTTCATAGGGAATAAAAAAACAGTTGCAGCGAAGAAAATTTTCTTTTCGACGAAGTCATCATCTAGGCTGTACATTCGTGTATTTATATCAAATGGATGGGAAAGTTCCAGAATAATTTCTGGTTAGGGGTCAAATTAATAAAAATTACAATTAGGAATTAGGATGCCATAATAAACAGGGGGACGGGTAAACCTCAAACAAAGTAGCATAATAACTAAGAAGATTGACATTGTGCAATTAGGGGTTAGAAATGTAGAAATAACAAAATATACAGGATGTTTGGATAAAAAACTAGTGTGATGAATAATTGTTTATGCAATCAGGGATTAAATATGTAGAAATAGTAAAATGACAAAATAAACAGGAAGTGTGGATATGAAAATATGGTAGTGTAGACAGGGCTTAAGAAAAACTTAAAATAACATGAATAAACAGCAAGTTTAGATAAGAAAGGCGATGGGATGGTCATTATTAAAAAATTTACCTGTTTACGATGGCCATGGCCATTGTTTATTAAAACAATTATTCATCACACTAGTTTCTTATCCAAACATCCTGTATATTTTGTTATTTCTACATTTCTAACCCCTAATTGCACAATGTCAATCTTCTTAGTTATTATGCTACTTTGTTTGAGGTTTACCCGTCCCCCTGTTTATTATGGCATCCTAATTCCTAATTGTAATTTTTATTAATTTGATCCTTAACCGGAAATTATTCTGGAACTTTCCCATCCATTTGATATAAATACACGAATGTACAGCCTAGATGATGACTTCGTCGAAAAGAAAATTTTCTTCCTCGCTGCAATTGTCTTTTTAATAACTCCTATGACCCAATGTGTATATTCCGTGAATTAAATTTGTATTGCAAATAGCATTTGTTGACTTTTGCCGGCTACATCACACAAGTTAGGATTCCACTATTAATTAGATGTATGTTCAGAATTTCACAGATTATTACACAACACTGACGATAGCATGCTTTACTTATTGAAATTCTGGTGGCTATAATCCAGGATGGCTGAGTAACTTTGCTTGTTCATTAGATATTCCTTAAGCAGTAACTTTCCAGACCGTGGGTGTTACGAAATTTCCTGGAATAATTTGAGCGTCGAGTCAGATTGATTCATTATAAATTATTTAAATTAATCCCAGTGTGTTTAAGAAAAGAAGAAAATCAAAACAAGATCTGTTTTCTGAACGTTTCGCTGTTTAAGCTGCCACAGCAGCTTCTTCAGCAGATTTATTCGGATTTTTTATTAATCATCAAAATACATATAGTCAAAACATTTTTACATAAATTGAAGTAAGGCAGTTTATATGAAGGTCTCTCGTCGATAGACATTCGTGCCAATAGAAATATGTAAGCAGTCATCAATCATATATTTGTAATTACTAGTGTCAAATTCTCATTGTGTATATTTTGTATGAGTGTGTGAGTGTATGTTATTTGTCGTATGGAAAAGACATCAATTCACATGTGATGAACATGAAGGCTCATAGAGTTTTTGTTGTTTTTTCCTCTGTCTTGCTTCATAAGAGTTTGCCATATAGGTGGTGATAAGTCTACCCCTTCTCTCCTTCTTATATACTGCATTCGATGTGGTTAAAATGTGCAAGGCAGGCTTCAGAGGTCAACCTTTCTAATTTCGACATTGTCGAAATCAATCTTTTGTCCACTGTCCATAGATGACAGCATGCATTGCTATAGCCGATCTATTCTCAAGACTTTTTAATCCTACTTCATTTCTAGGCGGGGACGTTTCTCTAGAAAGAAAAGCACTAAAAAGTTTTAGTTGTCATCCTAGAACAGATATGTAGACGTGACACATTTATCATCATAAAGAAAGCTGAAAAAGAAAACACTTTCTAACAGAGATTAACTTAATCTCAGAATATATAGAGAGAGTTTACTAATGAAGTAGAATCGGCTGAGGGAACTCTAAACTTTCTCGATTGTCTTGTAAAAAGACAAACTGACAAGGAAACTAAAGTGTACCATATACAGAAAGCTGACACATTCCAATAAGTATTTGAATTTCCAATCAGATCATCCATCCAATAGGAATGAAAGTTTCAGTAGCTTGAAATCTCGTCATAACTAGAAGTAGAAACATTACGACAGATAATGATGATGGTAATATGGAGAAAGAGATATCCAATGTAAAACAAAATTCTGATTGGAGATGGTTATCCGGAAAAACTGCTAAATAATAATATTATCAATAAAATGGACCGGAAGGGAAAACAGATAATTGGAAAGTCTTGGCTACCGATCGATGACAGCCATTCCATATCGAAAGGAGACAGCTATTAATAAACTCAAGGCCCCCCCACCTGTGTATTCAAAAACAGTTTATTATTACTCTTAACCTACCTACCTTGGTAATCCTTACATGGAAAACAGAAATATTGAGCGAAGAAATATTTATTTTTCAATTAGATCCTCATCTCTGGCTCTACTCTAATATATAATAATAATTTGCTTTATTCCAAAAACAGTACTAATGATACAGCAAGGAATTTTCAGCATTCAGTACAATATTGCATCTAATTTACTCAAAAACGACAATTACAAATAATAAATAAACGAAATAATTAATACATAATAATGATAACAAAACGTTTTTATAGCAGCTATTTAGCAAGTTACTGTAAGCAGTACGGAGAAAAATACGCATAAAGTATAAAATTATAGTAATAATAGTAATAACAACTAAAAAATAAAAATAGCAGAGTTATAATTAAACGATAGAAAGGGTGACACCACACAATTACAGAAAGATGAACAATGAAAGGGACGATTCACTATGCTAATTACATAGTAACTTATATGTTTCACGTCTAACAGAGTCTTCATCACATAAAATACGGGCGAAATAGGGTATAGTAGAATTTTTGTACTTAGTGGTACGACCATATAATTTCTTATATTGACTTCTCGTCCTACCTGATGAGATACAAGGGGATAGTTGTGAATAAAGAGGGTGCAGAGGGTCTGACAGTACAGCCTTTGCCCACTTTGTACAGGAATTTATATGTCTCTTGACTATAGTATTGGCGAGCTCAGGCAGTGGCAAACCACAAGCCCTACTCACAGCATTTAATACCCTTCGTAATATGACATAGTCTTTTTTAAGAAGCCCAGGAGAGATTAATGGAGAGCAGTGGAGTACAATAGGTAAAATACAGGAGTTTAAAAATTGCAGAACTAAAGGATGGGATGACCATGAAAGGTCAGAGAGGAAAGAACTAATCCAAGGTATTTAATGCTTGACTTGGTTTCAATTTCTGTGCCATCTATGCTACAGGCATCATGGGAACTAACTAGTTCATGTATGTCACGTCGATGCTTGAAAGTAAAGTTAACTGCCTGACATTTGGAAGGATTTAACATAAGACCATTTGACTTCGACCACTTGCTGATGTCCAACAGAAAGCTAATAAGTTTGGAGCAGTCAGACTCGGAAGTGATAGGCAGTGATACAGTCAGATCATCAGCATATTTGACAAAGTTAGTTTCATTTAAATGAGGCAGGTGGTGTAGGAAGAAAGAAGAAAGAAAAGGAGAGAGGATGGCACCTTGAGGAACACTGGCTTTTGTAAGCAAAGCAGAAGAAGATTTGCCATTACATACAGTATACTGCATTCTATCAGAAAAATAAGAATGCAACCAACTCTTAGCCCAGGATGCTGTGTGCGTCAACGAAAGCTTATTTAATAAAAGGCCCCTAGGTACAGAGTCAAACGCAGATGTGTAGTCTAGGAAAGCACCACGAACATATTTGGCACCTTTGTCTAAACAAGAAACAACATTATGATATAAGACAACCGCAGCATCCAAGGTACTTCTACCATGTTTATATGCAAATTGCTTAGGATCATTAAAAGCTTTCAATGAAGGTTCAAGACGAAGTAAAAGTAGTTTTTCCATCAATTTTAAAAAAGGAGAAGTAATTGCAATAGCATTTTTATTACAATACACAACAATTTACCAAACAAGTGGTGATATGTTTGTTAACCATAATTAAACAGTGTCAAAATGTCAATGGGTTGATAATTAACGGAGAAAATCAATACACACAATTAAAAGGTAGAAATGGATAGAATAAATTAATTTTACAAGGATAACACGTTATTAAAGATGAAGTGGTCAAAATCAATAAAAATAAAATAATTTGGACAATTATAATTTTTATAGTTTTTAAAGGTTTAGGGGGAGGGGGGTGACGTAGTCCTGTTAGTGCACTGTTTTAACGATGGCCACGGTAAGAAAAGTGGCTGTACAAATTTCTTCTGAACACATAGGCTTGGCTTCTTCAGGTGGATTCCGATTGCTTCAGCTGTCGTATGTAGAAGACGAACTCGTAGAGCGAAATTAAGATTAGTCGGAATGCGATAAATAATTTTAAATGGTATATTAACATCAACCTTATGCTCACTGTCTACAAGGTGTGCTAAAACAGAACTGGCTACGAATAGATCTTGTTTGTCCCTTGCCGTTTAACCATGCTGCAGGATGCTGTTCAGAAATACGACGATGAAACTGCCTAATTGTATGCCCCCTGATGTAGCTGGCTGGCTCCGCAGCTGCAGTCAAACTGGTAGATACACACAAACGCGGAGGCAAATTTAGGTAGTTAATCCTTATTTCTCGAACATAGAGTAGGTGTGGTTGTGAAGAGACAAAGTACCTCTGCTGCATAATAAGCTCTTTTAACTGCATTCTTCAGGTGTTCGCTGTGTTATTATTTCGCTGATGTTGTCACCGAGGAACTGTAGTTTTATGAACAGTGGTTTTTTCAGAACTGTTGCCATACTGAGTCTCCTAGGTGCTGAATTCATATTTTTCTCAATGAATTTATCTGGATAACCATTTTTTTTCTAAGTAATTCTCTAATAATCTTAAACTCCTCATTGAGGCAGTCGTCTGAACAGATTAACCTGGCTCTATGAACCAGACACTTTACCAGGTTACGTGTTTATATTTCAAAGGTACAAAACTCAAACTGTTGTGTATTGTAATAAAAATGCTATACGTGTATATTAGAGTACAGCCAGAGAAGAGGATCTAATTGAAAAGTAAATATTTCTTCGCTGCTCAATCTTTCTGTTTTCTAAATGTCTAAATGGGGATTACCAAATGTTGTATTAATCATTCTTAAATCTTGTTTTGTCAACTTGGTTGAATTTAACTTTTTCATATATATATATCGACTTGACAAGTAAATGTGTGTTCAATTTATGTAGAATTTTTTGACTATATATTTTTATTATGGATAAGATTTTATTTCGATAAATCACACAGTGTTACACAGTAATATTAACTGATGTGACCACGTTTCGAGCACAAATTATTGCTCATAATCATTTCAAGTTACTCACACAACTTTTTCCTTCATTTATATACATGTGTGGAACTGACTAGATATTTGAATAAAAATCAGTATGGGATAATGTACATTCAGAGATAATAATACGAGTGTTATTGATCAAATACAATTAGATGGGAAATAAGACGAATGTTCTTATAGTTATAATAAGTAACTTGTTAGGATGTTGTGATGTGCTTAATTGAAATAGAATTTTGAGATTATTTATTATCCTCTTCTGATTTGACTGGTGGTAATAATATCTTCCATGCATATTTCTGGTATTTGCATTGAGTCATTTCTGTTGCATGTGTTCTGTTGGGTGTAGATTCAATGAACCAGTCAGGATTCAGTAATCAATGTCTCTCTCTCCACCTACATAGATTACTTCTTAGAATCTTAACCCTCTCCCACCATGCTATTGTGTGGTTGTGTGTTAATGCATGCAGTGCAATGTAGTGCTGAGTTAGTTTTTCTAATTTACTTATCTTCTCGGGTGGGGTCAACCATTCTTACCTTAGCTAAATTCTTATGTTCCGACAATCTGATTACCCCCGATCTACTAGTTTGACCTGTATAGTTGACCTCACAGCCCAAGTTTTATGCTCATATATATTTTTATGATTAATAAGAAATTTGAATAAATCTGCTGAAGAAGCTGGCTGTGGCAGCTTACATAGTGAAACGTTGAGAAAACAGATTTTGTTTTGATTTTCTTCTTTTCTAAAAACACTCTGGGATTAATTTTAATAATTTATTATTCTTTAAGGAAGGTGAAAAGTCTTAGTCTTGTCGGTGAAATTTAGTGCGGATAACTTTCATTAAAGTTATCATATGCTAATCGTCGTTATAAAGCTTTCTACAACTTTTGATTTCTGTGGTGAATGAGAATTTGGTAACTCCTTCCTGCATTATTCACTTTTAAACTTTCCTTTTTTTTAACTGATTAAAAATGCCCATTGAAAATTGTTTTCAAAAGAATGGATAGTTACTGAACAAAGAATGTAATAAATACTCTTTTCGATAACCCCTTCATCATCATCAGGCTCTACAGTTATATATCCATCCATTATAGTGAATGAATGAATGAATTGGTGTTATGAACAACAACATTAATAAAGTATAATTATATTTCAATATTAATGTCAATAGTTTACACACAATGATAAGTAGTTTTGTTATTGATAATATTTCGAGCAAAATTACTGCCCGTGTTCACACCACTGTTGGAATTGTTTGATTCACACATTTATGATTTGTACTCATATATATAGTTCATTATTTTTGTTCATTCATACTTTTTTTGTATTTGAGTTGTATTCCACGTTCATTCATGTTTTTGTATCCAGAATTATATTCCAAGTTGTTGATAGTTGTACTGCTGAGTCACCCTTGTTACATGTATCCGGTGTGACTTTAATGAATATCCATTCTGTTATAAGTCTTTCTTTCCATTTGTTCATGTTAGTTTTTAGAATACACACATTGTTCCAATCGATATTGTGGTTTTTGTCCCATGCTCCATGTGCAGCTATCGATGAATTTTTTTTTCAAGATTCTTGTAGGCTTGTGTTCCTGTTGGTTGACCTTTGGTTAGGCGTTTATGTTCATTCACTCTTATTTTGAGTGATCTGGACGTTTGCGCCACATATTTAGTCGGACAGTCAGCACAAGATATTTTGTAAATCAAGTTGTTTTTATCCATCCTTACTGTTATGGGATCTTTTAGTTGATTTAGTTTATTTTTGATTAGATTTGTCGGTTTGAAAGTTGTGTGAATGCCGATATTTTTGAGGTTTCTTTGAATTGCCTCTGATGTACCATTTTTATATGGTATTGTGACTACTTTTTTTGCATTCTTCCATCTTGTTATTCTCCGGTTTTACCCTCTTTTTCCTCTTTTTTATATTATCTTTTATAAATTCTTTTGGGTAGTTGTTTTCGAGTAGCATTTTGAATAGGACGTTTATTTCTTTACACTGGTCCTCTGGCGTTGTTGTAAGTCTACGTATTCTATCTGCAAGACCTTGTATTAATCCTCGTTTCACCGTGAGTGGATGAGCTGAGTGATAATCAAGTTATCTTCCAGAGTGTGTGGTTTTTCTATATAGCGTCATTTTAATGCTACCATCTGTTATTCTTTGTATTTTGCAGTCTAACATAGGTAGTTCCCCAATTTCATTCTCTACTTCCATAGTGAATTTTATTGAGTCGACATGGCTGTTTATTAAAGTCATTAAAGTCACACCGGATACATGTAACAAGGGTGACTCAGTACAACTATCAACAACTTGGAATATAATTCTGGATACAAAAACATGAATGAACGTGGAATACAACTCAAATACAAAAAAAAATATGAATGAGCGAAAATAATGAACTATATATATGAGTACAAATCATAAATGTGTGAATCAAACAACTCCAACAGTGGTGTGAACACGGGCAGTTATTTTGCTCGAAATATTACCAATAACAAAACTACTTATCATTGTGTGTAAACTATTGAAATATAATTATACTTTACTTGATTTAATCCACAATGCTCAAACTTTTTACTGATATTAACCATATTAATGTTGCTGTTTAAATAACATCGAATCAATAATAATAATAATACCAATGGATTACAGTTCAATAGCATCAACATAACAATAAACTGAATGTCAGACAGAGAAATTAGGAAGGATAATATTACAAATTCACGAATTTATAGTCTCCACCCACTGAAGGCCGGTCAGGGCAGTATTAGTGGCTGGCTAGCTGGCTGGACTTGCTTCTTTTGAACACGGAGCACTGGTTGTTTGAGGCGAATTGCAATAGCCTCTGGTGTTTGGAGCATTCGGTGCTTCGATGATGATTTCGGGAATTTATGTGGCACCCGGTAGATGATGATAGAGAAGGATTCTTCCACACTGTCTTTGTGGCCGGTTTGCACCCGATGGTCCAATATCGAACTGTTGATGATGGTTTTCACTACACACCTTTACTTAGCCATACTGGGAGATGTTCTCGAGGGAGCGAGCACGAAAAATCAAGTTCCTAGAGCAACAACTGCCGATATAACTCGCTCCACAAGCACAGTTGCAGTTGAATTGGTAGATACAATTTGAAATGGCCAGCTAGTCTAGTCTAGGTACCTCATCTTTCAGTTGAGGTAGCACCATCGGTCGTGTACAGAATAAGACGTGTAGTTCGCCGCCAGCAATAAAAGTTCATGGAACTGATTTTCTTAATTTCTTCGTAATTATCTCACTTGGTAAATCGCTCTGTTAAGTTTTTTTTTTTTTTTAAACTCACTATGTGATACAAAGTACAATTATCAATTACAATGTGTGCTAATATTTGTTTTGTTTAAGAATTAATGTTGTTTAGGTTTATTGTGCGTTTATCTTGATACTTGATCGTTAATCTAATTCAGATAGAGAGGTGTGCGTCGTGGGTTGCTTCAAATGGAGACTCGTAGTCATTTTACTCAAAATTTGAATATTTCCATTAACCTTAATCTTCTAACAACTTTCTCTATTCATGCTCGGGATTATTCTTTATCATATTTTATCAGTTTTATTTTTTGTGTGGTGTCCCTTAAAGTGTCATAATTATGAAATAAGATCTGAGTCTGTGAAAATGAAGCCGAGGCTGACCGGCAGCTTAACCGGACTTCTACTGATATGACGGTGGCGACGGTATCAGTAGGAGATAACTTGGGTCGCCACACCGTTCCTAGCGTAGCTCCGTTGATAGTAGCAACGGGCATCAACCAAATTTGTCAAACCTCACAACCTACTGATACATTGGCGACGGTATCAGTGGGGGCTGGACTTAGTCGTCAACAATCCAACCCGATGAACCAAACGAATCCAAGAAATATCATGCCGGATCGGCCGTGGCCCGGATTAACAACGACCGCGCTTTCTGCTGCCGTGTCACAGGGCAGAAGTGATAAGTACGCTACTGAGACACACCAGGCCGTGTGTGACCGGCCTCAAGCAGATGTCCTCTGGGCTCTGCGGTCACGCAACACTAACCTTTCTTCTATTTCAGGTACCCAAAGACTAAACTCAGGCGTGAGGCCAGCAACCCCACCCTGTAAACAAACCTGCTACAGAAACTTCAGCGTGAACAGTCTCCTTGCGTCAAAAGAAAAAGTCTGTGTGGGGACATGGAATGTCCGCACCATGTACGAGACTAGCAAAGCTGCCCAGATCGCAAGCAAAATGAGGAGATACGGACTACAAGTATTGGGGATCTGCGAAAGCAGATGGAACGGATACGGACTCACCAAATTGTCAACAGGTGAGTCAGTGATTTACTCCGGTCACCCAGAAGACAACCACACACACACCGAGGGCGTGGCTATAATGATGTCACCAACGGCAACCAAGGCTCTGATACAATGGGAGGCGATCTCACCCAGGATAATAACCGCCAGATTCAACTCCAAAGGAAGGAAAATGTCAATTATACAATGCTATGCACCGACCAACAACGCAGACCTCGAAAAGAAAGAAGAATTCTACAGACAACTGCAGGCAGCAATAGACAATACTCCAGCCGGTGACATCAAAATACTAATGGGAGACATGAACGCCAAACTGGGACCAGACAACACAGGAAGGGAACTCATCATGGGTAAAGAAGCTCTGGGAGAGATGAATGAAAATGGAGAACTCTTCGCCGACTTCTGCGCCTTCAATGAACTAGTGATTGGTGGCAGCGTATACAAACACAAGGATATTCACAAGGCTACATGGGTGTCACCAGATGGGCGAACCAAAAACCAAATTGACTTCATCACAATCTCGAGGAAGTGGAGGCGCAGCCTACTGGACACAAAAGCAAGAAGAGGAGCAGACGTTGGCTCAGACCACTACCTCGTACAAGGAACAATCCAACTCAAATTAAAGGCTTTCAGAGAAACAGGAGCTGCAGATAGACCACAAGCCAAGTTCAACACTCAAAAACTAAAGGACCAGGATACAAAGGATATCTTTACTGCAAGTATAAAGGACAAAGCCGAGACACAAATCAACACTGGTGAAGAGGTCAGCGTCGAAAAACACTGGAACAACCTGAAAACAGTATGGAGCGAAACCTGCATGGAAGTTCTGGACAGAAAGAAGAGACAGGACAAACCGTGGCTCACTACGGACACTTGGAGGCTAATAGAGGAGAGAAGGATGGTGAAACAAAAAATTCTGCAGTACACCGACGAGCAACAGAAACAGGAGTTGAATGTAAGCTACAATACACTGAACAAAGGAGTAAAGAAGAGTGCCAGAGAAGACAAAAGAAAGTATTATGAAGCCATGGCCAATGAAGCAGAACAAGCTGCAGGCAAAGGAGACCTCGCAACACTTCACCAAACAACTAGGTACCTTTCAGGCAAAAATTCGTCACAAATTAAGCCAGTGAAGGATGAAAATGGAAAGTCAATCACCAAAGAAGTGGAGCAAAGGAAACACTGGGCTGAACACTTCAAAAGACTACTAAACCGACCGCCACCTACAACGCGCCCAACAATACCAACAACGGAAGCAGAATTACCAGTGAACATCAACCCCCCGACGAAATCAGAAGTCCTGAAGGCAATCAAGATGCTGAAAGCTGGGAAAGCAGCAGGACCAGATGGAATCCCAGCAGAAGCATTGAAAGTCGACCCAGAGACAACAGCAGACCTGATGACGCCACTACTTGAGAAAGTGTGGAAAGAAGGCAAAATACCCGAGGATTGGAAGAAAGGATACCTATTCAAACTACCAAAGAAAGGAGACTTAAGTCAATGCAAGAACTGGCGCGGAATTATGCTCCTTTCCATCCCAAGCAAAATACTAAGCCGCATCATCCTGGAAAGGATCAAACAAGCCTTGGATGAAAAACTTCGACCAGAACAAGCTGGATTCAGGAGTAACAAGTCATGTATTGATCAAATCGCCACACTACGGATCATCATTGAACAAAGTTTGGAATGGCAGTCACCTCTCTATCTCAACTTCATCGACTTTGAAAAGGCCTTCGACAGCGTCGATCGAGAGGTGATTTGGCAACTACTTCGCTACTACGGGGTGCCGCCGACAATTATACATCTCATCCAACAGTTGTATGACAACGCTGCATGCCAAGTAATCCACAACGGGAAGCTCACGGAATCCTTCGAAGTGAAGACAGGAGTAAGACAGGGTTGCCTACTATCGCCAATGATTTTCCTGATTGCAGTAGACTGGATAATGCGACAAACAGCGGGCAATGAGGAAACAGGCATAAAATGGACTCACACAAAGAACTTGGAGGATCTGGACTTCGCCGATGATATATGCCTGATTTCCCACAAACTGGAAGATATGCAAGTGAAAAGTAACAAGTTGGCAGAAGAAGCATCAAAGATAGGACTCCAGGTGAACATAGAAAAAACAGAGGTGATGAAGATCCCTGGCCAACACCAACAACAACAACAGACAGCAATAGGCATAAATGGAAAAAACCTGAAAGAAACTACCTCCTTTACCTACTTGGGAAGCATTGTTTCAACTACAGGCGGAACTGACGAGGATATCAAAGCAAGGATCGGGAAAGCGAGGCAAGCTTTCATTACTCTCAAGTCTGTGTGGAGGTCAACAGCACTCAGCATCAAAAATAGGATCCGTATTTTCAACTCCAATGTGAAGTCAGTACTACTATACAGATCAGAGACTTGGCGTGTCACGAAGAGCACCTCAAACAAGCTACAGACCTTCATCAACAGATGTCTTCGCTCAATACTCAAGATCAGATGGCCGGAAAGGATCAGCAACAAAGATCTCTGGGAGCGAACCAACCAGGAACCCATTGTGAAACAAATAGGCAGGAAAAAATGGAGATGGATTGGCCACACTCTGAGGAAACCAGCAAGTGACATCACTAGACAAGCCCTCGAGTGGAACCCGAAAGGGAAGCGACGAGTTGGTCGTCCAAGGGTGACCTGGAGGAGATCATGTGAAGAGGAGATGAAAGCATGTGGGCAGACCTGGAGCCAGGTGAAAACTCTAGCAGAGAATCGAACGCAATGGAGACGCATGGCTGAAGCCCTATGTTCCTCTAGGAACTAAAGGAAATAATAATAATATAAACATTGACGTCAATTACTGTCTACCAACTTCGGCTAGCAGCCAGCTCTCACCGCAATATCTAATGGCAATCTAACGACAAATGGCACAACTCTTAATTGTTTTTCTTTCTTCCGCTTTCTTTCTTTTTTAGCCTTATAGCCTTTCATCTTACCTCAGTGCCTTAGTTGATCCATTTCGGGATGAGCGAGATTCCGGTGAAATTCTCTTCACGCCTATTGCTCTTCTACTCGGCCTAAGCATTCCTATTTGGTGGCCGGAAAATTTGAAGAATACGGATATGACGGTCAGTATTGGTAAGTGTGGCGTTTTGATAAGGTTTGATAAATCTATGCATGCGAATCAGTTGGCTATCTCGTTTATAGAAATGACGTAACTGTGTAATCCCCTTTTTTTTTCTGGCTGTGTGCAAATTAGTGCCAAAATATAATTGAGACAGCAAAGAATATCCTTTTCGATAAATTCCTCCTCCTCTTCTCGCTCTACAATTATATCTATATATGCATGTTTATATACATAGAATATTCTAGATTAGTAGTCAATAACAATATTAGTGTGCTTTTTAAATAATATCGATTTGTAAAGTAAGATCACAATGGAATCACCACAGTTCATTAAAGATGCTTAAATTATAATAATAATAATAATAAAGATATAGTAGTAAATAGAATATCAACTAAAATTAGGAAAATTCCACAAAAATTCAGTATCGATCATTCAAACCTAGATGGTCAAGCGGGTAAGGATAATGTCTGAACCAACCAACTTCTTTTGGATGCACAAATTAGGCTTGTTAATCTGGATCCCAACAGCCAGCCAACCAGCCTCAGCAATGTATTTAGTAGTCGAACTGTTAAGGCGAAATTGAGATTTGTTAGTTGTTATGTGGTAAATGACCCTGAAAGCCGCCGCCTTGGTAACATGAATCAGTCTTCTGTTGTGTATCCACAAGAAGATGAGTGAGATAGAATAGAATAGCGGTGAGAATAGATTTTGTTTGTCCTTTACTTAACCAACCAACAACTGTTCAGGGTGGGTTATGTTCGGAAATTCGACGAGAAACACGCCTAATTGTACGGCGTATATAAGTAAGTAGCTCACTCGACAGGAGCAGTTAAATTGTTAGATACACACACATGGAAGAGGCGAAATTAGGCAGTTTGTCTTTTACTCCCGAACAAACGCAAAACACGAGTGATTTTGAAGACACAGCGTAATTCGGCAGCAGCACGGAATGCTCTTTTTACCGCCTCATTTCTAAGGCACAGCTGTGTTAGGATCCCGCTGATGTTGTCCCCAAGGAACTGACTGCATTTGTAAGAATCAGGCCTTCCCTTACCTTGGAACTGTTGGTGTACCTTGGGCTACTTTGATTTTACATTCATATTCTTATCAATAAACGTTTTTGTATAACCATTTTCACTCATCAACCGTTTAATATTATTAAGTTCCTCATCAAGACATTCATCCGATCAGATTGCTCTTGCTCTGTGGTGGGCCAAGCACTTTATCAGATTGCGTTTGTATTTCAAGGGCACGAAGCTGAAAAAATGAGTATACTGACAGTCAGTTGATGTTGGTTTTCTATATACACTTCTTCTTGTTATTGTGCTGTCCTCTTTTCTGGTCATAAGGATGTCTAGAAATGAAATAACTAGAGTCTTTTTCTTTCTCGATGGTAAAATTTATTGCAGGATGAACCTGGTTAAATTTATCCAGGATGGTACTTTGCTTCTTCCTCCCCATTTTTCATAATCAAAAATGCATCATCCATGTATGTGCCGACAATAGAATTCAAGTTCATTAATAATATCCTTCAAAGGCCCATTATTTTCTAGTTTCATAAGCAAAATGTCGGCTAGAATGGTGGTCCCAGTGGTGACCCAATTACCACACCGTCAATTTGTCTATATAGTTCCTTATTAAATAAAAAGTGCATATTGTGCTTTGTGCATTTCAAGAGAAGCAGCTCTTTCATAAACGGATTCAGAATATCTAAGGACGTCATTTTTATTTTATTTTATTGTTCCCTTGGGTTCCTAGTGGAACATAGGGCTTCAACTGCACGTCTCCACTTGTTTCTGTCTTCTGCTGTACTTTTCACTTGCATCCATGTTAGTCCATACTGTTTCAACTCTTCTTCACACGATCTCCTCCATGTCAGTCACCCTTGGACGTCCCACTACTCGCCGCTTCCCTTTCGGGTTCCACTCGAGCATTGGCTTGACGCGCGATGTCACCCAGCGGCCTCCTCAGCGAGTGTCCAATCCATCTCCACTTTCTCCTGCATATTTGTTGAGCGATTAGTTCTTGTTTTGTTTGTTCTCATAGTTTCTTGTTGGTGATTCCTTCTAAGGACGTCATAGGCATTAATAATTTATAAATGCTGAAAACCAATTCAACTGGAGGTTGAACAATTCAAAATGCTCAAGTGTAACACCGAATTGCACGAGTTACTGGATAATTTCATCTGTGAATTCGGTAGAGTAGTAAATTAGTAATTCGCCTACTATTAATTGAGATAGATTCCTCTTTGGAAGTTACATTGGTGTTTACGCATCAAAATCTACTATGTATTCTGTACTTGTGAATAGAAAATCCACCTTTGATTGGACACTAGTAACTGGTGTTATGCGTCTAGTCCTTTCTTTGATGCAGACTGAATTCTATCAGTCAGTCAGGTTTGCAATGTGGCCACCATGCCACTACTAGGTGGGTAGCTCACCATCATGGTGCACACATTGATTTGATGATATTAGATAGGTGGAGGCAATCGGCCACACGAAGCCTTCCTTGAGCTAGGTTTCGTGCTGCTAGTTGGCACTCATCAGTCAGCCAGCAAAGCGTATCTGCAACCACATTGTAGGAACAGCTCATGTCCCTTCTGAGGGAGATTCTAACCCGCGTCACCCAGTCCTGCTGAATTCTATGGAATTCAGTCTGCTCCAAAGAAAGGACTAGCCAGACACATCACACTAGTTACTAGTGTCCAATCAAAGTAACCAATACAGTCCTACAGGAGGTCAATCGCGAGCCAGCCCGAATAGCTCATTGGTAACGTCTCTGGCTGACTGCAGGCGGCACTGGGTGACGAGGGTTCGAATCTCAAAAGGGACATGAACTGTTACTTCAATGTGGTTGCAGATACGCCTTGTTGATGAGTGCCAACTAGCACGAAACCTAGGTCAGTGCAAGGCTTCGTGTGGCCGATTGCCTCTAACCATCTAATATCAGAAAATCCACCTATTTTGATAAGTTAACCCGGGATAAAATGTTGAGCAAATTTTTTTACACATTTCAATTTGTATTATTTGGAAGTATTTGTTTTAAAAAACCGGTCTCGTACCACCACTATATGGTGGAGTAAGTCTTTAGCTTAGGTAATTGATCTCCAATTGTTCTTTATTATTATTATTGTTTCCTTTAATTCCTAGAGGAACATAGGGCTTCTTCGGCCGTGCGTCTCCATTGCGTTCGGTTCTCTGTTAAAGTTTTCACCTGGCCCCAAGTCTGCCCACATGCTTCTCCTCATCTCCTCTTCACATGACCTCCTCCACTCCAAGTCACCCTCACCCTTGCACTGACGACCAACTCGCCGCTTCCCTTTCGATCGGGTTCCACTCGAGCAATGGCTTGTCTAGTGGTGTCACTCACTTGATGGTTTGTTTTCTCGGAGGATGGCCAGCCAATCCATCTCCATTTCTTCCTGCTTATTTGTTGCATAATCGGATCCTGGTCGGTTCGCTCATTGCCAGAGATCCCTGTTGCTGATCTTTTCTGACCATCTGATCTTGAGTATTGAGGGAAGACAACTGTTGATGAAGGTCTGTATTTTGTTTGAGATGCTCTTTATGACGCTCTGGCCAAGTCTCTGATCCGTGTAGCAGAACTGACTGACTTCACATTGGAGTTGAAAATCCGGATCTTATTTTTCATGCTGAGTGCTTTTGACCTCCACACAGACTTGAGTGTAATGAAAGCTTGTCTTGCTTTCTCGATCCTCGCTGCTTTGATATCCTTGTTAGTTCCGTCCCTCTATAGTTGAAACGATGCTTCCCAGTTAGGTAGTGGGTAGTTAAAGGAGGTTGTTTCTTTCAGGTTCCTCCCATTTATGCTGACCTTGATGCGTTGTCTTTTGTTGTTGTTCTTGTCCGGGAATCTTCATCACCTACCTCTGTTTTCTATATGTTCACCTGAAGTAAGTCCCATCTTCTCTGGATGCTTCTTCTGCCAACTTGTTGCTTTTCGCTTGCATGCCTTCCAGTTTGTGGGATATCAGACATATATCATCGGCAAAGTCCAGATCCTCCAAGTTCTTTCTTCGTGTGAGTCCATTTTATGCCTGTTTCCTCATTGCCTGGCCCGCTGTCTGTCGCATTATCCAGTCTACTGCAATCAGGAAAATCATTGGCGATAGTAGGCAACCGGCTTGTCTTACTCCTGTCCTCACTTCGAAGGACTCCGTAAGTTTCCCATAGTGGATTACTTTGCATGCAGCATTGTCGTACAACTAAGTGTTGGATGAGATGTATAATTGTCGGTGACACTCCGTAGTAGCGAAGTAGTTGTTTTTAACAATTTTAAATTCTACTTTTGATGTGGTTGTGTTATCTCTCTGAGCTAACTGGATAGTTAATTTGCGAAGCTTTGATCATCGCCCTACTACTAGGCAGGCGACATCTTCCTTCAGCGCATACACTTCAATTTCAATTGAAGTGAGCCTTTAGATTTCTCCTCCAAGAGTTCACCATTAATCATCGCTCCTGGTCAGTGACCACTTTGAACGTGATTGGTTGTTTTTGTGTGTTTTCACGCCTTCTAGTCTACTTGTACTGGAACTGATTGTTTCTTTGATTTGAACCTTGACCCTTTGTGTGTGTGTGTGTGTGTGAGGTTTCTTTCTTATCGGCCGGTAAACTTTGTCTATCTTGATGTGTCTATCTATTGATTGATGATTCACTGGAATACCAGGTAGGCTTCTAAAAATTCTCTGGCTAGCATTCTTGGTGTTGTTTCCTCTGTCTAATATTTGAACGTTGGTTGTCCCAGTCGAATTAATATCCGTGGTTGTCTGTATGTAGTGAGGTGATATGAGTGAGGGAGTAGATGTCATGTCTTTTGATGGATAGCTTATGTTCGTGGATACGAAGACGAAGAGCAGGGATGTTGTCCATTTTGGCCAATGTAGTGTTTTTCGCTGTTGATGCAGTTTATTTTGTAGATGCAGATGTTGGTTTTATCTTCTTTCGTGGTTAAGTCTTTTAGTTGATACAGGACTGGCTGAGTGAAGTGATTTGGTTGGTTTGAAGAGTCTTGCAGGGATTTCTGAGATATCTTTTATATGGTAGGGCGATTTTCTTTGTGCTTTCCTTTGGGGCTTTTGGTTTGATAGGTTGGCTTGGGGATATATGTCTTTCGAAGAAATTCCGTGGATATCCATCCATTTTTCGGAAGACGTCTATGAGATATCTTTCTTCAATTTTCCTTAAGACGGTAGTGCTGCAATGAGTCCTGGCTGGCCCTCTTGAAAACTTCGCAAATTAACTATCCAGCTGGGTCAGAGAACACAACACCACATCAAAATCATCCACCTGACCTACAAATCTTCTCTATCATATTTAAATGCTACTTTTACCTGTCTTCATAGATAGCGTGATCTGTTAGCTTTGAAACATGCACACGTTAACGGTGCCTGCCAAGAAACTTTAACCCTAAGTACCTATTATCTCCGAAGACGCTCGAACTGACAATTGCTATGAACGACCTTAATGACCTTAATTCCAAAACACAAGGAACAAGAAGAATTTGTATTGTTCGTCAGTTAAATTCAATACTCTGTACAAAGTCTATAAACAAATGTTTTATCAGGGAATGTATTGTACTTTTATTCGTATTCCTTCGTCTTCTTCCAACTTGTACACGATCGAATCACTCGCACCTTCGAGTTGCCCGCCAGTGGCGACCAAGGCCAATTTATACAAACGTTCAATGTTCACAATCAACGACACTTCCCGGCAAAATAGCGTCCATCCCTTTTTTTCCATCATGCCGATAACCTTGAAGTGAACTGCCACCGCGGGAACCTGGGCCAACCGGGACTAGGCTACAATTGAAGAAAAACAAAACAAAAATGCCCAACACACAACAAGCGTACACTACATCACACCAGTATGCTCTCCCCGGAGTGTAGGATCTTGGGGTGTTAAGCATTGATTGCTGCTAGGTAAGGTAGCGGGGGGGGGGGAAATTAATGGATGTGGCTATGAAGTTACACTGATTGGAGACATTTAAGACATGTGTCACGCATGTATTCCTAGTCATCGCCTTCCTCGACCAACAATATATTAGATGACATAAGATGGATCAGGTTGGAAAAGAGCTAGCCAGTGGTGGTCAGACTGAAACACGGCTTCATCAGTCAATGAAATTCAAAATAGTTAGTCTAAGCCAGCCAACCAGTCAGCCAGGAAGGGAGTGTAGAATTCCTGATCAGGTCCCTCGGGAGGACGGTAAAAACCAATGAAGGCTGGAAACAATTGGTCATACGGCTCAAAATCGTTCTCAGTGGCCGGCGCAGATGCATCCACTGTTTTTTTGTGATTTTGTTCGATCCAATAAGACTATATTATTGTTCCTCCATATTACTATTCTTTTTGCCTCATATTTCTGTGTATGATCTCTCTTTTGAATCTTTCTCTACTTTCATATCTGCCTTTGTGTGCAACTGGAACTGTTGCACATCAGTGCAAAGTTCTACGTGGAAACCAGTCATTCATTCAGGAGGATATGTAACAACAGAAGACAAGGGCCAGCCAAACAGATCGTTTATCAAGGAAATCAACATGTATTTATAGATTTTCATGTACATTATCACTATTGATTATTGTTAGCAGATAAACACAGTCTTCTGATTGGTGGCTGTTTCTTCAAGGTCAGATAATCTATCTATCTGCTAATTGTATCCGCCTACGCAAACAAAGTGTTCTGTGATTGGTTGTTGGTTGAGTCAGTCAGTCAGTCTTTGTTCTTGTTTTCTCATGACCAATATTTGGGACATAAACAACATTGACGTAAATTACTGTCTACCAATTTTCGCTAACAGACAGCTCTCATCACAATATCATTTTTAAACTTTGTGTAGAATATATACTCTTTGCTCTTTCAATTTTAACGCTGCTCATTCAACACTCAGCTTGACCATTCTTTTTTTTTAAATTGCTCTACACAACTCAACTTATCAAATTCACAGTTTGCATTATCATTGTACGCCTAATTTTTTTTTCGTTTTTTTTTTCACATATCTTCTCCAGGTCATCTATGCTATGAAATGCGTGTAAAACCGACGTCATGGACAGGTATATTGTCCATAGCTATAGGTGATAGTTTTGCTGCATTAGTTGGAAAGGCTTATGGTAAACGTCGCTGGCCTGGATCACATCGAACCTTGTTAGGATCTTCAGCTTCCTTTCTAACGCAGGTGGGTGTTTCATACATTATTGTTAGCACTAAAATAACCCTAATAATTATAGTAATAATAATAACAGTAATAATAACAGTAGTAACAATAATTTTCTCTAGTTTGGTTTGTAAGGGTTAGATTTGTTTTTACGAGTTGATCACGGATTGATATCAGTTAGAGAACCATTGAAAACCAGCCACAGGGAGTACTGGAAAGCTGCTGTTTCATCTTAGTTTGGTAATCAGCGGTAGTACGCACCCACCATATGAGGTTCGAACCCAGGATCTTCCGGTTACAAGGCCAGCAAGCTAGCTGGCTCGTATACCATTCAGCCACTGGGACCCGACCCGATTCAATGGCCAGTGCATGAATTCTAACTTCTACCAATTGGTGATTTAGCGCGACCCCAACCAATTTCGTCAGTGGGACATCCATCCTCACACGTGACATCTGGATGGACCTCACTGGTCACGACTTCTCACTAGAACTCACTGCAGGAAACTCCATCTTGTAGCAAGTCACTAGCGAGCATCAGATTAATTTTTTCTATAGTTTGGTTTGTAAGCGTTAGTTATGTTTTGTTACGAGTTGATCACGGATTGATATATCAGTAAGAGAACCATTGAAAACCAGGGAGTAACCTTGTAACCGGAAGCTTCTGGGTTCGAACCTTCTGTAGTGGATGCGTACTGCCGATGATTCCCAAACTAGGCTGATAAAACAGCTGGCTGTCCAGTACTCCCTGTGGCTGGTTTTCAATGGTTCTCTAACTGATATCAATCCGTGATCAACACGTAAAAATAATAATAATTGCAATAATAATAATAATAATGGTAATAGTACTAATAATGATAATTTTAATAGTGATTATAATAAGAATTATGTAAAACAAGGCTGTCTACTATCAACAATGATTTTCCTGATTGTGGTAGATTGGATAATGCAGGGGACAGTGGGCAGCGAGGAAGCAGGCATAAAATGGACCCTCACGAGGAACTTGGAAGATATGCAAGTGAAAAGTAACAAGCTGGCAGAAGAAGAATCAAAGATAGGACCTCAGGTAAACAAAGACAAAACAGAGGTAGGTGATGAAGATTCCTGGCCAAAAGCAGCAACACCAACTGCAACAGACAACAATCAGCATAAATAGGAGGAACCTGAAAGACGCAACCTCCTTCACCTCCCCACCTACCTACCTGGAAAGCATCGTTTCAACTATAGAGGGACGGAACTAACAAGGATATCAAAGCGAGAATCGGAAAAGCAAGACAAGCTTTCATTACTCTCAAGTCTGTGTGGAGGTCAAAAGCACTCAGCATGAAAAATAAGATCCGGATTTTCAACTCCAATGTGAAGTCAGTCAGTGCTACTTGCTATACGGATCAGAGACTTGGCCAGCGCGTCATAAAGAGCATCTCAAACAAAATACAGACCTTCATCAACAGTTGTCTTCGCTCAATACCACTTAAGATCAGATCGTCAGCCAGAAAAGATCAGCAACAGGGATCTCTGGCAATGAGCAACCAACCCACAGCAGGAACCGATTTTGCAACAAATAAGCAGGAAGAAATGTAGATGGATTGGCTGGCCATGCTCTGAGAAAACAAACCATCAAGTGAGTGACATCACTAGACAAGCCATAGCTCGAGTGGAACTCGAACGGGAAGCGGCGAGTTGGTCGTCAGTGCAAGGGTGAGGGTACTTGGAGGGAGGTCATGTGAAGAGGAGATGAGGAGAAGCATGTGGGCAGACTTGGAGCCAGGTGAAAACTTTAGCAGAGAACCGAACGCAATGGAGACTCGACAACAGCAAACACTAATACGAAATTAATATTACAGGGTGTACGTAACCATGTTTGATAATAGCAGCTTTTTGGTGTTTTTGCAGTGATTTTCATTGAAATAGTGTGTTATCATAGATAACAGATGAGGTAGAGAGAGAGAGAGAGAATAAAAGAGCTAAGTGTTTTGCTAATAACAGACATAGTAATTCGTAGATTTCACGTTTGATACTATCGATCACTCACATGCAACGCGAGCCAAATACAATATCGCTAAGTTTTTTCTTCTACTTGTCCCATTAGAACATTATTTTCATTTTCTATTAATCACAATAATGGTAATGTAGGTGTTGTTGCAGTTGGCTAAAGGGTTGATCATCGCAAAGTTCTCTTCGTTAAATTTTACTATTATATACACTGTTGTGTGTGTGTGTGGGGGGGGGGGAACCAAGCGGGCTTTAGGCCAGTTAGAGGGTGCATAGATCATATCTTCACTCTCCGACAGATCCTAGAACATAGACACAATTTTAGGCGTCCAACAATTGCCATATTTCTTGACCTGAAGGCGGCCTTCGACTCCGTGGATCGAGAGGTACTATGGCAATGTTTGACTGTGAAGGGAGTGCCAAGAAAGTACATTGCGCTAATCAAGGCACTCTACTCAAACTCACGTAACCATACAAGGGCTTATGGGGAACTGTCATCTGAATTGATAACATCCAATGGTGTCCGTCAAGAATATCCACTTTCCCCTTTTCTGTTTAACTTCATCATAGATATGCTAATGGAAGTATCCTTAACTGAACTTAACGACTTAGGAATCGACTTGTTACCAGGGAATAGTCTTACGGACTTAGAATATGCAGATGACATAGTCCTGTTAGGGGAGGATGCTGACAAAATGCAGAGTCTTCTGAACACCTTGAGCAGCAATCTTCGTATGTTTGGCATGCGATTCGCCCCTGTAAAATGTAAGATGCTGCTACAGGACTGAACTACATCAACTCCTAGCTTAGTGATAGGGAGTGAAGTGATAGAACATGTTGACCACTTCACCTATTTGTGAAGTTGTATCAGCACCAACAGACAATTGACTGGTGACGAAATCTCAGCACGGATCTAAAAAGCTCGGACTGCTTTCGCTAACTTACACCACACCGTCTCTGGCGTAGGCGTGACATCCGGCTGTCAACCAAGGGACGTGTTTACTGCTCAACAGTTCGTTCCGTCCTTCTCTATGGCTCTGAAACATGGCCAATACGAGTTGAAGACATGAAAAGGTTGTCTGTTTTTGATCATAGATGTCTACGATCTCTTTCTCACGTTAGGTGACATAATAAGGTAAGTAATGTTGACGTTAGGTTAGGCGTAGAGTGTTGGGCAAAGAGGGAAAATCAATCAATCGACGAGCCTATAAAGTTACATAGATTGACATGGCTAGGTCACGTGCTGCGCATGCCTAACCATCGCCTCCCCACCCGACCCGACGGGCATTACTAGCTGATATAGGTGCAGGTTGGAAAAGAGTAAGTGGTACCATGCCAAACAAAAACATGGCATCAATCAATCCGTGAAATGCTTGGCAGTTAAACTGAGTCAGTCAGGTAGGGAGATGCAGACTTCCGGGTGGTTGGGGCCCACCCTCGGGACTCTAAGAATCAATGGCTGGAGACAGACAATAGGTGACATGGCTCACAATCGTTGTCAATGGCTTACGCAGATGTATTCAGTCTCTTGTGTAATTTTTCATATTCCCTTCTACCATTACTCATTGTGTTTCACTCTTATACTTGTCAAAACTCTATTGATTGATTCTCTTCACTCATCTATCTTCTTGTCTACTTTTGTGTTCTATTTGGAACGTGGTAACTCCAGCTGTTGCACTTCAGTGCCAAGTTCTATGTTGAATCCAGACAGACAGAGTTGTGTGGGTTAACTAGCACGTTATGCAATGTTTGGGAATACGTGTAAAACTCGGCCACTGTGGTGGTGGTAGTAAGTAATTCCATATAAGTGTGTTTATTAGATGTATCACACAATCAGTGAGTGAAACAGTATTAGTATTTACTGGATGACGTTATGAGCAAAATCTATTGTTCATAACCCTATCACCAATTATAATCATGCAACTTTGAAACTTAAGTTTTATAGTTTTCTTTGTCCTCTCTCCTATATTTTTCGTCGCAGGATTAGTAGAATTTTCCAGATATCTGGGACACATTAACTCTATAGGTGGAGGCGATTCAATTCACTTATGATGAATTGGAAAGTCAGGAAGGGGAACTACCAATGTAATATGGCAGTGTAAAAAGGAAAGAAGATGGGAGGTTAAACACGCTAGTGTGTGTGTGTGTTTACAGGAAACCCACACATTCAAACAAATACTTGGACTTCCGATCATCCCACCCAATCTATGTCAGTAAAAAAAGGATTGGTGAAATGTTTAAGTGACAGAGCACAAAAACTAAGTAGTACCAAGGAAAATCTAAGACAGGAAGTGAGATATATAAGAGAAGCCTTGAAACTTAATAATTACCCTGATAAATTAGTCAGAAAGCATGTAGGGATATGTAAAAATAAAATAAATAATAATAGTAGTGATAGTGATAATAATAATAATATTAATGACGACATGCATGTCAAATATGTGCAAGACAACACCAACAATAAGGAATCTAAGTCATCAGTAGTAATTCCATACAAGGAAGGTACCTCGGAAAGCACCTTACGCAGAATTCTTAACAAGGCAGACAGGAATAAAAGTGGCTGGCATTCAAACCGACCACAAACTCAATTAAAAACAAGCTTTGACGGTTAAAGGATCAATCCTATGGAGCCTCTAAAACAAAACAATTTAGTTTATCTAATACCCTGTCTGCGATGATTGTCAGGTCAAATACATAGGTCAAAGTAGTAGAACAGGTGCAGTGAGTCAGTCTGTCTGGATTCAACATAGAACCTGGCACCGAAGTGCAACAGTTCGAATTGCCACGTTCCAAATAGCACACAAAGGTGGACAAGAAGATGGTTGAGTGAAGAGAATCAATCAATAGAGTTTTGACAAGTATAAGAGTGAAACACAATGAGTAATGGTAGAAGGGAATATGAAAAATTACACAAGAGACTGAATACATCTGCGTAAGCCATTGACAACGATTTTGAGCCATGTATGTCACCTATTGTCTGTCTCCAGCCATTGATTGATTCTTAGAGTCCCGAGGGTGGGCCCCAACCACCCGGAAGTCTGCATCTCCCTACCTGACTGACTCAGTTTAACAGTCAAGGATTTCATGGATTGATTGATGCCATGTTTTTGTTTGGCATGGTACCACTTACTCTTTTCCAACCTGCACCTATATCAGCTAGTAATGCCCGTCGGGTCGGGTGGGGAGGCGATGGTTAGGCATGCGCAGCACGTGACCTAGCCATGTCAATCTATGTAACTTTATAGGCTCGTCGATTGATTGATTTTCCCTCTTTGCCCAACACTCTACGCCTAACCTAACGTCAACATTACTTACCTTATTATGCCACCTAACGTGAGAAAGAGATCGTAGACTAGCCGAGCATAAGCACGTAGCAGCAAAACCTAGATTAGTTGACCCGAATAAGATAAGAAATCTAGAGAATAGTTCAGCAGCTATCGCAGGCACTACATGCAATTACACACAACCATACAATAGGCTGGATGGGATAAGATGACAGTTTTAAAATTTAATACAAGTAACAGGGTGGCGAGTGGGGAAGATTAGTAACAAAAGCTTTGTTTATCGAATCAACTGCAAATCAACACGTGTAATAGGAATGATTCAACACCTGTCCAGCTGGACATCTGGAAAATTCTACTACCCCAATGACGACGACAAATAGGAGAGAACAAAGAAGACTATAAAACTCAAGTTTCGAAGTCGTGTGATTATAATTCGTGATATGATTATGAACAGGAACAATGAATTGTGTTCGAAACAACTTTGTCATCCAGTAAATACTAATACTGTTTCACTCGCTGACTGTGTGATGGATCCATCTAATAAACAAACTAATATGGAATGCTTGGGAATCACTTATAGTCCCGTTGGATTACTGTGTAGGTCATTGATTATACCAGTACCGAAGATGGGAGAAAAGCTTTCCTGGGAATTAGCTTGACTTAATTAATATGATATGTAAAATTCTAGACTCATTAGTCATGCGTGTAGATTAAGTGGTGTTCGGGTAGAAACAAAGGCGAGAAGACCAGACTGATTTTAGACCGGGAAGAGGGTGTATTGATCATATCTTCAATCTTCGATAGATTCTCAAACATATGCACTACCAGCACATATCTCTAGTTTCTTGACACATATAAACTCACTGGTAGAAGGAATAAAATTCACATTTGAATCAGAAAATGAATAAAGAGAATTAGCTGTGATGTAAGATTGTAAAATAAAACGAATAGAAGAAGGTAAACTACACACTAGCGTTTATAAAAAACCAACACATTCTGCTAATAGATATTTAGACTTTAATTCATCACCTCATCCGTTAACTGTTAAGGCAAGCTTAGTTAAGTTAAGTGTCTAACAAACCGAGCAGTAGCAATAAGTGGCACAAGAAAAGACCTAAATGATGAAATACAACAGACAAAAGAAGAAGAAGCGTTGGTGTCAAATAACTAACTATCCCATAAAATTCATTAGGAAGATCAGTAAGGGCCAAAAGCGAAATAAAAATAATTGTGAAACTAGTAATGATAACATAAACAAGCGAGAATATAAGGCATCTACAGCAGTTATACCATATAAGGAGGGGACATCTGAGACCCTACGTAGGATTCTAAATAAAGCAGGAATTAGGGTGGCATTCAAACCTACAAACTAACTCAGAGACAAGCTCTGCAGGCTAAAAGACCGGGTGGACCCAATTAGACAAAGTAATAGCATTTACGAAATACCTTGGAATGACTGCGAGGTCAACTATATAGGTCAAACTAGTAGATCGGGGGTAATCAGATTGTCGGAACATAAGAATTTAGCTAAGGTAAGAATGGTTGACCCCACCGGAGAAGATAAGTAAATTAGAAAAAAGCTCAGCAATTGCGTTACATGCAATAACACACAATCACACAATGTCATGGTGGAAGAGGGTTAAGATTCTAAGAAGTAATCTATGTAGATGGAGAGAGAGGTTGATTACTGAATCCTGTCTGGTTCATCAAGTCTACAACCAACACATGCAATAGAAATGACTCAATGCAAATACCAGAAATATAGAAGATATTATTACCACCAGTCAAATCAGAGGAGGATAATAAATAATCTTAAATTGTATTCCATTTCAATTCAATTCAAACACACCACAACATTCTAACAAGTTACTTATTATGACTATAAAAGAAACACTCGTCTTATTTCCCATCTGATTGCAATGGATCAGTAACACTCATATTATTGTTTCTGAATATACATTATCCCATATTACTGATTTGTATTCAAATGTCTAATCAATTCCACACACACACCTGCATATAAATGAAGGAAAAAGTTGTGTGGGTAACTTGATATGATCATGAGTGGTAATAGTTTGTGCTCGAAACGTGGTCGCATCAGTTAATATTACTTACTGTATAAGACTACACACACTGTGTGACACTTTATCAAAATAAAATCTTATCCATAATGGAGTTACACGCTACCACAGTTCCCAAGTTTTATACGTATACCAGCGTCCAACATTTGCCAGATTACTTGGCCTAAATGTGGAATTCGACTCCATCGACCGATGAGAGCGATAAAGGGTTTAAAGAACAAAGTAATTCGCACTGACCATGGCACTCTACTCGAAGTGACGCAACCAGATAAATAGCTTATGCAGAGATAGGTAGGGAATGATGTGATAGAGCACATTGACAACTTCACTTATTTGCGAAGTTATTAATTATATCAGCCTCAATGAGCTGACGAAATCTAAACGCGGATAAAAAGGACCCGTGTGTGGCATTTGCCGACTTACGACACTTGTGATATCCAGTTATTGATCAGAGGACATGTGTACTGTGGATTAGTTCACTTCATCCTCTTTTTTATGACCTGCTGTGTGAGACATGGTCCTTGAAAGTGGAATATGTGAAAAAGAGGCTAGCTGTCTTTGGTCATACATAGGTGTATCTGCGTTCTCTATCTCTCGTGTCAGTTGGTATAATGGGACCAGTAAAATTGAGATGATAGGGGGGGAAGCCATCGCCTTCCTCCTCAACGAGCAATGTCAGCTGACACAGCCTTTGACGACGTTGGTAAAGAGCTACAGGTGGGGTGGTTGTTAAACCAAAGTTTGGAGTCAGTCAGTCAGTGAAATCTTTGGTTAGTTAGTTTGAACTGTCTACGGATGGAGGTTTTTAGGCTTCCTGGTTATCGTTCTTGGGATTCTAAGAACCCCATTGGTTGAGGACAGTGGTGGTATGACTTGAAATCGTTCTCAATAGAATAGATGCATTCACTCTTTGTGATTTCCCATATTCAATAAACCCTAATTGTTTCCCCATGTTAATAATATTAAACGGTTGGTTGCTAAGTGAAAAGGGTTATCCAGGAAAGTTTATTGATAAGAATATATATGAATCTAAAATCAAAGCAGCCCAAGGTACACCAACAGTTCCTATGTAAAGGAAGGCCTTATTCTTACAAATGCAGTCAGTTTCTTGGGGACAACATCAGCGAGATACTAACACAGCTGTGCCTTAGAAATGAGGCGGTAAAACGAAGAGCATTCCGTGCTGCTTCCGATTTACGCTGTGTCTTCAAAACCACTCACTACTCTCTTGCGTTTGTTCGGGAGTAAAAGACAAACAGCCTAATTTCGCCTCTTCCATGTGTGTGTGTATCTATCAATTTAACTGCTCCTGTCGAGTGAGCTACTTACTTATATACGCCGTACAATTAGGCGTGTTTCTCGTCGAATTTCCGAACATAACCCACCCTGAACAGTTGTTGGTTGGTTAAGTAAAGGACAAACAAAATCTATTCTCACCGCTATTCTATTCTATCTCACTCATCATCTTGTGGATACAGAACACAAGACTGATTCATGTTACCAAGGCGGCGGCTTTCAGGGTCATTTAACGCTTACCAACCAACAAATCTCAATTTCGCCTTAACAGTTCGACTACTAAATACATTGCTGAGGCTGGTTGGCTGGCTGTTGGGATCCAGATTAACAAGCCTAATTTGTGCATCCAAAAGAAGTTGGTTGGTTCAGACATTATCCTTACCCGCTTGACCATCTAGGTTTGAATGATCGATACTGAATTTTTGTGGAATTTTCCTAATTTTAGTTGATATTCTATTTGCTACTATATCTTTATTATTATTATTATTACCATAATTTAAGCATCTTTAATGAACTGTGGTGATTCCATTGTGATCTTACTTTACAAATCGATATTACTATTTAAAAAGCACACACTAATATTGTTATTGACTACCAATCCAGAATATTCTAATATATATATATATATATATATATATATATATATTCAGAACAAAATATTTAGAGCGAACAATTGTTTTCAACTAATTCTGTTTCTTGAGTAAAGGAATAACCAAATGTGTAAATAGTGCAGTCTTAGCCCACTTGGTAGATACTGGACACCAGATAAAACTTGACCAGGCGTTCTCAGTTATTTACCGCGTTCATAGTAATTCATCTAGAGGAACTCGACTACTTCTTCTATCAGTAGCTGAAGCGGTGGCAATTAATACCAGAAGACCATCTCTTTGCATACAGAAAAAGTATGTTCAACCACTATGTTTACCTTGGCCTACAATAAAGCCAACAAATCCTCCATTAACACTATAAATTCCTTTCACAATTTTCTTTTCTTTTCTCCTTCTTCTATTCTTCTGTTTCATTGACAAACGTTCATTTTCGACTTTTATGATTTCATGACCTTTCTTAAGTGCTTTTCTAACTTGTTATCGTATTTACAAAACCCTGTTCATTCCACTTCATTATATTCATTGTTATTATTTGACAGTCATTCACCTATAGTACTTGTAATTTTACACCATATCATCGTTATTATTTTACTGTCGTTATTTTCAACCTTGAACTTATGTCTAGACCGCCCCATTCGTTGGTTTATTTTCATATTGTCTCACACACCCTGATTACACTCACTCTCGAAACCTGTATTTTTCTGTTGACTATATTTATATATATACACACATCATTAAATTAAATTACTTCATCTCATTTTGTCCCATGTTCTCATTGACCATGCATATTAAAAAAACTAACTGACTATTGTTCCATCCCATCTTATACTTGTTCCACAATACACTTTCTGATATGATTCTAATTTGCCTTTACTGGCTATTGTATGCTTAAATTAATGGATTTATAATTGTAGAGCCTGAAGAAGAAGTTATCGAAAACAATTGTTCGCTCTAAATATTTTGTTCTGAATAAATTATGGGAATATTCAATATATATATTGACACCTTAACCCTGACTATGTATAAATTCTTTCAGTGGTGATTGTGATATTCATAATAATAATAACAATAATAATAATAATATAGCACTAATGTTTTTTTCACGTGTTTAGATTATTGCTTGGACTGGTCTATCCTATTATTATTCTTGGTCATGGACTTCAGGGTTGCTTCCACTGTTGTCTGGAGTTGTCGTTGAAGCGTACACGGAACAGATTGATAATCTGGTTGTACCGCTTGTTGTAATGTTCACTTTTCTGTATGCCAATAGTAATTATAGCAGTTTTGTCTACAATATGATCCCATAGATGGATGATTGTTTTGCAGATTGTTTTCTAAATGTTTTAATAGATGTGTTACTCGTACTCTATGTACCAGTGTTTATTCATTATAACTAGATATACTTACTGTAAAAAGCTTTCCTTTTTGTACCGCCTTTACTTTTGCTTATTTTTTCTGTACATGTCAGTTAGGGTGATGTAGAGGGGCAACCTAAAAATCACTAATTGTTCGTGTTTTTTTTGTAAATTAATGATGTGTAATAAAATATATATTAATCAATTAATTTCAAGCCCATCTTCATTATTCTCAGTGCTTCTATTGGTTTTATAGAATCCACTGTCTTCATGAAAAGGTTGTCAGTTTTTGAGCATAGATGTTTACGATCTCTTTCTCATGTTAGGTGGCATAATAAGGTAAGTAATGTCGACGTTAGGTTAGGCGTAGAGTGTTGGGCAAAGAGGGAAAGTCAATCGACGAGGCTATAAAGTTACATAGATTGACATAGCTAGGTAACGTGCTGCGCATGCCTAACCATCGCCTCCCCACCCGACCCGACGGGCATTACTAGCTGATATAGGTGCAGGTTGGAAAAGAGTAAGTGGTGCATGCCAAACAAAAAGATGGCATCATCAATCCATGAAATCCTTGACAGTTAAACTGAGTCAGTCAGGTAGGGAGATGCAGACTTCCGGGTGGTTGGGGCCCGCCCTCAGGACTCTAAGAATCAATGGCTGGAGACAGACAATAGGTGACATGGCTCAAAATCGTTGTCAATGGCTTACGCAGATGTATTCAGTCTCTTGTGTAATCTTTCATATTCCTTTCTACCATTACTCATTCTGTTTCACTCTTATACTTGTCAAAACTCTATTGATTCTCTTCACTCATCTATCTTCTTGTCTACCTTTGTGTGCTATTTGGAACGTGGCAACTCGAACTGTTGCATTTCGGTGCCAAGTTCTATGTTGAATCCAGACCAGAGATCAGACTGTCTTAATTAGGTGAGTGCAACCGCGGAGTGGCTTAGCGGTAGAATGCTTGCCAACCAAACGCACACACATGTCGTCCCGTGTTCGATTCCCCGCCGACACGTGCTTCTTTGCCTCGATAAGCTAGTAGTAAGATCGGCAAAAAGAGGGGAGGGTGGGCATGTGACTGCCTAGCAACCCCCCGCCACCCCGTAAAAATAAACACTACTGCTATCGAAACTTCAATGCTTTAGCTTGGAGCCCTATATTCCCCGGGGGGAATGTTCAGTCATGAAAAGAAGATAAACTATCTTTAGTAAGGTTGGGCTGGTAGATGACGTCACAGGGAATACTTTCACATGTGATGGTGGTGTCTACCAAAATCTGAACCAAAATGCAATACATCTCACTATTCCTTCGACTGTCTCGGTGATTGAATTATATTTTTTGACGCATCGCTGATTATTAATCTGTGACGAGAGCTGTCTGCTAGCAAAAATCGATAGACAGTAATTTACGTCAATGTTGTTTATGTCCCAAATATTGGTCATGAGAAAACAAGAACAAAGACTGACTGACTGACTCAACCAACAACCAATCACAGCACACTTTGTTTGCGTAGGCGGATACAATTAGCAGATAGATGATCTGACCTTGAAGAAACAGCCACAAAGAGAAACAACCAATCAGAAGACTGTGTTTGTCTGCTAACAATAATCAATAATAATAATGTACATGAAAATCGATCAATATGTGTGTTGATTTCCTTAAGATAAACGATCTGTTGCCTGACCCTTTTCCTCTGTCGTTACAAATCGGTTTTTCTTTATTGTATTTATTGAGGCATGGATGTGAATTATCACTAATCCTAACATATTAGTCAGTTTCTGATTACTAATACTCATACGGTAGTGGTGTAATTCATTTGATATTTTAACAAGAATAAAAATTGTATTAAAACTGACGTGCACCTTTATTGAACTGAATTCTCACTATAGAACTTTGTCGTCGGGTTCCAATCGAGTGAGGGCTTGTCTAGTGATGTCACTCACTTGATGGTTTGTTTTCTCAGAGGATGGCCAACCAATCCACCTCCTCCATTTCTTCCTGCTAATTTGTTGCACAATCAGTTCCTGCGGTGTTGGTTCGCTCACTGCCAGAGATCCCTCCCTGTCCCTGATCTTTTCTAGCTGACGATCTGATCTTGAGTGGTATTGAGCTGTTGATGAAGGTGTGTAGTTTGTTCGAAGTGCCCTTCATGACGCGCTGGCCAAGTCTCTGATCCGTATAACAGAACTGACTGACTTCACATTGGAGTTGAAAATCCGGATTGTAATTTTCATGCTGAGTGCTGTTCATCTCCATACAGACTTGAGAGTGATACAAGTTTGCCTTGCTATCCCAATCCTCGTTTTGATAATCTCATCAGTTCCGTCCTCGTATAGTTGAAACGATGCTTCCCAGGTAGGTGAAGGAGGTTGCTTCTTTCACATTTCTCTCGTTTATGCTGATTGTTGTCTGTTGCAGTTGGTGTCGCTGATTTTGACCAGGAATCTTCATCACCTACCTCTGTTTTCTCTTTGTTCACCTGAAGTCCTATCTTTGATGCTTCTTCTGTCAAATTGTTTCTTTTCACTTGTAGATCTTCCAGTTTGTAAGAAATCAGGCATATATCTCATTGGTGAAGTCCAGATCCTCCAAGTTTTTTCTGTGGGTCGACACGAAAATGTGTGTGTGTGTGGAAGGGGGCGAAAGAATGGTTAAATAAAGAATATTGGGGATCTAATAGCCCTGAAAGTAAATGCCCTCAGAATGCTTTTCAGCTATGATGTTACCAACAATCACTATCCATCGGTTCTTAGTGTCTCAGGGACCACACACAGCCAAGTTGTCTACACACTCCTACCTGACTCAAATATACATTTAAGGGGATTGATTCCATGTTTTGGTTTAACTAACACCCTAACTTCTAACTTAATTCTATATCAGCTACAATTGCTTGTAGATATGATGGAGAAGATTTGTAGCTCAGGTGGATGATTTTGATGTGGTTGTATTCTCTCTCTGAGCTAACTGGATAGTAGTTAATTTGCGAAGCTCTCATCGCCCTACTAGGCAGGTGACATCTTCAGCGCATACTTCTATTTCAATTGAAGTGAGCTTTTAAATTTCTCCACGAGTTCACCATTAATCATCTCTCCTAGTCACCACCTTGAACGTGATTGGTTGTTTTTGTATTTTCACACCTTCTAGTCTGCTTGTATTGGAACTGATTGTTTCTTTGACTTGAACCTTGACCCTTTGTGTGTGTGTGTGTGAGGTTTCTTTCTTATCGGTTGATAAATTTTGTCAATCTCGATGTGTCTATTGACTGATGATTCATTGGAATACCAGTCAGGCTTCTAAAAATTCTCTGGCTAGCATTCTTGGTGTTGTTTCCTCTGTCTAATATTTAATATGAATAAGGCATTAAGAAGACAAATTTCGCGAGATGATATCATATCACATAGAAAATCCCAATGCCAGTAATCTGAATAGAAATCCAGCATCATCCATTGCAAAACACTTATTAATGTCAGGTCACAAAATCAATCAATATATTGATGACTGTTTCACAATTATTTCATCACATAACTCTAATTCAATGGTTATTGAAGGTGATGGAAGCACTTTGGATTAATCACATACAGCCTAAACTGTGTGTACAAAAATCAATAGACTTCAATCTTCTCCTACCCTGGACTACTTGACCTATCTAAATATGATTGGTCATTAGTATGTACTTTTGTTTTTATTTAACTGAGTAATTGTCATGAACTTTATTTTATTATTGTTAACCATGTTAGTTGTAAAGCGGTTGTAAAGAAACTACGAAATGACGATATCATCTCGCGAAATTTGTCTTCTAAATGCCTTATTCAAATTTATCAAAGGGACTAAATGTTTTAATATTTAATAATAATAGTAATAATAATAATAATCATTTGCTTTATTCCAGAAACAGTACTAGTGTTACAGTGTGGAATTTTCAGCACATATCTACAATATTTGCATCTAATTTTATCAGACATTTAAAAGGAGTATTTCAAAAAATAAATAAATATAAAGACACCAACAGCAAGAAAAAAAACAGGAAAATCACAAAATAATTTTTAAAAATGCGAAAAAAAACCAAGAAGTAGAAAGGAAAATAAATACATAATATCTCAGTATTGGGTAGTGGAGGCTGTGATATGTTTATGCATAGTGACAGTAAGGCTATAGTCATACAAGAAGTTATGAAACGATATTTAAGAATGTTTATCACCAAGATGATCAGTTAATTTGGTTGAAACAACACTAAACACTCATAAAATAACATTTCAGGGTTGTTGTTTTGTTTTTTATTGTCAGGACTAATGCGGTGTTTGTAGTGGTAGTGTGAGTAATCCTACATAATACAAAATTTTAAGGGTGACAATGACTTTCATAACCAATGATTGTCAGTTAATATTGCCGAAAAAAATAAGAATAAAACTAATAATTACATGATGGTTAATGACAGGAAAATTTTATACTACTCATAGTGCTAACGTTGGTTGTCCCAGTCGAATGGATGTCCGTGGTTGTCTGTATGTAGTGAGGTGATATGAGTGAGGGAGTAGATGTCATGTCTTTTGGCGGCCAGCTTATGTTTGTGGATACGAAGGCGAAGAGCAGGGATGTCCACTTTGGCCAATGTAGTGTTTTTCGCAGTTGTTACAATTTTTTATTTTGAAGATGCAGATGTCGGTTTTATCTTCTTTCATTCGCTGTTGAGTCGTTTGGTTGACAATTGCTTGTCTAGGAAGACGTTGGCGTGGCATGCGTAACATGCGTGTCCTAGTGAACTCAGTCGATGCGGCTTCACAATCCCATCAATTGACTGTCTATTCTTACCTATTACTTACTGTATGCCTTGCTTGTTTCATTGTTATCGATTGTATGATACTACCATCTAATATGCGAGATGAAATAAAACTTGCTGTATTGTTTTTTTGATGCATTCGTTTGATTGTCTTCGAAAAAGGTTGGTGTGTTGCAATAACTCACTTTGTACTCACCCACTCATTTCACCGACCTAAATAGTGATACTTCTTCTACTTTGTTTTTTATCTTATGAGATTCTTTGGTCGCTGATGTTAATTCTTTTCATAGCTTGTACGGTTCTGGTGAATCGTTGTGGTAAGTCTTTATCATCCTGTGGTGAGAGAGCTGTCTGCTAGCAAAAATCGATAGACAGTAATTTACGTCAATGTTGTTTATGTCCCAAATATTGGTCATGAGAAAACAAGAACAAGAACAAAGACTGACTGACTGACTCAACCAACAACCAATCACAGCAGACTTTGTTTGCGTAGGTGGATACAATTAGCAGATAGATGATCTGACCTTGAAGAAACAGCCACAAAGAGAAACAACCGTTAATCAGAAGACTGTGTTTGTCTACTAACAATAATCAATAATAATAATGCACATGAAAATCGATAAATATGTATGTTGACTTCCTAAATAAACAATTTTTTGACTAGCCCTTGTCTTCTGTTGTTACAATCCATCCTTAAAAATGAGGCATTCAATAAGTTTAATAATCAGTTGTAGTATGGTTTTCATTATAATATTTTGAGTAGTTCCCTTGACTAGCTCCGATTATTTTCTCTTTTTCTCTCTCACTCTCTCTAAAGTATTTGTAAGAGTTAGACTTGGGTTAACTTAGACCTAAATTAGCCACTCTTACAAAAACTTCTTCACCGCTTTATGACCTCAGTTGTACTCTGCCTAATGCGCAAATACTAACGAACTGAATCAAGGTAGAAAGACTTGAGATAACTAGCGTGACTGGAACAGAGTTATATTTACACAAAAGCAATATGAGATTTGATAAAGCATAAGAGGGTATACACTTATCTGCAGTTGAGACGGTGGTAAGCTCGGAGAGTGTGCTAGGTGAAAGCACAGCAAGAGAGAGAAACCGTACAGGAGATTCACGAATCCAAAGAGGAAGTGGGGTTAAAGGTCAGGTGAGTTCGTTCAAACAAAAGTTCGAAGGTACAATGTACACTACAGGTTATCCCTCCCCCCTTGTGGTGAGAGCAAGCTGCTAGCCGATTGATCTACGCTGATTGGTAGAAATTAATCTAGGCTGATTCAACGACCGATCACAGCTGACCTAGACGTGAACAAATATGATTCGCAGACAAGTGGCTCGCATTTCCGAGAAATATCGAAAACGAGAAAGCAGAAGACTGCGTTTGTTTACAAACAACCAATCAGAAGACCGCCTTCTTTCTGCGGGCAGAAGCCTATTAATGTACGTAAAATACATATAAATACCTGTTGGTTTTCGTAATAAAACTGATCTGTTGCCTGGCCCTTGTCTTCTGTTGTTACACCCTTAGAAGGTTGGTGGGAAAACAGCAAGCTTCGATATATAAAAGTAGCAAGGTTGTGTACAATAACAGTGAATGAACAAGAAAGTGTGAAGATAGTAATAAAATAGTTGTTTTTAAAAATATATATATTGTGAAAGGAAAGAATGAAGGAAAAAAAATTAAGACAATTTATGGGCACTATGTACATGATCAATGGCGTAAGATGGAATATAAGAAGAAATAACGCTGGTGCCTTTGTGCGATTTCAAGCTTCTGAGTTGTCTGGGTTTTTTTTAACATCGTTTATTTTTACTTATCTTTTTTTAAATATCTGTTTATTTAGTATTTTTTTTAACGACATACTATTACGGGCTGAATTATGTGGAGGTCTGATGGTTTACCTCCGTTACCCAGGTTGTTATAACGGGAAGGTGACTCATTATGTCTAATTTTCATCTTAGACTAATGCTCCATCCTTCCTCATCAACCAAAACTAGAAGTAATACCAAAGGCAATCAATATACCAGCGTATTAAGAGGAATAAAGTAAAAGCAACAGAAAAGAATAGAAGAAGAGGTTAAGATTTCAAAATCAGCATAAGGTGTTAACAAAAACTTAAGCGGAATAAATGCGAGGGAACTAGTGTAACATGGAAGTGATACGTCAAATTGAAATAAAACAAGGAAAATTGCTAACGCTGTGAAAACTGATGCAGTGTACAGAGAAGTGTGTGCAAAACCAATAGTTATGAGTAAGCACAATCGCCATTTTAAAAAAATGTTGCAAGCTGTATAATTAAAGTCATACGAAGTAATTACAAATGCGGGGCACTAAATAAATAAGTGTCATCATGGCACAACCCGAGTGAACATAATAAAGTCTGTAAAAAAAATAGATTGAGCAGATTAAAATGTACAGCAGAGAAGTGACACAGTCATGGGCAATAATATGTAACGGTTCGTTGAACTATATAGTACAAGGTTTGCTTATTATTTTTTTATATATTTTTTTAAAAATTTTATCTTTAGTCTCTTTTTTGTTTTTACATTTAATCTTTTTATTTCTTTTACTTTATTATTTTTTATTGGTCTATATTTCGTTAGTTCGCTTGGTAATTCCACAAGTGATGGGAGCCATCGTACGACGATAGAGTTGATTGATATAGCTAGCTGTTCGAGTGCAAGGCCGAGAATAAAATGTTAGAACACTCTGTAAAGAGAAAGAAATCTAACAAGGTTAGTAACTGTAAAAGTGGCTACTGCCCACAAACTAAACCAAAAGGGTAAATACCATGAAAAATGAATGTAAACTGCGACAAAGAAAGAAGAAGAAAATGAGAGTATGAACTACTCTTGTACGAAAAATTGTTTAGTTAACGAATTCGCAGTATCGCTTAGGCCAGTGCACACGTCGACCGGCGCGTGTAACTGTTGCTTTACTTGTTGCATCTGGCGAACTGATAGGTTTAGTAGGATTTTCAACAATCGAACTTGGCTGGGGTGTGGGTGCAGAGGTAGTTGCTGGTGGTGTAGGCGTGGAGGGTGAAGATTCTTCGATGTAGGCCGCTTTAAGTCTGTCGACACTTACGGTGTCTTAACGGCCAAGTCGATCAATAACAAAAGATTTTTCTTTCCTACCAACGACCTTGAATGGTCCATCATACGGGGGTTGTAACGGTCTACGAACGGCGTCACAACGCACAAAAACGTGTGTACAGTCATCGAGCCTAACATCTATTTGCACTCTCTTGTTTTGTGTGCGTGTGGGAGGCGCTGCATAAGGCGCTTGAGGTTCTGAGCATAACAATGTACATCCGTAACACTTGGCTCACCACTTTCAAGTAAGATAATTTCACTCGGTAGACGAAGGGTGGTACCGAACACCAACTCTGCGGAGGTGCACTGTAAGTCTGCTTTGAGCGTGGAACGGATGCTAAGTAGAACTAGGGGAAGGAACTCGGTCCACTTAGTATTCTCGGTAGCCATTAACGAAGCTTTCAGTTGGCGATGAAAACGCTCTACAAGTCCATTTGCTGCTGGGTGGTACGCGGTTGTTCGGATGCGTTTGCACCCCAGCAGCTCTAAGAGCTTCTTGAAGTGGGTTGATTCAAACTGCTGTCCACGGTCTGTAGTCACCGAAGATGGGCATCCGAACTGAGCTACCCAGCGTTCCATGAACACTCGGCAAATGGTTTCCGCGGTCGTATCGGAGATGGGAATAGCTTCTGGCCAACGAGTGAACCGGTCGACACATGTCAACAAGTAACAGTGGCCATTTGATGGTGGTAGAGGACCCACTATATCTAGATGTACGTGACTAAAGCGAGCATCGGGTGTGGAGAAGGAACCCACTGGAGTGGTGTTGTGTTTGTGGACTTTAGCTCGTTGACACGGCACACAGGCACGTGCCCAGATACGCACGTCGCGATTTATACCAGGCCAGACAAATCTAGCTGACACTAGTTTGTCCGTTGCCCGGATACCTGGGTGGGAAAGGTTGTGGAGGCTATCGAATACCGTACGGCGCAATGAAGGTGGAACGATGGGTCTCGGGGTACCGGTGGACAGATCGCAGAGGATGGTACCCTCGCTATTAACAAGCGGTATACACTCGATATGTAAGGAGGTATTTAGCGAGAGCTTATCGAGATCTAACTCTGTAAGCTGACGTTGCGCCATTTGTTTCAGGTCAATGTTTGGCGGTGCCGACATGGTACATATCCTAGACAAGGCGTCCGCCACAGCATTGTCAACCCCTGAAATATGTCGAATGTCCGAAGTGAATTGAGAGATATAATCCAAGTGACGCAATTCGCGCGGAGAATATCTATCTGTAGTAGTGTGGAGGGCGTACGTCAGGGGCTTGTGGTCTGTGAACACAGTGAATTGTCGGCCCTCCACAAAATGGCGAAAGTGCTTGATAGCGGCATAAACAGCGAGAAGTTCTCTACCGAAAGTGCTGTACCTAGATTCACATGCAGTAAGTTTACGAGAAAAGAAAGCAATAGGTGACCAAGCATTGGACACACGCTGTTGTAGGACAGCTCCAATCGCAGTGTTAGAGGCATCGACGGAAATGCTGAGCGGTAGCTGGACGTCCATGTGAACTAACACTGTGCCATCAGCAATAGTCTTCTTGATAGTTACAAAGGCTGTCAAGGCTTCCTCGGAGAACACGATGGACTTACCTTTCCCCTTAAGCATGTCAGTCAAGGGGGTCAAGATGTGGGCGCATTGGGGAATAAAGCGACGGTAGTAGCTAACCATTCCCAGAAAGGTGCGTAATGCTTTGAGGGATGTGGGTAGAGGAAAGTTTTGGATAGTCTCTACCCGTTCAGATAACGGATAGATCCCATCCTTATCTATCCTGTGTCCCAAAAAATTCAAAGACGTGACCCCTATCTCACACTTTGCTAAGTTGAGTGTGAGGGAGTGTGTTGTAATTTGCGCAAAACGTCATAATGACATGTAATTGAAATGGGTGTAATGATGTAATTTTATTGCCTTTCAGTAATTACTTTTTCTGGCAAACTGTAAACAGGCGATATGCACACTAGAAGCCTATGCAATAACCTTCAGTACTTTATGATAACAAAATAGTCAATGAAGTTGAGTGACGTGGTCAACTAATAAATAATAATAATTTACATTTCGTATAAACGGGTAAGTTTACAAGAAATGCATGCCATTTTACAGGCACGATCAGTAATGTTATAAATGACAATCCTGAAGTATCATAAATTAATACTTTTTCAAAAGTTTCAATTGTTCAATTATTGTACAAGCAATCAGAACAAGTTCTTATAAATTTTAAATTGTAAACCCTTCACTAAGGTCACCATCAAAGCTGAGCGACGACCCAAACTTCATTCTGTCTCCTGCTGATCGTTATGGTCAGCCAGTGGTGAACAGCGTATATCTGAGTGAGTGCTATGCCGCCACGTGATTGAACGCTATTTCAGGAAGAGGGGAAAATTCTGCTCAGCTGCAAAATTGCATAAAATGCGATTATGGATAATACATTATTGGAAGTATATTTACAAGATAAATACAAGGAGAAGAAGCTATGTAGTACTTGAAATGATAGTTTACATTTGCAATGTTTAATGCTAACCATATTGGTCTAAGCATGGAAACTATCACGTTTCCGATGAACATATAGCTTTGTTCAAACATTGGTGTTGTTGTGTTTTCAATCAAAGCAACCAGACATAAAGCAGGCAACAAATATGAAAAATAAGCAAGTTTCAGCTTCAATAAAGGCCCAGGTAGTTGAGACCAGATAGAGTATAATAGTGCGTAAATAAAAAGATTATTGTGAGGCAGGTAAGTGATATTTAAGTGAGGAGTGAATTCAAAGATCTGGAAGATTAGAAGCCGTAGAACAAGCTGACCTGTAAGATGCTTCACGAATTTCTGTAGGGTACATTGAGCCTTTGAACTTTTGTTTGAACGCACTCACCCACTTTTTGGCTCTTCTTTCGATTTGTGACTCTCCTGTACCTTTTGGGTTCGCTCTCTCGTTGTGCTTTCATTCGGCGCACTCTCCGAGCCTACCACGGTCAAGGGAGCAGATCAGTGTATAACCTCTTATTTTTTTATCAAATTTCATATCTCATTTGTGTAAAATATAACTCTGTTCTTGATAAACTTGCCATCTCGAGTCTTTTTACCTTGATTCAATTCGTTAGTACTTGCACGTTAGGCAGATTACAGCTAAGATCAGAAAGCGGTGAATAAGTTTTGTAAGGGTGGTTGTTTTAGGTCTACATTAAGCCAAGCCTAACCCTTAAAAGTCCAAGTGGCAATATCTTCATGTAAGAGCCTGTTGATGCTAAATGCTAACGCAAGAAGGGTGATGTATTCGTCTTTTCATTACCTAAATATTTCCTCTAATACAGTACTGTAGAGTATACTCAAAATAAGAATAATAGACTACTTGTGATAAATAGAATACACGTTCCAAATTGTGCTTGAAGTGCCTAGACAACCACCAATGCTAGTCATGTACATATACGGTCTACGTTTGCTAGGTTATATTTCGTTATTACAATGCGGACACAAGTTCGACGGCCATTTTCTTCTGAACACTAATGCATGGATTGAATGTAACTGGAAGATTTCATGCACGGCTTGATGACTCACTGAGGAAATAATAACGGTTTACGACTTTGAAGCATTTCACACAAGTATTACTACGTTGCCTATCATTCTCATCAAGTATGCGATTTCCTCAAAATGATAAATAAAAGTAATATATGTAGTCGACATAAATTCATATATTTACAATAGAATAACAATCGACCAAATTAAAAATATTTCAGCAGGAAACCGTACGTATTAACATTTAAAAAAGAGTTTATCACAATTAAGTGAAAAAATCACAGCTGTAGATTTCCTTTATGGCAAAATCATAGTCAACATAAAGTCCACTAATCGTTCTGTCCACAAGACGTGGATCAGTTTCCTTCAATTGATAGTGTCACTGGACTCGACTTTGCAGTTTTCATCACCACTTGATCCTTCAGAAGAAATCTGATATGATCTTTCCATGCAGCGATCGAGATTGTATTCCTTCTACCACCTTCGGTTTCACTGAGAAATATCTGGAGATGTTTACATATAAGGTTGTGGTGAAAGCTGGCTGCTAGCCAAGGTTGGTTGGTAGACAGTAATTGACGTCAATGTTGTTGATGTCCCCAATATTGGTGGTGAAAAGATGAGAGAGAACAAAGGCTTTGCGTAGGCGGATACAGTTAGCATATGGATGATCTGACACAGCCACAAAGAGATGCAAGGTTAACTTTCTGTGAGAAACAACCACCAATCAATCAAAAGACTGTATTTTCTACAAACAATAATCTACAATAATGTACATGAAAATCTATAAATATGTGTTGATTTTCCTTAATAAACGATCTGTTGCCTGACTGGCCCTTGTCTTCTGTTGTTACAAGGTGAGTAGTGAATCTTACCTGAGGTGAACAATTCATTAATTACCTTAGCCACAATATGCATGTGAACAAGGGAGGGAACAATAGTAGAATTGGTGAGATTCTATAGATAAGTCGTCCGTATATTCCATGATAGATTTGAGGAAGCGTAGATCTTCCGATTAATCTTTGACAGTTTCTCTTCTGAAAAATGCAAATATTACACAACTGCCTCCCCATTCCGTCCGTTACAACCAAATGAAAAAGTCTATATCTTCAAACTTTGTACCTTTTTGATTAAGTTACCCAATAATAATTTTCTTTTTGTAAGCGGATCGATCCAATGCATATCACATCCGTGAAATTTATTGCAAATGTCAACCTGTCCGCTTAAGCTAGCTGAATGTAGAATGTAAACTCTATCTGATTTTTGTTATTATAATTTCAAGTCCCGCCTCAGTAACATGTATTACGTGTGTATTAGCCGGAACGTTTCGCGGAAAGGAAAAGCTGCCAACCACAATATGCACAATATGTGACCTTGAAGTGCTCAGCCTCTCCACGGGCCGTGTGTGCTGCTATCTATTGCCAGGCGAAGACAATCAGCCAATAGCTAAACGTCTTCGAGATTTGCCTTCGCACATAAATTACAAAGATAGTCTTCGAGCATCTAATGCAAGCAAATCGCTTAAGATTTCAGATTCCGGTTGGTAAATGTTCGAGTAGCCCAGCCCTCAGTGGTCAACTAAAGCTTCACCTAGAATAAGAAAGCGTATTCCACTGAAGGAGTTGAACGTATCTACTGAGCGTAATGTGAGTCTTTTTTTAGTGGTTGTGTCAACAACTGCGTGTCAATATCATGTAATTGTATATAGCGACTGCGACTTTTTACTCTTTATTGCGTTTGTTTTGTTTAATGAGGAAAGACAAATCCGGTGGTCTAACTTTAATCTTGCCTTGAGGATTATTTCGTAATATTTACATCGTTTACCTGTCAAGTTTACTAAGGTTGAAAGGACTTTTCTGTTTGCATACTGTTCCACTGTTTCTGGGTCCTGGACACTTACTTGCACCTGTGATTATGCAATACTGCCTTTTTTATATTTAATGACATTCATGACTGTAGGGTTGTTTACAAACTGTATATAGTACATTTTAAGGTCTTGTTGAACTAACTGTTGTATAATTGCATATAAGGATGATTTTTACTCTTCCTGGTTCAACAGTTGGAAAAATGGTTAGTCCCGTTAACGTTATTGGAAGACAGGGTTTATCTAAAAAATGTGATGTATTTGTGAAATATATTTTGGACAAAATGATCACGCTTACTTAGTTGTTAAATCAGTTGCTATGACAAAAGCGGAATGTCAAATTAATAGATAAAATGATGAATATGGGAGGATATTAATTAACACGGCCCTTGGTAGTATAATCGGGTGAAAAATTGTTATACACCATACTAAAACATTAATTAGAAAAGATGAGTACACCCTGTCCAATTTGTCTGTCACCCTGGCATAGTCCAACAGAGCGTGTCTGCAGATAGCAGAAACAACAAGTCGCTCTTGTGTCCCGACAAAGTCTTATGCAGGTAGCTCCCCACCTGCTAACATCACACTGTCAAAACTTGGCACAGACAGTAAGAAGGAGGGACACTACAGCCCTACTGACTGAAGATGCCAATTTTCATAGGGTGAAGATTCAAACGGTTGGACCCAGAAAATCAAGGGAAGAGAGAATTAGAAAAGTACCACTTGCAACCACAAGCAAGCTCGGCGACACAACAAAGGCTGGCTGGCCAGAACCTACCTGATGAAGCCTAAAGTTGCTGACGCTGCAAAGGAATACAAGAAGCCAAAGGCCAAACCTAAGTTTGAGTTTAATTGGTCTAATTCTCTTATCATCTTTGACGTACCTGTGAGCAAGGACAGCTTGATTGAACAGCGGGCCCTGTTTGATTAGGAACAGTGGGCCAACCTGTGCAACAAATTAGGTCTGAACACTAGCCCAGTGAAATTGTGCAGGCTGTACAGGGGTGTCCACACGCCACAGGGTAAGCCACCCCCATTACGGGTTACACTGGACTCTGCCGAATAGGCCCTACAAGTACTATTGATGGCTCAGGTACTAGCCATCGACAGAAGTTTGAACATAAGGGTGAGACAAGACAGACCATGGGCTATCAGACAAATGGCGAGGGAGTCACCGGAACTGATGCCTTCTACCTCTATGGTGGTACACGGTGTTCCGGAGCTGGGAACGGGCACTGCTTGTCAAAAACACATGCATGACGTACAGCAATGGAGATGGCTGTCATCTCAGATGACCCTGGGCGCTTCTGGAGCCACCCCGATATCTTGACTACCTCGCCCCGCTCATCTCACACTGATTACCTCTCCAAAGATTCTAAGTGTCACATTCAACTCCCCAGAGCAGTTGGCCGTAGCACTTCAACGGTGGTATGAGATCGAGGGGGAAATATGGGGACACATCCGAAGCTGCGAAAGCAGACCTCGAACCAAAAGGAGGCAGCAAACTGAGGCTTTAATACGTCCCCAGGCACAGGTTGGCCCACTGTTCCTAATCAAACAGGGCCCGCTGTTCAAGCACGCTGTCCTTGCTCACAGGTACGTCAAAGATGATAAGAGAATTAGACCAATTAAACTCAAACTTAGGTTTGGCCTTTGGCTTCTTGTATTCCTTTGCAGCGTCAGCAACTTTAGGCTTCATCAGGTAGGTTCTGGCCAGCCAGCCTTTGTTGTGTCGCCGAGCTTGCTTGTGGTTGCAAGTGGTACTTTTCTAATTCTCTCTTCCCTTGATTTTCTGGGTCCAACCGTTTGAATCTTCACCCTATGAAAATTGGCATCTTCAGTCAGTAGGGCTGTAGTGTCCCTCCTTCTTACTGTCTGTGCCAAGTTTTGACAGTGTGATGTTAGCAGGTGGGGAGCTACCTGCATAAGACTTTGTCGGGACACAAGAGCGACTTGTTGTTTCTGCTATCTGCAGACACGCTCTGTTGGACTATGCCAGGTCGGCAGAATGGACAGACGTACCAAAACCTTGGTCGCGGGTTTTTTCTCATAAACGTGTTGTATGTTTTCGGCACCTCTTTTTCGCAACGGCAGTGCATGCACCGTTTTCAAAATTTGCATTCAAACTTCGAGTCAGCTTTAGAAACAATGATATTGCACGCCTGGCATTCGTCTCCCTTACTTGGTGATGCCTTCGAGGTCTTATGACGTCTTGAGCGTTTACCATTATGTTTGCTGTGTTTAACACACTGGCTTTCAGTGAATGCAGGTGTAGTATCCTTTCCCACTGATATTGCCTGTGCCGTTTCAGTACTGGACTGTGGCAACGCAGGCGTAGTATCAGGACAGACGAAACCTGCACGAGTCTTCAGGACCGGTGTGCGGGAAGGGGTTGATGTCCCTGGGTTTTTGCCTTCTCCGGCTGAAGCCCTTGTTACTACAGAGTAAGGTGTTTTATTGCCTTTTCTAAGGCTACTTTCGACAGCCATATTAACAATAACTAAGACTCATGCTATATAAGAATTAGTGTGCAACAGTATCTACCCACAAGAACAAAAATGAGACTGAAAAAGTACAAGACAAGGAAAAGAATAGGTTTTCAACTTTATCTAGTAAATTCTGGATGATCGGCTTCACAGCAATTCTGTGGTGGACCAACAAGTCTTGTTTATCTGAACGAGTGAGGAAGATGCTGCTACAAAAATAGCACCTGAAGCTTTGGCAGTAGTTTGAGACAGCTGGACTTACCACACAGAGATTCAATATGTAAGTAATGGTTGAATTTAATTCACCGGCTAGGGAGATCAGGTTTCCCAAGCGGATAATTCACAAAATAGGTATTTTCCGGTTAGAGTGGAAAAAGCACGTCGTATTCAAGGAGCGCGCCAAGTCAGTCCATTCATTTCATCGTATTTGTTCATACGCTGCATTTATGCATGATTGCAGTGTTTTAATTGTTTCCAGCTGTCAGTGAAATAATACTGTGTAGAGGTCCTGTAAATTATGCACAAGAACGTGTTTGGGTGGCAGAAGCTGTTGTTTCCGGTTCATTTGTTGGTTGCCGTTATTTTTGCAGGCCCATTTTGTTGCCTAATATGTAGAAATCTGGAAAAAATGTCCTTTATGTTCATGTTTTATACCATGCAACATTCCATGTATGAATCTGGTGAAGAGAGTATGATAATAATAACTTATATTTTCATATAAACATATAATTTACAGGCACGATCAAGGATTATATAATGTCAAATGGTAGATTGTCTACAAGTTAATAAAGTTTCAACAGCTAAATATTTGATATATATATAAATACACTCATTTTCTGACCCAGGTCGTATCATTATTGAATTAGACAGTAGTCCTCCAGGTTGCGCAGGAAAATCGACTTCGTTTCGTTTTCAACCCGTGTTTGTAGGCATACGATAACCAACCAATATGGACGTAAGTACAATGTTTACAAGGGATAGTAAGCTGTTTTAGAAAAGTAAAGGTGCAAAGGTGAATCATTAAAGTGTAATGAAATAGGTAAATGCAATGTATCATTAATAGACGCATTCATAAAGGAAATACAATGGGAGACTATAATCCCTAGGCTGACAAAGTTCATTTGCAATGTATAATGCTACCCATATAGGTCTTACTATCATGTTGTCCACTTTTGGTTTTCATACAATCATCCACAAGCCGGTTTGTTACATACCCTTTTGTGTATTTGGTGCACAACCGTACCCTATAGAGAATAGGAATAGCATAAGTCGAATCGAATTCATAAGGAGCAAGTAAAGAAGAAAATGAATGAGATGAGGCATTGTGAAGTGATATTCGAAGATCCGAAAAAGGAAAGCATGTTAATTTATAGTATGCCCCATAAATCTCTGTAGAGCCCACGTGGTCGCATCCCAACAATAGGCTGAGCGAATGGTATATGTTTAAAGGAAAGACTTTAATTAGCAAGAATAACGTTTCGGGTTGTGGTCTACAATCGGTGGTTTTCTCGAAGCCACAACGAGCTGAGAAGCTGATTATTCGGAGTAAAAACATTGGTTGAATACAAATTGTTTGTTACAGTTCAAGTAATGAAATTCTCATTTTTCGGATGTTTGCAATTTCTCCATGGCTATAATTACGGATGTCCATGATTTTTAAGAAAACCCTAAATAAATTTTCTTTGAACCATTAGTCTTCTTTTTCTTGGCGAAACATCTGTTAATACGATTAGAAGATTGGGTGGCAAAGTAGAATGTTCTGTAATTGAGAATCGTAGTCGTTATGTTTCGGATTAATATTGCGCATCTTATTGTTATAATCCTATGGATAACGCTTTTTCCTCATGGTGCATAAGTCATGAGCGCACTGTCCTCGGTAAATATTTTTCACGTTTTAGATGACTGCAAATAGTTAGTCATTTGAGGTGATGGGGTGAACACCTCTAAATGCTTTCGTGGAGATTAGGATATATTAATTTTTTCGACTAGGAGATGATCTTTTTACGAAGAAAGTTCTCAGGATGTCCGCTTTTACTTTGTAATTCAAAGATAACGTTAAGTTGCTCACTAAGGTAGTAGCTACAGGAAACCATTTTAAGGTGGCTAAGTGACTTTAGGTTGTGCGTCATAGAAGTAAGCAGCATACGTTGATTGTGTTTAAACTTTGTATAACTGGTCAGATCGTATTTCTTACATACTAGTTAGTCATAAATAATGAATGTACGGTGCAAGCGTTTACCTTGATTTGCATACCTAGCTCATAAACATAGACCCCACGCTTGGTGTACATTTAGGGCTGATACGCTGTGCGATGAGTTCAGTGAAAAAAGTTACTATCATCATTAAAGCAAGAAGAACAGGTCAAGCAGAATAAAGTGTCATCGTTAAAGTCTAATAATAATAATCTACTTGAAGTCCAAAACAGTACTTATAATACAGACTGGAATTCTCAGCATTTGCGACAATATTGCATTTGAATTACTTAAAATATAAATTAACTACAGTAATTTGTACACAGTTAGGGTATTAAGTCAAAAATATTCGAAAGAGCATTACAAATACAGGAATAATAACAGTAAAGCTTGATGGAATGAAGATGGTGAGAATGGTTAATTCAAATGAGGTTAGTCAGTTCGTCCCTGACACTAATTTCACCGCATAAAATACGTGCCAAATGTGGTATCGTGGAGGTTTTGTACTAAAACTTGCACGCATACAGTCTTTTGAAATGACTTCTTGTTATACCCGAGGATACAAGGTGAAGGCTGCCGGTAAAGTGAGTGCTCACAGTCTGACAAAATCTAGTGCCCATCGTCAATGACGATTACAACGATATGGCCCAAAGGGTGACCATTCGCCCGACTGACAGTCCTCAGAGTTCTACGAAGTATGACATAGTCCTTAATAAGCAATCCAGGAAAGAATAAGCAGGGGTGAACAGTAAAGAAGAATAGGTAAGATATACGAGTTGACAAACTGTAAGAGGAGATGTGGGGTTATGCCTTAATGTGAAAAGTCAGACAAAATATTGTTTTAAAAATCGCTAAGACATGGAAAGATAGGGATTGATCAGAAGAAAGAATTAATCCAAGATACTGAACGTCAGACTTGATTTCCATATCACTATCATCAATTATGCAACGGTCGTAGATATTAAAAGGTTCACTTAACTTTCTTTTACATCGGAAACTGAAATTACATCTGACATTTGGAAGGATTCAGTTTCAGGTCATTTATTGACTCCTAATAGAAAGCTGTTCATCTTAGTACAGTCTAGCTGAGAGTTTACAGGCATTGAAATAGGTCATCCGTATACTTAACAAAGTAGACATGCAAATGCTGCGGTTGTTGATCATAAAAATGATGGATGTTAGATGACATCATATGATTCAATGGCAGATTGCAATTAAATAAAAATCACTTCTTAGCTCATTGCCATCTGAAACATCCACACTGTTGAGGCGTCATTCTCTCATGAAGATTACATGCAGGTTAACTTCGCACTAAATACGTTACATTAAAGGAAGTATTTCAAATGCGTAACTTAGAAATTGATCCACAATCCCATTAGTGTCTAGTGAGCACAGTTCTATGGAATTACATTCTCATCTTTAGGAAACTGCAGTCATCAAATATAAGCTGAACATGCCTCAACTCTAAGCAGCTGTGCACAGTGTTAACAGTATAGAGAAAAACTTAAAATATTGTAAGATACACAGACCTGTTGTGTTGATGGGGATAGCAATGCCACATAATGCAGTTCAGGCATTCCATAGTGCCACTGCACCTGTACTGCTTCATGCCAATGGATATTTCAGGAGAAATTCATCTCCACTATTGGTGGTCAAAAACATTGTGGCATTAAGCTTACAGTGTCAGTGGGAATGGTAAAACAGATGGTAGATTAATAATAATAGAGCTAACTGCATTTAGTTCTCATAATCAACACAATCCATTTGTTTTATATTGCTATACACTTAGTTAACACATTAAGTGAAACAGTGAGGAAAATTAAAGGAGTTATTGCCTTATCCAACGCACTGCACTTGCAACAATCATGAGAACCACATAAATTTTCAGTCTAGCAGTCAGTTAAGCAGACAGTGGCACAATATTAATAAATTTGAGGTATCTTTTATGCGGTGAATCAAAATAACCTATATTGTACTGTGCCAATCACTGCAAATATATATTAAATCCACTTAGAGATGACCTTACAACTTACGATAACTCCTGTCCAAATACGCATACGGTGAAAGACACATCTACATGATAACTCCTGCTGCTACAGAAGGTTATGATAGCATTTATGGGTGATTCTCATGGCATTCACTTGTCCAACAGTACTGTTCTTCGCACGAAAATGGCTACATTGCTATCCTGAGACATAAAGGCTTCATTGAATGACACTAGGCCGGGAGGTGCTTCTACGTGAAGTAAAATATTTGTGTAGACGACATTACCCTCTAACTATATCATCTTCCTCATTATAGCGATATTTTGACACAGTACGCCTGAAATACTCATCATTGCAACCAACATACTTCCGGCGGCCTGCTTAAATCTTGGGCTACCAAAATTTCCATCCTATATATTGCATCTATTTCCTCGTATGTGTTTTATTTTAATCATTCTATTATGTGTCCTAATCTCATTGTTTATTCACGCGGTTATTTAAAACGTTTCCAACCGGCTAATTTACTCGTTTCTAACAAACTTAAGAAAAAGCCTCATGGTGGATGGCAACGAGCTTTAAAGCGTACTCCAATGCTTTTGATGACTGTTCCTGTGATTATGAGCACAAACTGCAGATATCTACCAAACAAGATTAATTATTTGCATTCTCTATTATACTCAAATGTATATTGTAACACTGCTGTAATTACTCTTCAAGAAACTTGGCTGCACGATTCATATGACGATAATTTGGTCTCTTTACCTGATTTCACAATGTACAGACAAGACCGATGCAGCTCAAAGAAGAAAAGAGGTGGAGGTGTTGCCACTTTTATTAATTCTCAGTGGTCTACTGCCAACAACGTCTGCTTCAAATTCTCAAATGACAATATTGATTGTATAACTGTTAAATGCCGACCTAAACACTTATCCAAGTATAACTGCATTTTTGTCACAAATATCTATGTCACACCTTCTTGCAGTCCCTCAGAACTATCGATCTTTGCTGACGAATTCACTATTTTTGCTGCTGCTTCGTTTGGTAACTCCTTGTCTGTAGTAACTGGTGACTTCAGCACCATTGACTACAGTTTTATTACGTTGCTGGGTCATGAAAATGTGGTTAACTTCCCAACTCGACAAGATACTTCGCTTGATTTAGTATTCATAAATGATTCTGGAATATACGAAGCTCGCAAAAGAGCTCCACCCTCAAACTCTGATCACTGTATTGTACGAGTTCTACCCGAAGTTTACTGAAAGTTACACAAAAAAGCCTTCTCTAACTTGTCCAAGAAAGTTGTTCACAGATGTTACTCAGATGAGAATGTACAACATCTTAGAAACATGCTCAGTGACACAAGATGGGATCTGTTTAATGATGTTTCACTTGATGACACAATCTCTAATATTACGTCTTATCTGAAATTCTGTTTTGAAATCTGCTGCCCAAAAGAAACACTATTCGTCAAATTCGATGGTTTCTCCTCCCCTCAACTTAAACAGCTTCGTAGAGAGAAGGAAAAGCTATATAAAATGAGAGATAAAGGTGGCGTAAAAAGAACTAACTTCCTTATCAAGTCTGAAATGCAGAGATTGAATGTTATATATAACCAGAAATTCATATACTGCAAAAATGATTCAAATATGTGGAAACTATTTAAGGAAATCACTGGTGGTAAGCAGATTAACAATATTCCGTGTTCCTCTGATGTATGTACTCTTAATAAATCTTTTATTTATTCTCCCTCAAATTCCATGCTTCTCAGTATCACTAGTGTTAATAATAGCCCCTTTCCAGGTTTTAACACAAATGATGTTCAAAAGTGCCTCAAGTCTCTGAACCCTTCCCAGAGCTTAGGTCCAGATCATGTACCTAGTATTATTTTCAAAAAATGTTCTGATATTCTATGTTACCCTCTCACTGATCTGTTTAACAAATCTTTTTCCAGTAATATTGTGCCTGCTGTTTGGAAAGACATTAAAGTTGTACCCATACCTAAATCGTCTACTGGAGCATGTGCCAAACTTAGACCCATTGCTATTACCTCTCCTTTTTTGAAAACTATGGAGAAACTACTTTTACTTAGTCTGGTACCCTCTCTTAAATCCTTTAATGACCCAAAACAATTTGCCTATAAGCACAGTAGAAGCACTTTAGATGCAGCTGCCGTCTTATATCATAACATTGCTTCCAGTCTAGACAAAGGGGCTAAATTTGTTCGTTGTGCCTTCCTGGACTATACATCTGCTTTTGACTCGGTCCCTAGGGACATCTTGTTAAATAAACTTGCTGTAAGTCAAACAGAATGTTGGGCTGTTAACTGGTTATATTCTAATTTCTCAGAAAGAAAGCAGTACACCGTGTATAAAGGGAAGTCTTCAACTCCGTTGCCTACTGAAGCTGGTGTCCCTCAAGGCGCTGTCCTTTCTCCTTTTCTTTTTTCTTTCTTCTTACATGACTTGCTTCAGTCTGATGAAATAAACTTTTCGAAGTACGCTGATGACTTAACTGTTTCAATGGCTGTTAACTCCCAGCTAGATTGTACCAAAATAAATAGCTTTCTGTCGGGAGTCAGTAAATGGTCTGAGTCTAATGGTCTTACACTGAATCCTTCTAAATGTCAAACTGTTAATTTCGGCTTAAGATGTAAACGACAGTTAAAAGAAGCCGTCGATTCTCATGACAGTTGTAAGATTGATGACAATGATATAGGAATTAAATCAGAAATTAAGTATCTTGGACTTATTCTCTCTTCTGATCTCTCCTGGTCTTCCCATGTCTCAGCGATCTCCAGTAAAATATTCCGCCTGACATTTTACATTAAGAAGTTAAGGCACTCGGGTATAACTCAACCCCTCCTCTTACAGTTCATAAACTCTTGCATCCTACCTATTCTTCTTTATTGTTCACCCTTATTCTTTCCTGGTTTGCTTAAAAAGGACTTTGTCACAATTCGTAGAATGCTGAAGACTGTCAGTCAGTAGGGTGTTGAGTGGTGTCCCAGTGGACCACATAGTTAATGTCGTTGTCGATAGGCACTTGACTTCGTGCAATAAATTTGCTTAAGGGGATTTTGTCTGACTTGGAGCATCCACCACAGCACCCTCAGCTTTCACCTTGCATCTCCTCAGGTAGAACAAGAAGTGACTTCAGAAAACTGTATGCTCGCACATCTAAGTATAAAAATTCTATGATACCATACTTGGCACGTATTTTATGTGATGAAAATAGCGTCAGGCAAGAATTGACTAACCTTTTTTCATCTGGTAAATAAATATCCATCCATCCTTATATACCTTCAAGTTTTACTTTTATTATTTCTATTATATTTATGGTCCTGTTGATTCTTGTTTTCGCTTTCACAACTGCAAACATTAACTTATCTCTATGACTGCTGTAATCTTTGTTTTTCCCCTCACCATATCATGTAAAGAGAACATCATATTCAATATTTTTAATCATGCAAGGATTTGTATACCGCATCGACAATACTGTGTGAAACAAGCCGACGGCAATTTTCACTTGTATTATTAGTATTATTATCATTACTATTATTTCCATTTTATATGCTGCATGTTTTCTATTTTTCTTTATATTAACCCTATTGTAAATGTAGAAAAAATTTCTGTGTGATTAATTTTATTTATAATTTGAGGAAATTAGATGCAATATTATGATTAATGCTGAAAATTCCATTCTGTATCACAAATACTGTTTTTGGAATAAAGTAAATCATTATTATTATTAATATACCAAGAGTGTGCCGAGGACCACATAACTTGGACACCAACATGACTAGTCAAGAAATGAGAAATCCTATCAATCCAGAAAACATATAACACAAATAAATTGAAAATTATTGACAAATAAAATTTACCAAGCACAATTTCAACCAACATTCCGGATAAGTCCAGCCGACCACTCCAAATTGAAACATTGGATATTTGAATATACATATATGCGGGTAATTTGAAAGTGGTTTTTCAGAGCGTCATTCGAGTATTGTGGGAAATGGAAGTTGGTAGGCTTGTGGAGGTCAAAAGCAAGGTATTATAACACAATAAGAAATAGTTTATTATTTAGTTTGATGCTGAATTTCGACGCTTCAGTTTTCTGGTAGAAGATTCACTACAATATAGTGCTTTTTATTCCCTACTTGAGAGGATACATATGCTTTTCAACATCCCATTTGTTATCCAGTATGTAGAACCGAAGAATTCAGACTTATTACCTATCAGCAACAACAAAAATTTCGAAGTGGCTGTTAATTCCTCGAAGTCTCTACTAAGAGTTTTACTGCAAAGAAAGGGTATGTCGGGGGTGTTTACATATTTTATTATCTGGGATAGGTGAGAGTTATGGAGAGCTATACGGTTACAAAACTACTAAACACAGTCTTATCCATCGGGGTGCAGCTAATACTCTTCGCAATTTCGGTAGTAGTGGCAAACATCGTCGATCTGAAAAGCCTGTTATTAGTGTGCTCAGTGATTTTCACTTGGTGTCATCAATCCTCGATGTTGATATCATACCGTGGACTTTAAGAAGGTGAGCGTTAACCTAATTAATCATCTTTTATGCTGTTAGTTTCTATATTTCTGTTCCTTTTATTTAAAGTAGTTTTGTCACCAGTGATTACTTAGCGCAAGTATATGTTGTCAAAATTTTCATTAAAGAATGGTGTATACATGCTCTGTTAACATTAGAATTGAAATATTTGTTTAGTAGGATTTTAACAGTTTTGTTGGTGTCACTTTGCTGCTGTTTTTGTTTTGCATTTAAGCTATTATTTCTATTACTATTCTTCCCTTTTGTTCCGAGTGAAACACTCGGCTTTAGCAGCTCATATTCACTCCACTCTGTTCTGTGAATTTTTTAAAGCTTGCTCCATGGCTTCCACAATCTGCTATTACGAGGTGTTACTTCATTAACTGATTGACTGGTTGAGTTCATGGTTGAGTTGCTACTAACTCTGTCTTCTATGCATTGAAAACAGTAGAATTCTGATAAACTACAAATTCAGAAATGCCTTAAAGGGTTTTGCAAATAACATGTAATTACTAAGAGATTTATTGGTTGAGGATAGAAGGCTTGGAGCCTATGTTAATCCTTTTCTAGTAAATTTCTGTGGTTGTCCAAACCCTTCTTGAACGAATCAGTTGAGGTTGGAGACACCACTACTTGTGGGAGTCGGTCGGTTCCAAGAGTTTATGACTCGGTGTGAGAACCAGTACTCAACAGCAATATGATTTATTCTTGGCCTTTGAACTCTCGTGCTATGTCCTATAAGGTGTTCCGACCTGGTGGGAAGAAAAAGAGAGAATAGGTCAGGTCCGTAGTCATTATTTAAAATTTTAAACATTGTGATTAAATCTCCTCTTTGCCTACGGTATGACAAGGAGAAGAGATTTAAACTGTCTAGTCTTTCCTCATATGATAAATTAGTCATTCCGAGAACCATACGTGTTGCCTTCCTTTGAACCCTTTCTAGAATGTGTGAGTCCCCTTTTAGACAAGGACTGGCTGGCGTCCTGGATGCAGTTTTCCAGTCTTGACCTCACCAGAGGTAACTCAATTGACGTATTGTGTTTCCAATGTTAGTATGTTGTGATTTACATAAAGCATGTCAAAAATGTGTCCGAATGAGTTCATTGATAAAAATAGATAAGCAGAAAAAAACGAAGGCCTTTTTATTTTATATCGTAATGATATTTCGTTTTGCGTTCACTTTTCCATGTTGACTTTTAATGATGTAATGCTATTGACATTTATATTAACCTTTTTGGTTGTGCATGATATATGCTGTGACACTATGGTAGTTAATTATCTGCCAGTCATATAAATGCGTCGTTAAATGGGCGGGGGGGGGGGTAAGGAACAAAACATCTGATGTCTAAAGCTTAAACTTACAATTTTTATTTCCAGTATCACACTTGTCCCACAACTTATATTTGTGAATTGGAATAGTGTACTTTTAAAACTTCACTACATGCGTCAGTCAGTCAGTCTGTGTTGACCAGTTGTCGTACATTCTAATTCCATATTAGTTTGTTTATTAGATGTATCACCAGACAGTCAGTGAAACAGTATTAGTATTAACTGGATGACAAAGTTTCTAACACAATTCATTATTGTTCATAATCGTTTCACCAATTATAATCACACGACTTCAAAACTTGAGTTTTATAGTTTTCTTTCTTCTCTCCTATTTGTCGTCGTCATTTGTGTAGTAGAATTTTCCCGACATCCAGCTGGACAAGTGTTGAATCATTCCTATTACACGTGTTGATTTGCAGTTGATTCGATCAACAAAGCTTCTGTTGTCAATCTTCCCCACTCGCCACCCTGTGACATGACGTTAGGCGTAGAGTGTTGGGTAAAGAGGGAAAATCACTCGAAGAGGCTATGAAGTTACATAGATTGAGATGGTTAGGTCACGTGCTGCGCATGCCTAGCCATCGCCTCCCACGACGAGCATTACTAGCTCATATAGGTGCAGGTTGGAGAAAAGTAAGTGGTGACCAAACAAAAACATGGCATCTATCCATGAAATCCCTGACAGTTAAACTGAGTCAGTCAGGTAGGGAGATGCAGACTTCTGGGTTGGGGCCAGCCCTCGGGACTCTAAGAATCAATCAATGGCTGGAGACAATAGGTGACATGGCTCGAAATCGTTGTCAATGGCTTAGGCAGATGTATTCAGTCTCTTTAACCTTCATATTCCTTTTCTACCATTACTCATTCTGTTTCACTCATACTTATCTAAATTCTATTGATTCTCTTCTCTCATTTTCCTGTCTACCTTTGTGTGCTATTTGGAACGTGGCAGCTCGAACTGTTGCACTCCGGTGCCAAGTTCTATGTTGAATCCAGCAGCAGCAGCAGCTGTGACATGAGATTTTAAAATAGTCAACCTTACCCCTCCAGCCTATTGTATGGTTGTGTGTAACTACATGTAGTGCGTGCGATAGCTGAACTATTTTCTAGATTTCTTATCTTATTCGGGTCAACCAATCTAGATTTTCCTGCTAGGTTTTTATGCTGCTCGGCTAGTTTAACTCACTGACTGACCCTGTTCTACTACTTTGACCCTATGTATTTGACCTGACAATCATCACAGTCAGGATATTAGATAAACGAAATTGTTTTGTTTTAAAGGCTCCACAGGATTGATTCTTCAACCGACAAAGCTTGTTTCTAATTGAGTTTGTGTTTGCTTTGAATGCCAGTCACTTTTATTCCTGCCTGCCTTGTTAAGAATTCTCCGCTGTAAGGTGGTTTCCGAGGTTCCTTCCTTGTATTAGTACTGATGATGATCTCAGTAGTAAGTAATTTCAACGTTTGTCCGGAAATTCAGTCGAGCTTTCTTAGAGACAACAAATAAACAGGATTGAAAACATCAAAGGTATTTAATAAATTGGCAGTCACATTTAGCACTTAGAATCCTTGCTCAATCGTGTCTGAGTTTTGAAGTCATCAAAGTAAAACGAAAATAATGGATAATTTTTTCTGTATACATTGCAAACGAGGTGTGTGTGTGCTAATTTCATATTAATATTCGATCGTTGTTTGTTTTTCGAACAAAGGCCACTGGTGAAATGAGATGCTTTAGATGGTAAAAGATGTTAAACTGGACATGATTATTACGGAGATGGAAATATGTAATTTGTTATGAATTTGGTGAAATCACATTGTCCTGTCTATTCAGTATTGTAAGATTCGTTTATGTATAGGGCCTCTCTCTCTCCCTCTGTATATGTAGCAGAATTTTTCTGCAGAACTGTGGTTCTTTCAAAGTCGTTCTTGTGCCCCTGTTTTTTAATCAAGCTTGATGCCATAACCGATTTGTTTCCTAATGCAGGATTTTCTGAGGTTTTTCGAACTCTCTTCAGGCACCTGTTTATGCTTTACTATTAGATTAATTTGCTTTCAAGTTCCTCCTCTCTTACGCATGCATAATCGAAGATTAGCTGTCTTCGACCATAGGTCCCTGCGATCTATCTCCCGTGTGAAGTGCAATAGTAAGGTGAGCAATATTGATGTTAGGCGTCGGTCGAGTTCTAGGTAGGTAAGGAGGGGAAATCAATCGGCGAGACTGTGAAATTACATCGACTGAGATGGTTAGGATATGTGTTTCGCATGCATGCCTAGCCATCGCCTTCCTCGACAATGGGCAATGTTATCTGACATAGGGTCAGGCTGGAAAAGAGAGAGTTAGCGGCGGTCAAACCAAAACATGGCTTCATCGGTCAATGAAATCCACAACACTTAGTTTAAGCCAGCCAGCCACGTAGGAAGGTGTAGACTGCCTTCCTGGTTGGGGTCCTCGGGATGACGGTAAAAACCAATGAAGGCTGGAGACAATTGGTAATGGTATGGCTCAAAAGCCTCGTTCTCAATGACTGGCTGACTGGCACAGATGCGTCCACTCGTTGTGACTTATGATTTCCAATGAAACTATATTGTTCTTCGTAATTACTATTCCTTTGTCTCACCACACCTCTGTCTTTACTGTCTCTCTCTATTATGCATTTCATTTTTGCTTTCTTCTGTTGCTTTGTGTGGTACATGGAGTGTGGCGACTTGAACTAGTGCACGTCGGTGCAAAGTTCTATGTCGAAAATAGACAGACAGACAGACATAATCTCAATCATTACATTTTAATTCATATATTCTTGCTATTGTATTCTTAGTGTATACCAATGACCATTAGGTTTTAGTTGCTCGAATTGATAATCCTCATCATATTGTCTGACGTTTGCTTACAATCGAATCATCACTGTACTAACCATATCTTGGCGGAAAAGTGTCGATTCATTCTTATTTTCACTTTTTTTAAAATATGATTTGATTCAAGGGCAAAACTAAACGATTTTGATTCCTTCTGATTTCTTCTACAGTAATTAAACACTTACCTCAGTCAGTTAGAATCTTAGTGGACTTCAATGTAGAATCCCATCGTAGAATAGTTTTATTACTGATACCGTTATCGCTCATGTTCTTATCATAAATAACTTAAAAGCACTTTGATTGCATGGAGGATTTCATTACGAGCTGGAAAACCTGGGAGTACTGGACAGCTGTTTCGTCCTAATTTGGTATTCTTCATCGGTAAGCACCGGGATTCGAACCCAGGACCTTCTGGTTACAAGGCGAGCCAGCACGTAGACCATTGAGCCACTCACTGGGATCCGATCCAATGGTCCTTGAATTCTAACTTCTGTTTCTCATTCTCAAATGACTTCATAGACTGTATTACTGTCAAATGTCGTCCCAAACACCTCCCCAAATATAAACAAATCTTTGTTACAAACATGTACATTACGCCTAGTTGCTCACTATCAGATCTATCAAGTTTTGCTGATGAATTCACCATGTTTGCTGCTTCCAACTTCGACAGCTCTCTATCTGTTATTACTGGTGATTTCAGTTCCTGAGACTGCTCTTTCCTTGAAGCACTTGGTCATACAAACATAGTCGAATTTCCTACTCGACTTGACAAAACACTTGATTTAGTTTTCACAAACGATGAAGGAATATATGAAACACGTAAAAGTGCACCGATACTTAACTCTGATCACTGTATTGTTCGTGTTTTACCAAAAATATACAGCAAAACTCATATTATAGTCTTCTCACATCTATCTGTGAAAACACAACAAAGATGCTACACATCTGACAACTTACTCAATCTCAGGTGCATGTTAAAAAATACTAACTGGGATTTATTCAATGAAAGTACATTAGATGACACAATCGCCAATATAACGGACTATCTTAAGTTCTGCCTCGATATATGCTGTCCTAAACAAACACTTTTCAAAAGCTTCAACCGCTTTTCGTCTCCTCGTCTCAAACAACTACGCAGGCAAAAAGAAATGTTATATAAATTCAAAGATAAGTTAGGACTTAAAAAGATTAATGCTCTAATCAAATCTGAAATCAAAATCTCAATGCTACGTGTAACCATACACTTCTATCATGCAAATCTCCTACCAACATATAGAAACTTTTCAACGAAATTACTGGCAATGGTAAGCGATGCAATGTTTTTCCCTCTTACGATGTTAACGCTCTTAATCAGTCTTTTATACGTTCTCCTTCTACTATAATTACTTCCAATCTTACAAATCACGCAGTTGATAACTTTCATGACTTTAATACTCTTGATGTTCTAAAATGTCTTAAAACGCTTAAGCCCTCTCTCGTAGCCTTGGCCCTGATGGTGTACCTGCTTATGTTCTAAAACAATGTACAGATGCTTTATGTTCCCCACTTACTAACATCCTAAACGTTTCTTTTTCCAAAAACGATGTACCTGTTGCATGGAAAGACATTAAAATAGTCCTTGTCCCTTAACCTGGAACTAGCAAGATTGTAAAATTCAGACCCATTGCCATTACTTCCCCGTTTCTAAAGCTGATGGAAAAACTAGTACTTCTTAAACTTGAACCCTCCCTTAAAACTTTTGAAGACCTGAAACAATTTGCATATAGACAGGGTAGGAGCACTTTAGATGCTGCAGCCGTCTTACACAACAGTATCGTCTCATCATTAGATGAAGGTGCCAAATACGTTCGCTGCACGTTTCTCGACTTCACTTCTGCTTTTGACTCTGTACCTAGATGTCTCTTGCTAAATAAGCTCTCGATGACACAAACTGAGTCCTGGTTCACAAACTGGTTGCATTCCTATTTCTCAAACAGAATGCAGTACACTGTATACAAAGCTAAATCCTCCTCTGCTGTGCTCACTGAAACTGGTGTCCCCCAAGGTGCTGTACTCTCCCCACTTCTCTTTTCTTTCTTTCTACATGACTTACCATCTTCAAATGACATTAATTTTGTTAAATATGCTGACGACCTGACTGTCTCCTTGCCTGTCAAGTGTCAAAGTGACTGCTCCAAAATAAATGGCTTTATTTCAGAAATCAGCCAGTGGTCCAAGGAAAACGGTCTTACCTTAAATCCCTCTAAATGTCAAACAGTCAATTTCACCTAAACAAACTGGTTAGCACTCACGAGGTGTGCAACATAGATGGCACTGAAATAGAGACCAAGTCGGAAATTAAATACCTAGGCGTCATTCTATCTGCTGATCTCTCCTGGTCGTCTCATATCTTGATGATTTCTAAGAAAATATTCCGCCTTACTTTCTACATCAAGAAGTTAAGACATTCTGGAATAACCCAACCCTTACTCCTACGATTCGTTAACTCGTGCATCCTGCCTATTATTCTCTATTGTTCCCCCTTAGTTTTTCCAGGGCTACTGAAGAAAGACTATACCTTATTACGCAGGATGTTAAAGGTTGTCAGCAGGGTAAGCAATGTACCACTTAACCAGCTTGTTAAAATTCTGGTCGACACGACAGGCCCTTGGACTCATGTGAAAAATGGGCTTAATTCATTTTTCTATCTAACTCACACCGCCCTCTTCATTCACAACTCTCCCCTCGTATCTCATCAGGTAAAATCAGAAGCCTATATAGAAAACTATATGCTCGCACTAGCAAGTACAAAAACGCAACCATACCCTACTTGGCTCGTGTTCTGTGAGATAAAGAAAGCATTAGGCGTGAAACTTATAACTTATTAAATAGTCAGTAGAACAATTGGATCTCGTCTTTCCAACTCATATCATTTATAGTTACAACGTTCTCTTTCTTTCTTTCCTTTCCTTTTCTTTCTTTTATTTTATCATGTGCTGTTTTGTTTCTCTCTTCCTTACAAACTCTACTTAAAACATTCTTCTTCGTTCTTTCACACTCTGTATATCTCGACCTTTTGTGTTACCGCTTACGCCAGTAAATATGCTAGTATATCTACTTTTCTAACACCTTCAAACATTCTGTTCACTTTTGGCTTTGCTGCTGCCGATATGCTAATATGTTGTTGTCAAAAACTAACTGAGACTACCCATAATCTATGTAGAATTTTATTTATTGTTAATGTACAAACTGGATGCAATACTGTAGTGAAATGCTGAGAATTCCATTCTGTATCACAAGTACTGTTTTTTGGAATAAAGCAAATTATTATGATTAAAAAACTGACTGCCATTCTATACTTTGTTCGATGATGATTCGTAGAGTTCTAATTCGATCAGTACATGATTTGCCTTTCCTGAATCCAAGTTGTTGCGTTGGAGCTGTCGTAGTTCTCCATCCAGTGCATGTTTTATTCTCTTCACGATGATGTGACTTTGTATTTTGCTTGGCGTGTTCAAGAGCATTATTCGATGCCACTTAGTTCTTGCAGAATGAGGTGTAAGTTGCCCTTCTTTGATAGTTTGACAAGGTAGTCCTTCTTCCAATCTGTGGGCGCCTTCCCCTGCTTCCAAACGGTTTTCAGTTGTGGAGTTACTACATAGCTACTCTGCTTGTGTAACACTCGTTTCAATCGGTGTAATTGCACAACCTCATTGATTGGCCTACCCTTCTTACGTAACACTACGACCTATTAATTGCCGTTTTATTATACCATTCAAGCGGAAAATGAAGCACAAACACCTGCAGTTTTCCTTTCTTTCACTCTCAGCAGGCATGTTTCATGACTATATAGTGAGAAAGTATGCAGTGATCGACAACCAGATATCTAGTTTATTGCAGATATGATGTAAGTTTGTAGATACTGCATGTATCTTTTGTGTCTGTGTTGAGGTTTCTTCAGCTCATTGAAGCTTATGTAACTTCACAAATAAGTGAAGTGGTTCGTTCATATGCTGCACCACTTCACTCACTCCCTATCCTTATGCTTGGAGTCAGTGAAATGGAGTCGTACAGTCAGTCCTATTTTATTATATGTCACAGGAATAAATCGCATGCCAAACATTCGAAGAGCTCTGTCCATGGTGTTCAGGAGACTCTACATTTTTCCAGCATATTTACCTAGGAGGGAGGATTATATCATCCGGATATTCTAACTCAACAAGACCATTCCCTGATAACAAGTCAATCCCCAGGTCACTAAAGTCAGGGTCATTTCCTTATGAATTTGTTTATAAGATGTGCCATACAGTAGTCAGTGAGTGAGTGAAACAGGATTAGTATTTACTGGATGACAAAGTTGTGTGGAACACAATTCATCATTATTGCTGTTCATAATCATACACATCACCAATTATAATCACACGACTTCGAAACTTGAGTTTTATAGTCTTCTATGTTCCCTCCTATTTTGTCGTCGTCTTTGGGGTAGTAGAATTTTCCAGATATCCAGCTGGAGAGGTGTTGAATCATTCCTATTGTAGGCACGCATTTGCAGTTGATTCGATAAACAAAGCTCCCGTTATCAATCTTCCCCACTCGTCACCCTGTTAGTTGTATTAGATTTTCAGACTGTCATCTTATCCCATCCAGCCTATTGTGTGTTTGGGTGTGTGTAATTGCATGTAGTGCTTGCAATAGCTGCTGAACTATTCTCTAGATTTCTTATCTTATTCGGGTCAACTAATCTAGATTTCGCTACTAGGTGTTTATGCTGCTCGGCTAGTCTGACTCACTGACTGACGCTGTTCTACTACTTTGACCTATGTATTTGACCTGACAATCATCGCAGACAGGGTATTAGATAAACAAAATTGTTTTTTTAAAGGCTCGACAGGATTGATCGTTTAACCGACAAAGCATGTTTGTAATTGAGTTTGTGTTTGGTTTGAATGCCAGCAGCCACTTTTATTCCTGCCTGCGTTGTTAAGAATTCTCCGCTGTCAGGTGGTTTCCGAGGTTCCCTCTTTGTATGGCAGTACTACTGATGATTTAGATTCCTTATTGTTGGTGTTGTCATCATCTAATGTAACAGAAGTTTTTGTTTATCGAATCAACTGCAAATCCACACGTGTAATAGGAATGATTCAACACCTGTTCAGCTGGACATCTGGAAAATTCTACTACCCGAATGACGACAAATAGGAGGGAGCAAAGAAGACTATGATACTCAAGTTTCGAAGTCGTGTGATTATAATTGGTGATATTTTAATTTTTTTATTTTGATTTACAGCTTGATTCCACACCGTATTTTCAGTACAAGTATGGAATTTTCAGCATGGATATCGGTAGCCCAAATTTTGCAGGCCGACCATAGATATCGGGTGTGCGTCGGCAGGGATCGAACCCCGGACCATGTGCATGGTCGGCGAGAGATATGAACAATAATGAATTGTGTTCGAAACACCTTTGTCATCCAGTAAATACTAATACTGTTTCACTGACTGTCTGGTGATACATCTAATAAACAAACTAATATGGAATTACTTACTACCACAGTGCCCAAGTTTTACGCAAATATAATATCTACACCAGATTGTACCTCTTAAGAAAACTTCATGCTTTTTTGTCATTAGATTAGCATCAGATTAATTTTTAAGTATTGGATTTGTAGGGATTTTGTTTGATTGCATAGAATCATGCTCACTAGCAACTGGCCCCATTCAGGCAGTGACCTGGGGTTCTAGTGGGAAGCCGTGACTTGTAGGGTACAGCAGATTGAAGATCAGTCAGTAACTCACTCATCGAAGGAGACATTCCGAAATGGTCGCACTGTGTCGTGCGTGAATTGGTAGAAGTTAGAATTCATGCACTGGCTGGGCGTTGGATCGGGTCCCGGTGGCTCAATGGCTTACGAGCTAGCTCGCTGGTCTTGTAACCAGAAGATCCTGGGTTCGAACCTCGCAGTGTGGGTGCGTACTGATGAAGAGTCCCAAACTAGGGTGACGAAACAGCTGTCCAGTAATCCTTGCAGGTTTTCCAATGGTTCGCTAACTGTGATGTCAACTCATGATGAAATCCTCCATGCAATCAAACAAAATCCCTACAAAATCAATTCTTGAAAATTTAATTTGTCTCATTGTAATAGATTGTAAAATACTTACATTGTTTTTGTGGAAACATACGTAAATAATGAATGAGTAAATATTATTTCATCATGAAAAAGTCGAGATTATTTTATGGTCTACATACATTCCAGTCTCATTTCGCATGCTGTCTAAGTTTTCGTGAATTGCACTTACAGAGAGGAGTATTAGTGAAGTTTACAACTGGTGGTGATAACGTATTGTCTGCTTTGTGAGTTTCAGGTAATACACAAATAGACACCATTTGTTATTTATTAAAATACAGAGTTGGTACTTTATGTGCGACTGACTGACTGACTGGTTTCAGCATAGATCTTTGCACTGGTGTGTGCAGCATTTCGAGTCCCCAGTCTCCCTCCATGTATCACACAAAGCAAGAGAAAGTAAAAACAAAATGCACAATAGAAACAGTAAACAGAGATATGAGACAAAAAGGACAGTTAGGTCGAAGAACAATGTAGTTCTATTGGGTATTATAAGTCACAAGGAGTGGATGCATCTGCACCAGCCATTCATTGATAACGAGGCTTTTGAGCCATATCATCACCAATTGTCTCCAGCCTTCATTGTTTTTTACCGTCATCCCGAGGACACCAACCAGTCAGGAAGCCAGTCTACACCTTCGTACGTGTCTGGCCTAAACTATCTGTTGTGGATTTCATTGACTGATAAAGAAGCCATGTTGGTTTTGGTTTGACCGCCACTAGCTCTTTTCCAGCCTGACAAATACTATGTCAGCTAACATTGCCTATTGTCGAGGAAGTCGATGGAAGGATAGGCGTCACTGCGTAACACATGTCCTAATCATCTCAATCGGTATAACTGCTTCACAACAACCTCGTCGATTTCCTTTCATCTCCTCCCTGCCTAGCAATCGACCGACGCTTAACCTCAATATTGCTCACCCTATTGTACCACTTCACATGAGAGATAGAACGCAGGCACCTATCATCAAAGACAGCTAGTCAGCCATAAAGGAGGACGTAGCGAACTGTTGAGCAGTACATACACCCTTTGGTCGATAGCCAGCCGGATATCACGTCTACACTAGGTACCTTATGGGTACCTAGAGATGAGTCACACAACATCCCATAGTTTGTATGAGGGCTGAGATACTACGCGGGGGTGCCCAGACTGAAGCAGTTGGTGGTTGTCGTAAAGACTCGCACGCATACCCAAAACTCTGACCTGAATTCCGACCCACAAGACAGTGGGGTGGTGTTAGGGGAGCTACTTTCCCATAGTTTCTGGTGACCAGAACAGGATTTTATTCTATTCAGATACTGAATCTCATGTGCTCCAACTTCCCTAGGTGGAGAGCTGCATGCCCACATATTCGACTTGTAGGTGCCAGACGCTGGCATTCACCCTTTGACTTTTGTGAAGAATACGACGTAGTTGGCAGAGAGGCAATTAAACGTTTTGACCACGAGAGTATTTCGTGAGGAAGACCGGGAAGTCTACACATTCTCGACCTTACACACACAAAGGCAAATAAAATCTACACGCGGTGCGTGTTTTCTGTGCCAGTGAAAATAAATATGTGATTATATTTGAGAGTATCTCTTCTACTGACAGTAATATATTTTGCTAGTTTCAGCCTTTACTTAGTTTTAAGATGACTTGCTCATGACTTCATATATTACTAATTTTTTTTTTCATGATGTGTTTAGTGTTGATGTGTTGCGTAACTTTTGTCTCATAATCTATACAGATGATATGACACAACAGTGTAGTCTCATCTCTATAGTAGCTCTCTCATAGTGACAATGGATTTATCTTCTTTCCGTGTTATTATTATTCCAATGATTGTTACGCGCCCTCGCGCTTAATATTTGGCTAATTCGGCTGGAACTTTATTTCTTTTTCTACCCATCTACCGCTTCACTTGTGTCAGATATCTGTAAAATATAGTTTAATCTTTGGAATACTATTTCAAAAGCTGGAAAACATGACAGAGTCTTAAGAAGCGACAGTGTTGACAGCCAAATAAATTTCGGTCGCAGGAAGCGGCTATCACTTTGTCTTCACATCACATCACATCTTAGTTCAGAATAATAGTGTAACAACAGAAGACAAGGGCCAGTCAACAGATCGTTTATATTAAGGAAATCAACACATATTTTTTAAAGATTTTCATGTACATTATTATAGATTATTGTAAGCAGACAAACACAGTCTTCTGATTGGTGGTTGATTCTCGCTGAACGTTAGTCAATCTTTCATCTCTTTGTGGTCGTTTCTTGAAGGTCAGATCATCTATCTGCTAATTGTATCCGCCTACGCAAACAAAGTGTGTTGTGATTGGTTGTTGGTTGAGTCAGTCAGTCTTTGTCCTTGTTCTTTTCTCATAACTAATATTTGGGACATAAACATTGACGAAAATTACTGTCTACCAGTTTTTCGCTAGCAGACAACTCTCACCACACTCGCCCTCCCCCGTCAAAGACTTGCGACTGAAGTTGGTCGGTTCGGCCTTCTTGGTTCTAGGGGCTTTGTTTATTTGTCTTGCTGTCTGAGATCTTGGCGTTCGCTGATGTTTATCATTTTGTTTACCGTTGCGATTGTTTCTGCGTAACCCCATCATCTCAAAGTGACCATATGTGGTCCTTCGCGCTTTGGGAACTGTTTGCCTGACCCTGTCGCACATTCGTCGGTATTTCGCGTCACACTTTCATATGCTGCTTTCTCCCGACCTCCCGGCAGTGTCCCAAGTAACAGCCTGATCGCTGACAGATCTTGAACTCCACTCAACTGCGCAGAAGCCTCGATGTCCTGCCCGAAGATCCATATGTCTCCATCAAAAACTGCAGGGCATAGGCTTTCCATTTGTCTGTAGGCAGTGACATCAAATGCAACTACAGAAGACAAGGCCCAGTCAACAGTTCGTTTATATTAAGGAAATCAACACATTTATAGATTTTCGTGTACATTATTATTATAGATTATTGTAAGCAAACAAACACACTCTTCTGCTGTGATTGGTTGATGAATCAGTCCCGTCGGGTTGGTGTAAGTCACTGATCATCCCGATATACAAGAAGGGAGACAAGTCTTCTTGTGATAATCACAGAGGGATTAGCTTGACTAATATAGTATCTAAAATCCTAGGCTCAATAATACTGCGTAGACTAAGTGGTGCTCGGGAGACACAAACACGAGAAAAGCAGGCAGGTTTTAGGCCAGGTAGAGGGTGTATTGATCATATCTTCACCCTCCAACAGATTCTAGAACATAGGCATTCCTACCGGCGTCCGACAATCATTATATTTCTTGACCTAAAGGCGGAATTCGATTCTGTCGACCGAGAGGTTCTCCGGTGATGGTTGGCTGTAAAGGGAATGCCGAGAAAATATATTGCACTGATTAAGGCACTCTACTCGTACTCATGCAGCCAGGTGAGGGCTTATGGCGAGTTGTCATCTGAAGTGGTGACGACTAGTGGCGTCCGTCAAGGATGCCCATTATCCCCATTCCTATTCAACTTCACCGTAGATGTATTAATGGACTTAACCCTAAAACACTTCAACGACTCAGGGATCGACTTGCTACCAGGGAATAATCTCGTCGACTTAGAATATGCGGACGATATAGTCCTTCTAGGCGAGGATGCTGACTAAATGCAGACACGGTCTTCTGAACATCTTGAGCAACAATCTTCGTATGTTTGGCATGCGATTCGCCCCTGTAAAATGTAAGATGATGTTGCAGGATTGGACTTCACCGACCTCTAGATTAGAAATAGGAAGTGAAGTGGTAGAGCACGTTGACTACTTCAATTACTTGGGAAGTACCATCAGCCAACGCCAGCGGGTTGATCTCCGACGAAATCTCAGCACGAATACAGAGGGCTAGTTTCGCATATGCCAGTTTACGCCGTCTTTGACTGGCAAACGCAGGCTCAAACTGGAAAAGAGCTAGCGGCGGTCAAGCCAAAACATGGCTTCACCAGTCAATGAAATCTACAACAGTAGGAAGGTGTAGACTTCCTGACTGGTTGGGGTCCTCGAGACGGTAAAAGCCAATGAAGGCTGGAAACAAAGGGTGATCATATGGCTCAAAATCGTTCTCAGTGGCGCAGATGTATCCACTCCTTGTGACTTATGTTTTCCAATTAAACTGTTTTGTTCTCTGTTATTACTATTCCTTTGTCTCACCACACCTCTGTTTACTGTCTCTCTATTATGCATTTCTTCCACTTTCTTCTCTTGCTTTGTGTGGTACATGGAGTGTGGCGACCTGAACTGCCGCACATATGTGCAAAGTTCTATGTCGAAAACCGACCGACCGAATCAGTCAGTCTTTGTTCTTGTTCTCGTTTTCTCATAACCGACCAATATTGAGGACTGTAAACATTGACGGAAATTACTGTCTGCCCCAATTTCTGGCTAGCAGCCAGCTCTCTCACCACAATAGTTGTTGAGCTTTAGGATTTGTCCACATTTTCATGGGGAGACAAAATTCTGCCTAACACATGAGGGGAAGTCATCAATTAAGAAACCAAGAGAAATAAGATTTCATCAATCCTGCATAATTCTTGTTCAAAATGATTCTACATTTTTTTTCGGTTGCCACATGAAATGCTTTCCCTTGGAAGAAAACTTCGTCACTGAATGACTGTTGAGGTCATAAATCTTTTACTTGACTAAGGTGATTGAACATGTGTGTGTGTGTGTGTGTGCGTGATAGATCATCTATCGTCTACCTAGAAGTAGACAGAAGTGGCGGGCATTCTGGTACTTGACATTTGATAAGTGAAAACACACCAGTGTGTAGATTGCTGCGTTGGAGGTTGGAGACTCTTTGTTGTGTAATATGGTTTAATATTGCAAAAATATTCATTCAGACATCTATGAAAAACACAAAATAATCGAGCAAAGAATATTAGTTTCGATAAATTCCTCTTCCGGCTCTACAAATATATCTGCATGTTTATATACACAGAATATTCTAAATTAGTAGTCAATAGCAATATTTCAGCGTGTGCTTTTTTAATAGTAATATCGATTTGTAAAGTAAGATCACAATGGAATCACCACAGTTCATGAAAGATGCTTAAATTATAATAATAATAATAATAATAATAATAATAAACATATAATAGCGAACAGAATATCAACTAAAATTAGGGAAATTTCACAAAAATTCTGGATTATTCAAACCTGTAGGAGGATAATAAATAATCTTAAATTGTATTCTATTTCAATTCAATTCACGTACATCATCACAACATTCTAACAAGTTACTTATTTTGACTATAGAATAAACACTCGTCTTATTTCCCATCTTATTATTGTAATTGATCAGTAACACTCATATTATTATTATTATTATTTCTGAATGTACATTATCCAATATTACTGATTTGTATTCAAATGTCTAATCATGAATTCCACTCATGTATATAAATGAAGGGAAAATGTGTGAGTAAGTGAGTGACTTGATATGATGATTATGAGTGGCAATAATAAATTGTGCTCGAAGCGTGTGGTCGGCCATCAGTTAATATTACTTACTGTATAACACTACACACACAAACTGTGTGTGACAGTTTATCAAAATAAAAAATCTTATCCATAATGGAGTAGTTATACTCTACCACACACACCACAGTGGCCAAGTTTTATACTTACAGCAACTTATACCCTTTCATTGGATTTGATAAGGCTGTCAAAGTCTTTCCACATATATTTATTTATAGATTCTGGTATAAGGTTTTGAAAAAGTTCATTTTGGTACACATCATGCTAATCGTCCAATCAGTTTTCATTCTGAAAAGTATATTGTTCATACATCGAAGCTCTGTGTTTAGATTCAGTTTGTGAGGGTTTTTATGAGACGTCGTAGATTTTTGAAGGTTGTTGGTCGTAATTTGTTTAATCATAGAAGCCTCATAACAAAATTTCTCCCTCTCACAATTCGAAAACGACAAAATCAATAATCTCTTTGCTTCCTGTTAAAAGCTTTTGGTTCCCATGTCATGCAAAAACTTCCTAAACGGGAAGCAACATTTGCATTGAAGTGTTTCGTTACTATATATATGTGGTTATTAGTTTGAAACCATCACTATTAGTCAACACTCTTCTTGTGTACGGTTACTGGATTTCATCATGAGCTGATACCAGTTGGTTAGAGAACCATTGGAAAACAAGCTGGAAGTACTGGACAACTGTTTCGTCAGCCCAGTTTGGGACTCTTCAGCAGTACGCACCCAACGTCTGTGTTCGAACGCAGGACCTTCTGGTTACAAGACTATCGTTGACCATATTGAGCCACTGGGACCTGACCCGATCCAATGGTCAGTCAGCCCATGAATTCTAACTTCTGCTAATTCACGATATAGCGCAACCACTAGCCAATGTCTTCGGTGACGGCGAGTATTTGTCGTCACACCACTGGGACGCGATGTATTTTACTAGTTAGTGAAATGAGTCGATGAGGATATTTTTTTCAAGTAGCTGTGTAGTTCCACATTTTACGCCTAAGCATTACTATCATTGTCTTACTATACAGGCCATCGAGTGGAATCCGAATGGGAAGCGACGAGTGGGTCTTCCTCTCTCTGAGGGTGACACGGTGGAGGAGACCATGCGGCTCGGAGATGACAGGTTATGGGCAATAGTGGACCCAGCTAAAAAAGGACGGCAGAAAAAGTGGGGCGAAGTGGAGATGTGTTGATATAAGAATAAAACTTGTGCACTGTGGCGGTGAAGTATAATTCCCCATTATGGGTAAAATTTGTTTTGATAAAGTCTCACAGTGTTGTGTTATACAGTGATGTTTACTGATGACCACGTTTCGAGCACAATTTATTGCTCATAATCATATCAAGGCATTACTCACACGACTTCCTAACTTCATTTATATATAGGTTAAAGGACCCAGTTTACCCAATTAGACTAAATAATATAATATACAAAATACCTTACAATGATTGTGAGTCAGGTAAACTACATACGTCAGTCAAACTAGTATGTCAGGGGTAGTCAGATAGTGGGAACATAAGAATTTAGCTAAGGTAAGAATGGTTGACCCAGAGAAGATAAGTAAATTAGAAAAAAGCACTCACCACTACATTGCACTGAATGCATTAACACACAACCACACAATAGCATGGTAGGAGAGAGTTAAGATTCTAAGAAGTAATCTAGGTAGGTGGAGAGAGAGAGATAGGTTGATTACTGAATTCTGACTGGTTCATCGAGTCTACACCCAACAAATGCAATAGGAACGCCTCTCACTCATACCCGAAATATGGAAAATATTACTACCAATCAAATCAAGTGAAAAACAATGGAACTATATAAATGGAGTTAGGAAGTCCTGTGAATACTGCCTTGATGTGATTATGAGCAGCAATAAATTGTGCTGGAAACGTGGTCATCAGTAAATATTACTGTAGTATAACAACACTGTGAGACTTTATCAAAACACTATTTTACCCATAGTGGAGGTGTGTGTTGTTGAAGCCCCAGCCCTATGTTCCATTCGGAACTCAAGGGGACCCTAATAGATTTGCAGTATAAAATGATATCATCATTCTATTTCACAGGTTCTCCTCATCAGCTAGCTGCAAACCACTACCTGAAATTACAATTACTATTTATAACAAATAGTGATAACATTTCATACTTCATTGTTTGAAAGGGAATAAAGAGAAAACATTATAAGATGAACGCATCCGGAATATAAGGATTAAAATTTATAGTTTAAGTCGTCATCAATTTATATACTATCAAACTATGAATACGAACTATGGAATACGAACACAACGACGAGTTCAATTTCCTGGACCTAAATGTAAAAAGAAGAAACGATGGAACGACTGAAAATCCATCTACAGAAAAGAAACTTGGACTGGACAATACCTTCTTCTCTACAACAGCTTCTGCCCTATGAACTATAAGCGGGAATTAGTAAGGACACTGTACATTAAGGCTAGGAAGTTATGTTCGCCTAACAGGGTAGAAGAAGAATTAAGCTTTGTTGAAAAATGCCTTAAGGAAAACGGGTATCCAAAAGGATTTGTCCTAAAGTACAGATGAGAAAGAAAGAGATGAGAAAGCGAAGTATCCAACAGTTGAAAAGAAGAAAGTGTTCATTTGCCTCCCTCCCATACAGAGGAGAAACAGTATCGCAAAAGATTGAAAAGAGGATGAAAGGAGCAATAAAGTGATGCTTCCCTGCAGCCAATCTGGTGACACTACACAGTACTACATGCTCTATAAGGCAATCGAAACTGGATAAGTACCCTGCTGATGTTGCCTCCAACTGCATTTATAAATTTACGTACACCTGCGGCAGCAAGTACATTGAAAGGACAGAAAGAAGGGCTTCCATCCGCTGTTTCCAGAGCATATTCCGAGAAACTTATGCTTCAAAGGTAGCAGATATTTACAAAGTGCAATTACCAGACACCTTGTGGATACAGGCCATTTTGTCGAGATTTCCAAATCCTTCAAAATATTAAACATACAAAGGACAGCGAATCTACTACGATTTACAGCTGAAGCAATTACAGCAATCAAACGTCTCAGACCAAACTTATGCACACAGACAGAGAGAGTGTAGTCAATCTCTCACTCCCTTGGTAACCATACCACTTTCATTACACTGATTACTCTTACACACTAGTGGGCTCGACTCACTAAGCAAGTTTTCAAACTGATGAACTTTGACCTTGTTGAATTGCCATGTTGACACTGTTTATTAGATTTTTCTGTTTTCTGTGTTCTCTCACCCCTCTCCCCCCTCCAACTTTCTTCATAGTTTGATAGTACATAAATTGATGACGACTTAAACTATAAATTTTAATCCTTATATTCCGGATGCGTTCATCTTATAATGTCTTCTCTTTATTCCCTTTCAAACAATGAAGTATGAAATGTTATCACTATTTATAACCATTGTAATTTCAGTTAGTGGTTTGCAGTTAGCTGATGAGGGCGACCTGTGAAATAGAATGATGATATCATTTTATACTGTAAATCTGGTCTGTCTTTCTTGCTTTATCGAAATTTATCAAGGGAACCAAATGTATGAAATAATTAATTTTAATTTAATAATTTTTCTTTTTTTTATCTATGCAATTCCATCATATCTAGGGTTCATCTTGTCCGAACCCCAGGCAAACAATTCGGTCTACATATCCGTACAGGTGCAATTCAATACTACACGAAAAATGGCTATGAAACAGTCCCAGCGTTTTTTATCTCTCGTCTAACAGAAGATGGTATCGCCTACAATACAGGACTGTTAGCTGTCAATGATGAAATCATTGAAGTCAATGGGATTGAAGTCTACGGAAAGTCATTGGACCAGGTGAATGATATGATGGTTGCCAATAGTTCGAATTTAATAATCACCATACGACCAGCAGATCAGAGTATGTGCCTACCTCCACGGGAGATTTCACGTTCACGATTTTCACCACAAAATTCTGATCTGTTGTATGGTCCACGGAAAAATATCTCTCAGACTGAACGTCGTAATACAGCGTCATCAGCATCAGCCTTAGTTACTTATTCACAGTCTCCAGTACAACAACAACAACAAGCCGCCGCCGCTGCCTCACGTTCGTCAGGAGGAAATACTCCAACTACTACTACTACTGTGACTATTGATGGTCAATTCTCCAGGATGGGATTACATAATGGCGCTAGTAATAATAGTAGTAATAATAATAATGGTGTTGAATCTACAATACAGATTAATGAAGATATTGGCAGTGATGACGATATGAACGTCGGTTTAATTACCATCTAATCCATCCCCCTTTTTTTTTCAATCCAATCGAATCCAATCCCCATTAACATTCCTTAAGTGTTTTTTTTTAATTTCCATTTTTTTTGGGCGGGGGGGGGGTTGATGGTGATGATGAATGAAACTCGTGTCTACTTGTAAACAGACAGACAAACAAACATATCACACAAATGGCATGCATGCATGTCTTCACACACACACACGCCAAATTTCATAATTGTGATTTCCAATATGGTTCTTCTTCTTCTTCGCCTTGTCATCGAAGCATTCCAAAATGTGCCGGTTAGTATTTTTCCGTCTTCAAAACTATTTTCAAAAAACTAACAATAATAATTTTTTCTTGTGTTTTTTTTGTATTGTGATCATTACAACTGTAGGTGTGGTAGCCGTATTCTTTTCCCTCTCTCTGAGTGTCCACACACTCGCACTCGCACACAGAGAGGAGGGGGGAACAGCTTGCTACACAGGTGAAAACTGTATGTGTACTCCAGCGTCAGCGTTTTGTATTATTATTATTATTTTTACTGACTGACTTGTTTATTTATTTATTTATTATTTTGGAAGTCATGGTACTTTGCTACTTTTGTTTATGGTATAAATTTTAGCGCTTTTATCACTATTATTATTATTATTATTATTGTAATTTTCAAATGAAACATATCACATTGCTCAAATTTGCACTATATAAAGATATTCTCTTTTATTATTGGGTTTGTCTACAATCAATTGTGTTATAAATGTGAAATATAATATACTCACTCTCTTTTTTCATTCGCTTGGCGTTAGTCCTTCTGAAAAACAAATTCAGACACGGTCTTCTGTGAACACTTTGGAGTGAGGAGCTGCAATCTACGTGTGTGTGTTGGCATGAACTAGTTTCTTGGTTTGGTTCTAGAACATAGGCATTCATTCCTACCGGCGTCCGACAATCATTATATTTCTTGATCTAAAGGCGGAATTCGATTCTGTCGAGATAGAGAGAGGTTCTCTGGCGATGCTTGCTGTCTGTAAAGGGAATGCCGAGAAAATACATTACACTGATCAAGCCATGCACTCTACTCGTACTCATGCAGTCAGCCAGGTGAGGGCTTACAGCGAGTTGTCATCTGAAGTGGTGACGACTAGTGGCGTCCGTCAACGATGCCCATTATCCCCATTTCTGTTTAACTTCATCGTAGATGTACTAATAGATATAACCCTAACACACTTCAGCGACTCAGGGATTGACTTGTTGCCACCAGGGAATAATCTCGTCGACTTAGAATATGCGGACGATATAGTCCTTCTAGGCGAGGACGCTGACAAATTCCAGCAGAGACTACTGAACACCTTGAGCAACAATCTTCGTATGTTTAGCATGCGATTCGCCCCTGTAAAATGTAAGATGATGTTGCAGGATTGGACTACACCGACCCCTAGATTAGAAATAGGAGGTGAAGTGGTAGAGCACGTTGACCGCTTCACTTACTTGGGAAGTACCATCAGCCAGTGTCAACGGGTTGATCTCTGACGAAATCTCAGCACGAATACAGAGGGCTAGTTTCGCATATGTCAGTTCACGCTGTCTCTGGCATAGACGTGATATCCGGCTATCGACCAAAGGGCGTGTATACTGCTCAGCAGTCCGCTCCGTCCTCCTTTATATTTGTAAGTGAGACCTGGCCATTAAGAGCAAAAGACATGAAAAGATTATCTGTCTTTGATCATAGGTGTCTGCGTTCTATCTCCCGCGTGAAGTGGTATGATAAGGTGAGCAATATTGAGGTTAGGCGTCGGTCGAGTGTTAGGTAGGTAGGGAGGGGAAATCAATCGATGAGACTTTGAAATTACATCGACTGAGATGGTTAGGACATGTGTTTCGCATGCATGCCTAGTCATCGCCTTCCTCGACAATGGGCAATGTTAGCTTATATAGAGCCAGGCTGGAAAAGAGCTAGCGGCGGTCAAATGAAAACTTGGCACCAGTCAATGAAATCCACAACAGTCAGTGTAAGCCACGTAGGAAGGTGTAGACTGGCTTCCTGACTGGTTGGGGTCCTCGGGACGGTAAAAACCAATGGTTGGAAACAATTGGTGGCATGGCTCAAAATCGTTCCCAGTGGCGCAGATGTATCCACTCCTTGTGACTCATGATTTCCAATTAAACTGTTTTGTTCTCTGTTATTACTATTCCTTTGTCTCACCACACCTCTGTTTACTGTCTCTATTATGCATTTCTCCTACTTTCTTCTCTTGCTTTGTGTGTTACAAGGAGGGAATGTGGCGACTTGAACTGCCACACATATGTGGAAAGTTCTATGTCGAAAACCGACCGATTGACTCCTCCTAGTTTAGAAAAGTGGGGTTGGTGCTTCACTTATTTGGGAGGTACTATCATCAGCCACTGCCAATGGGTTTATCTCTGATGAAATCTCAGCTGAGTACGGATACACAGAGGGCTAGTTTTGCATACGCCCGCCAGTTTACGCCGTCTCTGACTTAGTAGACGTGATATCCGGCTGGCTGGCTATCGACCATAGGGCGGCGGGTATACTGCTCAGCCAGCTCCTTTATAGTTGTGAGTGAGACCTGGCCATTGAGAGTGGAAGACATGACAAGGCTGGCTAGCTTTCTTAGATCATAGGTACCTGCGTTCTATCTCCCGTGTGAAGTGGTATAATAAGGTGAGGAATATTGAGGTTAGGCGTCGGTCGAGTGCTAGGTAGGTGGGAGGGGAAATCAATCGATGAGACTGTGAAGCTGCATCGACTGAGATGGTTAGGACAAGTGTTACGTATGCCTTCCTCGACAATGGGTAATGTTGGCTGACATAGGATTGGTCAGGCTGGAAAAGAGCTAGCGGCGGTCAAACCAAAACATGGCTTCACCAGTCAATGAAGAAATCCACAACAGTTAGTTTAAGCCAGCCAGCCAGCCACGTAGGAAGGTGTAGACTGGCTTCCTGACTGGTTGGGGTCCTCGGGACGGTAAAAACCAATGAAGGCCGGAGACAATCGGTGATGATATGGCTCAAAATCTTTTTCAATGGCTGGCTGGCGCAGATGCATCCACTCCTTGTGACTTATGATTTCCAATGAAACTATATTCTTCGTTATTACTATTCCTTTGTCTCACACCTCTGTTTACTGTCTCTCTATTATGCATTTCTTCTCTTGCTTTGTGTGCTACATGGAGGGAGTGTGGCGACTTGAACTGGTGCACATCGGTGCAAAGTTCTATGTCGAAAACAGATAGACAGACACTCGACTTCCAGTCAATGTGAGTCCTGGATTCGAATCCAGTTTCACATACTTCAGTGCATCTTCAACGTCTCTCTCTCTAGTCAAATATGTGTGTGGCTCTTGTTCTAATGATTGAGAAATCTGTTCCTTTGTAGTTGAGTTCTGATTCACTAAACGGGGCCCCATAAAACACGTTGGGTTGGGTGTGATATGGCTGTGCATTCTATGTATAAGAGGGGATTCTGTCATTTTTATTCTTTTTTTACTTAATTACTTCCCGACATCAACTGTCTTGAGAATGATTTCCAGCTGAAGTAGGAAACGCATGGTACTGATGAAGTTAGACAATATCTGGACATCGACAGACAGCAGCAGTTCAAGTTGCTATTGTGACACTTCATGTATCAAACAAAGCAAGATAAGAGAGTAAAGGGAGCTTGGGCACTGTGGTGGTGGTAGTAAGTAATTCCATATTAGTTTGTTTATTAGATGGATGTATCACACACACAGTCAGTGAGTGAGTGAGTAAAACAGTATCAGAGTATTTACTGGATGACAAAGTTGTTTCGAACACAATTCATCATCATTATTGCTGTTCATTATCATACACATCACCAATTATTATAATCACACGACTTCGAAACTTGAGTTTTATAGTTTTCCCAACAATCGAGAATCTAAATCATCAGTAGTACAGCCATACAAGTAAGGACCCTCGGAAACCACCTTACACAGAATTCTTAACAAGGCGGGTAGGAATAAAAGTGGCTGGTATTCAAACCAACCACAATCTCAACTAGAAACAGGCTTTGTGGGTGAAAGGATCAATCCTGCGGAGCCTTTAACTGACAAAAAAAATTAGTTTATCTACTACCCTGCCTGCGATGATTGTCAGGTCAAATACATAGATGGGTCAAAGTAGTAGAACAGGGTCAGTCAGTGAGTCAGACTAGCCGAGCAACATAAACACCTAGCAGCGAAATCTAGATTAGTTGACCCGAATAAGACAAGAAATCTAGAGAATAGTTTAGCAGCTATCTCAAGCCCTAAATCCTCTAGATTTCTTATCTTATTCAGGTCAACTAATCTAGATTTTGCTGCTAGGTGTTTATGTTGCTCGGCTAGTCTGACTCACTGACTAACCTTGTCCTACTACTTTGACCTGTGTATTTGACCTGACAATCATCGCAGGCAGGGTATTAGATAAACTAAATAGAATTACTACTGATGATTTAGATTCCTTATTGCTGGTGTTGTGTTGCGCACATTTGACATGCATGTCGTCATTAATATTATTATCATTATTATTATCACTATCAGGATCGAACCCCGGACCATGTGCATGGTCGGCGAGCGTCCTAACCGCTATGCCACCGACGCACTATCACTGCTATCATTGTTTATTTTATTTTTACATTACGCTACATATTTCCTGACCGATTTATGAGTGTAATTTTAAGTTTCAAGGCTTCTCTCACATGCTTCACTTCCTGTCTTAGATTTTCCTTGATAATACTTAATTTTTGTGCTCTGTCACTCAAACATTTCAGCAATCCTATTTTTACTGACATAGGATGGGATGATCGGAAGTCTAAATATCTGTCTAGATGTGTGTGGTTTTCCTGTAAACACACTAGTATTTAACTTCCCATCATTTTTCCTTTTTACGTTGCAATCTAACATTGGCAGTTCCCCATCCTGACTTTCCAATTCATAAGTGAATTGATAAATTGCCTTCACTTTTGAGTTGATGTATTCGAAAAATCTATCTATATCCTGTGTTCTAAATACAATGAATGAATGTGTCATCTACATACTTCCATCATACTTTTGGGGTGGGTGGGGCTGAACGTTTCAATCGCTATGTTTTCCCACCTATCCATGAATATATATCTGGCACAACCAGGGATATTGGTGACCCCATAGCAACTTTCTCAGTTTGTTTGTATATTTTTGCTTTGGAATTTAAATACTGCGGAAGTCAGGCATAGCTGTACTCCCAGCATTATGTCTCAAGTGGCACTCTCATCCTATAGTACTACATGCAGTTACACACAACCATACAATAGGCTGGATGGGATAAGATGACAGTTTTAAAAACTAATGTCACAGGATGGTGAGTGGGAAAGATTGATAACAGAAGCTTTGTTTATCGAATCAACTGAGAGTGAATACGTGCGATAGGAATGATTCAACACCTGTCCACACAGATATCTGAAAAATTTTACTACCTTAGCGACGACAAATAGGAGAGAACAAAGAGTACTATAAAACTCAAGTTTCCAAGTCGTGTAATTATAATTGGTGATGTGTATGATTATGAACAGCAATAATGATGAATTGTGTTCGAAACTTTGTCATCCAGCAAATACTAATACTGTTTCACTGACTGTGATATATCCATCTAATAAACAAACTAATATGGACTAAAGGGAGGTTCAAAAAACGGATAAAAAGAAGAGTTAGGGAAATTAGGAAGAGTGATTGCATCTGAGCCTTCGGTAACTATTTTGAGTCGTATCTTCAACATTCACTAGCCATTTTTGTTTATCACTACTCCGAAGAACCCAAGCAAGCGGTGCACATCTCCCTCCCTACGTGAGTCAAACCAGCTGTCAAAAATTTCATGGACTGATGTCATGTTTTTCTACGACCACCCTTAACTGCTTTTCCAACACAATCCTATGTCACTTTGTGGTGAGAGCTGTCTGCTAGCCAAAATTGGTAGACAGTAATTTACGTCAAAGTTTATGTCCCAAATATTGGTCATGAGAAAACAAGAACAAAGACTGACTGACACAACCAATCACAGCACACTTTGTTTGCGTAGGTGGATACAGTTAGCAGATAGGTAGATGATCTGACCTTCAAGAAACAGCCACAAAGAGAAAAAACCAACCAATCAGAAGACTGTGTTTGTCTGCTAACAATAATCTATTATAATGTACATGAAAATCTATAAATATGTGTTGATTTTGTAAATAAACGGTTTGTTGCCTTGGCGTTGTTACATTTGGTGTCGCTGCCTACAGAGAAATGGAAAGCCTATGCCCTGCAGTTTTTGATGGAAACATATGGATCTTCGAGGCTTCTGTGCAATTGAGTGGCGTTCAAGATCTGTCAGCGATGAGGCTGTTACTTGGGACGCTGTTGGGAGGTCGGGAGAAAGCAGCATATGAAAGTGTGACGCGAAATACCGACGAATGTGCGACAGGGTCAGGCAAACAGTTCCCAAAGCGCGAAGGACCACATATGGTCACTTTGAGATGATGGGGTTACGCAGAAACATTCGCAATGGTAAACAAAGTGATAAACAGGTGAACATTAGCGAACGCCAAGATCTCAGACAGCAAGACAAACGAACAAAGCCCCTAGAACCAAGAAGACCGAATCGACCAACTTCAGTCGCAAGTCTTTGACGGGGGAGGGCGAGTGTGGTGAGAGCTGTCTGCTAGCGAAAAACTGGTAGACAGTAATTTCCGTCAATGTTTATGTCCCAAATATTGGTCATGAGAAAACAAAAAGAAAGACTGACAGCAGACTTTGCGTAGGCGGACACAGTTAGCATATGGATGATGTGACCTTGGAGAAAAAGCCACAAACAAATGAAAGATTAACTTTCAGTGAGAAACAACCAATCAGAAGACTGTGTTTGTTTGCTTAAATAATCCATATTATTGTACATGAAAAAATATATATATGCTTTGATTTCCTTAATAAACGATCTGTTGCCTGGCCCTTGTCTTCTGGTGTTACACTACTATTACAATTAGTTGTAACACTGGATATTATGCCAGACTTCCTCATGATGAGTCGTGCTGTCAGTCTCAGACACGCGTTTAACTATTTATTCCTTGAGTGGGGACTTAGTGTTCTCATCAAGTTAGTAGCGTAGCAGCTTCATTGCTGCTTATGTGTGCACGGACTAGGCTGGATCTTAGCAGGCGTCCCAGAAGGAGAGGTAGTCTTCTTCCAAACCTCTCCATCAGTAGCTTACCGCTATGCGATCTGTATTGCTCCATCGTTGATTAGTTGTTGGTGGTTGAACCGATGAAATCTTCAAGAGAAAAACCTGACATATGAAGTTTATTGATGATTTTTGGAATCCAGAAGATCCCAAAGGACAAATACATCTGTACCAGATCTCGGAAGATCCTCAGCCGACGACTTACGAGGCTGCCTCATACAAAACACATTTCGTGGACTGAATTTTCCCGCTTTTCTAACACAACTCCTAGCCTCATTATTCTTCACTTTAAATTGCTTCATCTAACATACTAGATTTGTCGTGAACACTTTTCGTTAACAACTGCTAATCTTTTGAGTGAAGAGAACACAAAGTTCAGCAAAGATGATGATCTTGTAGCGGTAAATAATTCCCCAAAATTATTAACCACAGCAATCATCACTCAACATTGGATGCTGACCATCACTGTTTAAGTCGACTTGTTTAGCTGAAGGCTTACGGTCAAGCATCCCCGCCATTTGGTACTCCGTCGTGTCACGTGCGTACACGATTACTAGCTAGCTAAGCATTCACTTCAACCCGCGATTTGGTCCCGAAATATAATACGTGCTTTGGACGGCTAAATCTGGTCTTTTGCTTTATCATTTGGTACTCGAAGAACGAACACTATAGAAGTTGTTGGTATAAGATCTTGCGTTGGTATAATCCGTACAACTCGCGAACGTCGATACCGTCAACCACCAAACTGGTGACCCCAACCACGAACTACATCTTCAATTCACACGCAGATAAACCCGGTGAGTTCGTTCCTTTTTGTGTTTGTTCCTGTACTCTTTTGTAATCGGCATTTTCGTCATGAGTGATCCTAGCCCCAAGGTTATTCGAATTCGCTCAACCGCCAAAACAATCCAGCTAGTACCATATTGGCCAGATAATGCTGAAACGTGGTTTCAGATTGCTGAGTCTGATTTTTGTGAACATGGCATAACTGATCAACGTTCACAGTTCCTTGCAGTTATTCACGCCCTACCGCGGGAATTCAGCAGGTGCGTAACTCTGCAGATGTCGGTAAGTAACTCGTACGAGTTGCTCAAAGCATCCCTCCTCAAGAGAAACGTTCTCACGGATCGACAACGTCTGGATGAGTTATTTCGTAACATCGAGTTAGGGGATCAGTCAGCCGTGAGCATGCTGGCAAGAATGAAAGAGATCATTGGCCAAAGTCAGTTCGATGAAGGACTGTTCAGAGAACTATTTTTATCCAAACTGCCACAGTCAGTTCAGACTGTACTTGTGACACTTCAGGGTGTTCTCATGGATGACTTAGCTGTCTCTGCAGATAGAATTCTAGAGATAACGAAACGGCCAGTTACCGAAGTATACTCAGTTACCGAGCAGACTTCGAGGAAGGATTCTGCAATGATAGAGTTATGCAACTCCGTCCAGCAGATGCTTAGGTCAAGCAAGCCTAGCAATTCCTCCTACCGTCGTTCTAAATCCCCACAACGACTGAACGCACGTGGACGATCTAAGTCCAACACACGTTCTCTCAAAAATCCTGACTGGTGTTGGTATCACAACACCTATGGCAAGGAAGCGAAATGTTGTCGAAAACCTTGTGATTTCGGCAAAGCCTCCAAGTCTGTGGGAAACTATCCCGCCGGCATGCGTTAGCGGCAACCGTCGCCGGTGGCACTAGCCGCTTACTTTACATCCATGATGTAATTAGCCAGACTAGATATCTAGTCGACACAGGCGCCGAAGTCAGCGTCCTTCCTGCTACAGCAGCAGATCGACAGAAGGATCCTAACTTCAACCTACAGGCTGCAAATGGAAAACCAATTGCAACCTATGGTCGGAAATATGTCTATCTGAACGTAGGTTTACGCAAACCTATTCAGTGGATTTTCCTAATCGCTGACGTCACAATGCTCATCATTGGCACGGACCTACTTAATCATCATGATTTGCTCGTAGACGTCCACCGTAAACGATTAATTGACAACACTACTAGTTTGTCTATCAAAGGCATAACTTACGTAGGCCCCAGCTTGTCAATCGTTAAGATGAAAGCAATCCTCGATCCAACTTTTCAACCGATTGTTGACAAATATCCGGAACTGAATTGCCCATCTAACGATCTCCCGTGTATAACCAGCAATGTTATGCACCACATCATAACCTCAGGACAGCCCGTGACATCTAAAGCACGACGACTGGCACCTGACAAACTGAGAATTGCCAGAAATGAATTCGATCATATGCTCACCCTTGGCATCATTCGGCCATCGAATAGTCCATGGGCATCCCCGTTGCATATGGTACCGAAAAAGGATAGTAACGATTGGTGACCCACTGGTGATTACCGGCGAGTGAACGCCAAAACAACCCCTGATTGCTACCCTTTGCCTCACATACACGACTTGACGGCAACGTTATCTGGAGCATCTATATTCTCCAAAATCGACTTGGTTAAAGCATATAACCAAATCCCGATGGCAACGGAAGATATTCCGAAAACGGCTATCATCACGCCTTTCGGACTTTTCGAATTCCTACGCATGCCATTTGGCCTCCGGAATGCGGCCCAAACATTCCAACGCTTCATCGATGAAGTATTTCGCGGTTTCGACTTTGTATACGCATACTTAGACGACTGCCTCATTGCCAGTCCAGATAAGGAAACTCACCTTAGACACTTGGACTTGGCATTTGAAAGGTTACGCCAACATGGTGTTACCATCAATATACAGAAGTGTCAAATAGGCGTTGACTCACTCGATTTTCTGGGTCACAATATTGACTCTCAGGGCATTCGCCCACTGGCTACTAAAGTCGAAGCGATACTGAACTTTCCGGAGCCAAAGACAGTAAAATGCCTTCGCACTTTTAACGGCTTGGTAATTTATTACCGACGTTTTATTCTTAATTGTGCTTCTCTAATTCAGCCATTAACAGATCTCCTTCGAGGGAACAACAAGTCTGTTGAACTCGACGCATCTTCTCGACATGGTTTTACTCAGGTAAAGAAAGCTATTGCGGATGCCACCCTTCTTATGTATCAGGATCCAACGGCACCGTTAAGTATCTCGGTTGATGCATCAGACGCTGCAATCGGCGCAGTTCTGCAACAACTAGTTAACAACGAGTGGCAACCACTCGCCTTTTTCTCGAGGCGCCTTCAATTAGCTGAAACAAAGTACAGCACATTCGGAAGAGAACTTCTAGCTATGTACTGTGCTATACGTCATTTTCGACATTCATTTGAGGGTCGTGAATTCATCATTTTCACTGACCACAAACCTCTTACGTACTCTCTGAACTCAACTTCAGATAAGTATTCACCCAGGGAATCACGACAACTAGATTACGTTTCACAGTTTACGTCGGATATTCGCCATGTATCCGGAGTGAACAATACTGTGGCAGATGCCTTGTCACGTATTTGTTCCTTCACCCAAATCGACGGCATAGACCTTGTAAAACTGGCTCGTCTTCAAAAAGAAGATTCCGAGCTTCAGCGTGAGTTGTCGAAAACAACCCTACGATTAGCCGAGAAACCCTTAGGTATGGGAAAAGGTACTATTCTCTGCGACATTTCCACTAGTACTCCTCGCCCCATCGTACCTAAAAGTTATCGTCGTAACGTCTTCAATACGTTGCATGGCTTATCCCATCCAGGTATTCGAACTACTGTCAAGCTCGTAACTAGTCGGTTTTGTTGGCCTGGTATTAACAAAGAAGTAAGGGAATGGGCACAGACGTGCTTAGCTTGCCAAAAGTGCAAGGTAATAAGACACACTAAAAGCCCCCTTGGTACTTTTCTTATCCCCGATGCCCGTTTCGAACACGTCCATATAGATTTAGTTGGCCCCCTTCCAGAATCTCATGGATATACCTATATGTTAACCTGCATCGATCGCTTCACACGATGGCCTGAAGCAGTACCCATCAAGGATATATCTGCTGAAACTGTCGCACGCGTCTTTGTAGAGAGATGGATCGCAAACTTTGGATGCCCATCTTCCATAACAACTGATCGTGGGCGGCAATTCGAAAGCGGTTTATTCTTCGCTTTGACTAAAATCCTTGGTTGCATGCGTTTTCGAACAACAGCCTACCATCCTCAAGCGAATGGTATGGTAAAACGTCTACACAGACAGTTGAAAGCTGGTTTATCAGCTGCAAATAACACCCATTGGACTGAATCACTTCCGTTAGTTCTCCTAGGGATACGAAACGCCTTAAAAACCGATGCTGGTTGTACTACGGCTGAGCTAGTATATGGCACGACACTACGACTGCCAGGTGAGTTTGTTTCTCCCTCGAGCTTCCCACCAGTGGTAGATCACACCTCATACGTCAGTAGGCTTACAAACGCAATGCGTTCAGTTAAACCTGCTCCCCTCCGACCACAGTCCATTGATGTTTTCGTTCACCCTTGTTTAAAAACTTCTTCGCACGTATTTGTTCGTCGCGACTCGGTACGTCGTCCTCTAGAACCCCCATATGACGGACCATATAAAGTAATTAAACGTACGGATAAATTCTTCTTCTTAGACAAGAAAGGCCACGAAGACACCGTCAGTATAGACCGTCTGAAACCGGCTTACTTGGAAGGTAATCCTATTAGCCTAGAGCTGAGCGTACCCAATTGTCCACAAGTAATAGAATATCCTTTAGTCTTGGAAGAACTCCCTAGCACGGCGAAAACCACCGAAACTTCGGTCCATCACTCTAAGAAAACGCGTTCTGGACGTCACGTTAGATTCCCAGAATACCTTCACACCTATTTCACATAACTGAGTGACACATCAATTTTTTTATGTTGCATCATTTAACACAAGTAAACGATATTTTTCCTATAACCGTACATTAAACATGCACTTGAAAAAAATTAAATTAAATGTATACATTTTTCCCCGATATTTTGAACTTTACATTATTTTACTGTATAGTAGATGCACGTCATTTTTAAAAAAAACGCTTATTTGGTACATTTTCCTTCGACAAGGTTCTCAGCATTCTTGTTTTGTTTTCCAGGTGCAACGGGCACTGGACAGGAAACAAACGAAGCACGGGACCCAACGAACAACATCGAGGAAGCTATGTACAGACACCCTATTAGCATAGGCAGACAGACCAACAGGCTCTCGATCAAGCCGCTAGGAAGATTTTTTTCACCCATCAGGGAACCATCGAGATTTTTTTACTTCCGGCTGCTCGTGTCTTAGGGTCCTCACAAACCCACTAGGAGGGAGTGAGCTGTAGCGGTAAATAATTCCCCAAAATTATTAACCACAGCAATCATCAGTCAACATTGGATGCTGACCATCACTGTTTAAGTCGACTTGTTTAGCTGAAGGCTTACGGTCAAGCATCCCCGCCATTTGGTACTCCGTCGTGTCACGTGCGTACACGATTACTAGCTAGCTAAGCATTCACTTCAACCCGCGATTTGGTCCCGAAATATAATACGTGCTTTGGACGGCTAAATCTGGTCTTTTGCTTTATCATTTGGTACTCGAAGAACGAACACTATAGAAGTTGTTGGTATAAGATCTTGCGTTGGTATAATCCGTACAACTCGCGAACGTCGATACCGTCAATCTCTAAAATCTTTTAGGCGATTTCACTTTCAAAAGTAGCTGTAAAATCGTATTTATAAAATACATAATTTTACATGGATACAATTATTGTTTGATTCCACATAATTACGACGACGAATAAAAGGTGACAATTATTTTCAACTAGATATGGTTTACGAGAGGCTTAGAGCGCATATGTCCCTGATTATGGTGTTCTAGTATTGACCTGGAGGGGTGCTATTGGCTATTTTGCCTCAGACAGTACAGTCAACTCTCCATACACTATTGCGTGGTTTTTGGCTTGACTTGCAGTTGTGGAATCAATAAACAGGTAAAAAAGGTAAAATATTTTCATTAGTTTAGTGTATACCTTAATAGTTGTTTCACAGCCATACATTGCTACAATATTTATGCATAGATTAACAATGTAGTATTGTAACAACAGAAGACAAGGCCAGTCAGGCAACAGATCGTTTATCTTAAGGAAATCAACACATGTACATTATTATATATTATTGTTAGCAGACAAACGCAGTCTTCTGATTGGTCGTTTTTCTTTGTGGCTGTTTCTTCAAGGTCAGATCATCTGCTATCTGCGAATTGTATCCGCCTACGCAAAAAAGTGTTCTGTGATTGGTTGTTGGTTGAGTCAGTCAGTTTTGTTTTGTCATGACCAATATTTGAGACATGAACAACATTGACGTTAATTACTTTCTGCCAATTTTTGGCTAGCACAGACAGTTCTCACCACAGTATGACGTCTTTAAGTCAATAAATATATATTAAATGCTAGATTTCAGTAAGTACACTGCTGCTATTTCTTTCCAGATAATATCCTCAGGTTGTCATTGGAGAATATTTTCTTTCTTATAAACCAGAATAACCAAAGATTTTGCGCCATTCCGTCAGAACTCCGAGAATCCAGAAGACTACCTGTCACTGTTTACATTCTATTTAGGCAGGGGTTCAATAATGTGAGTAGCTGTACGTCAGCTGAGGTGTTCCGCAATATGTTCTGCCTAACGTTTTATGAAGGTTGCAGACCTTCGCTCTCTCTTCGCTCTATACTGAAGATCAGACGGCGGGAAAGAACAAGAACCAACAAGAAACTATGGGAACAAACGAAACAAGAACCAATCGCTCAACAAATATGCAGGGGAAAGTGGAGATGGATTGGACACTCACTGGCTGAGGAGGCCGCTGGTGACATCGCGAGTTAGGCAGTCGCTCGAGTGGAACCCGAAAGGGAAGCAGCGAGTAGTGGGACGTCCAAGGGTGACATGGAAGAGAGATCGTGTGAAGAGGAGTTGAAACAGCATGGATTAACATGGATGCAAGTGAAAAGTACAGCAGAAGACAGCAGCAAGTGGAGACGTGTAGTTGAAGCCCTATGTTCCACTAGGAACCCAAGGGAACAATGATAATAATAATAAACGTTTTATGCGGCTATCAGATAGTTGGAGGCAATCGTCAGGAAGCTTTGGACCTAGGTTTAGTGCTAGTTGGCACTCATCAGTTCCTTCTGAGATTCGAACTCGCGTCACCCAGTGCTGCAGTCAGAGCCTCTACCACTGAGCTATTTGGGCTCACGCTAACTGTAGGATTTACACAGCGAATTTCCTTTAGAAGTCTAATTGGCTAGCGGGCGTTACATGTGTAGCAATTACGTTTGTTTTTTTTCGTCACGCACCGCTGCTGTGTATCGTTACTAAAACTTGTTCATCTAACAGTCTTCGTCATGATCAAAGCCTATCGTCTTTAGTCCCCATGACTGAAGAGTACAGAAATTCACGGGCACTTGCAAATCTTTGCACGCGTGTTACAAACGGTCTGTGCAGCAGTTTGTACGTCAGACTGAAAATGATGCCAGGCTTCTTCAAGATTTAATTGGTGGGTGGTGATTAGCAGTGGAGTCCAGTTCAGGATAACGCGCATTTCGTCCTATCCGGGACTCGTCAGCTAACTCGATGTACCTGTATTCCACGGTGATTGATCATGCTCCCACTGAGGCTCTACCCCCGTGCTCATAGTTTCAAACACCAGCTAAACCGTTATCCACTAGACCAGTTGGGCGACGAGAGCTGGCCACCTCTTGTGCAACGGGTCATATTAATTATTTAATTGAAATGAGTTTTAGATTTTCCTGTCCATTGATTTAAGCGAAGTGCTCGGTCTCTGGTTGACATCTCTGTCGGCTTCTTGTACAGATGCTACCAAGACGATGTCTGCGCATGTAATTAGAATTTAATTTGTGGATAGTAACTACCAGTGGAATCCAGGATGCACATTTCGTCCTCATTGAGACTCGCCACTAGATGTAGCTGCACTGAAACTATGGACACTGGGTTCTAGCCTCGGTGGGAACATTATCACTCACTGGGATATGCAGGTGCATCCAGCGATGAGTCCCAAATAGGACGAAATGCGAGTTATCCTGGATTCCACTGCTAGTCATCATCCACCGGTTAAATTCTAACTACATACCCGGACGTCGTCGAAGCCTCTGCACGAGAAGCCAACAGACATGTCAACCTGAGACCGAGCACTTCGGTCCAATCAATCGACGGCTGAAAATTGTCCACGATTTTTAAAATTTACTCTTTTTTCTTTAGATTTTTCTTCCTATCTTCCTTTCATTCTCTATCGGACAAATGAGTGGAACAAAAAGGGAACATTTTCGGGAAAAAAGGCTATTTTCAAAGGGAGAAAAAACCGATTAAATGGGACAATGAGGGGAAACCATGGAAAATTTTACTGTACACAGGAGGTTACTTATAAATTGTGAGTAGTTCAATTTTTCTGTCGAAATTACTTTACCATTAACTTCAATTGATGCATTTTTCTTAATGTAATAACATTAACGGTTTTCTGTTGAATCTTTTCACCAAATCTGAGAAGCAGAACACAGAAGAAAGTGCTAACACTTAAAAGTAAGAATGGCAGTAAAAGTAACCTGAAAATTTAAGTGTTTTCCGTGATACACTAATGAAGACAGACCCACTGACAAACACATATGTGTATATATGTATGGGTGTATATAAATGTATATACATTAAGAATAGTGTTTATATTGGACGTTGTAAGTGTAATCTCCGAAAACGTGTAGCTGAACACTATCCAGTCTGGTTAATGAAAGGCGAACGTAGAACTGCGAAGTCGTCTATTTGTGATCACCTGTTAGAGTTAGGTCATTTAGCCCCACGTGATTCATCTTTCAAAGTTATCTACATGGCAAAATCGAATCGATCCAAAAGTTTACGTTTTCTTCACTTATGCATAGTCGAAGCTTTAGCTATACATGAACAGAAACCTAAATTATGTGTTCAAAAACGTTTTGTCAAACCCCTTTCTTTACTTTGGTTATAGTAATGTTCTTTCTAGTTTTTACTTTATTATATTTTACCACTTGAATTCTTTCCACTTCACTTCACATCTTCATTCTTATCGTAATCGTACTCCTAATTTTTTAAAATATTTAGACAACACTTGACATTTTTAAAACATTTTTGATTTCAATTCACTTATAAAACAATCTTTAATAATTTTGTAATTTATCCACTTCACCTCTACCCCTTTTAACATTTTAATTATTGTTATTCTTATCACATATATGTATATTGACTGAGCAATCATTTAGTGCCACTTAATAACCGTTTCTGTAATATAAATACGACTGTACAGCTTGAAAATGAAGTCGCTGAAAAGAAATTTCTTCGCTGAACAAAAAACTGTGTTTTTACTTATGAAAAAATGGGTATTTTTCGTGACCAATAGCATTAGATTGCAGTGACAGTGAGAAGTCGACCTGTGACTTGTTATTGTCACTTTGACTGTGATAATTTAAGGTAATAATAATAATATGAAATGCAATTAAAACTAAAATGTTTGTGATTATAATCGTAGTTAAATGTCAAGTGGCAAAGCAAATTAATGTCACATATGTAGAATAATTCATGGATAGATAGAACTTGAAAAAGGGTGTGCAATTATAAGATTAGTAGACAAATTGAATAAAATCAAAACGTTACGTAATATTGTGTGAAATTTAATAGCATAGAATTTAATGTTGCATAAAGGTGTCAATGTACTTGCTAATCATGTCACTCATGTGACTCATCGTTTAACAAAGAAGGTGTTATTTTTAATTGAATTTTAGATTTTCCCGTCGATTGATTGATTGGACCGAAGTGCTCCTCGGTCTAAGGTTGACATGTCTGTCGGCTTCTTGTACAGATGCTTCGATGACGATATTTGGGAATCAATCGATGGGAAAATCTAAAATTCAATTAAAATTTATTATTATCCATCGCACAAGAGGTGGCCAGCTCTCGTGGCCCCAGTGGTCTAGTAGAAAACGCTTTGGCTGGTGTTTGAAACTATGGGCCCTGGGTTCAAGCCTCCATGGTGGGGACATGATCACTGACTCACTGGAAAATGCAGGTACATCCAGTTAGTTAGATGACCACGAGTCCCAAATAGAACGAAATGCGCGTTATCCTGAATTCCGCTGCTAGTCACCATCCACCAATTAAAGAAGGTGTTATATGTGGGATCATGGTTACTAGCCAATCACTGGAGTTAGATCGTGGAAAACACCTATATGGACATTAGAAAGAAGAGAACACGAAGTTCAGCAAAGATATCTTTTCGGCGATTTCATTTTCAAAAGCTGTACAATCGTATTTAAATACATAATTTTACATGGAGACAATTCTTGTTTGATTCTACATAATTGCGACGGCGAATAAAAGGTGATAATTATTTCCAACTAGATATGTTTTTTACGAGAGGCATAGAAACAAAATTACACAGGATTAGGACGGATATCAAGTGTGTAAAATTGAGCATGGAAACAGAATTGAAATAATAGTTTTAACTTGGAAGTCAGGAGGTGTGAATATGGATTACAAGAGCCCTAGAATCACAAAATTGCACAGGATTAAGATATAATTGTTAATTTTCTTTTTAAAACGAATTATAAATGTGAACAGGAAAAGCATGGAAACAAACTTAAAATAACTTTTTTTATAGCTGGAAAAAAATGGGGTGAATCGAATGAAGACTGAGGGAGTACGAACCAGTGGAGTCTATAAAAACATAAGTGGTCAATGTTAATAGCAGCGTAACAATTTCTTGTTGTTTAATTGGATTACAGTCACACATTGTGCGCGCACTTTTAAACGATACACAATGCAGATAAGTGGTCGCTGCGGTTGATTTATTATAATTTTCTCCTTGTCTAACGATAAATACCCTTTATTAAGTATGAAAAGACTACGTCAGTGTAACCAACGTTTGAACTACCGTAGCAGTACATTTTACAGAAGATATAAAAGTATCTATGAGTAGGTACTGGCGGAAATCTCAGTTACGTCGACGTCAACGGAGGCTGTTACACCTGCTGTCCTTCCCGTAGACGTCGAGTCATCTTCAGTGAATACAGTGAACCATGACTATTGAAACCGAGGTAGTGCCATCACCATCTTGCTGCAGGCGCTAACATCAGCTGCCAATACTTCACAAATGTGCCCTCATCAGGTAGAACCAGAAATCAGTATAAAATAATCTATACTCGTACAACCAAGTACAGGAACTCAACGATACTATACTTGGCCCGTGTTCTAAGTGACAGAGACAATGTTAAGCGAGAAACCTATGACTTGCTTTGTTGTTAATAACATAATTTTAGGCTCTTTTATTTCTCTCTTATTTTGTATTCTATAGTGAACTCCTTCTTAAACATACTTAGCTACCTAAATTATTAACATTGGCTTCCTGTTTTGTACTTTATTGTATTCCTTCTTTTGTGTATCTACTGGTTCCGACTATATTAGCACCATGAGTAGTACAAAATCGTCCTGTCATTAACCATCATGTAATTATTAGTTTTGTGGTTGCTTTTTCTTATTTTCTATACTTTTCGGCAATATTAACTGACAATCATTGGTTGTGAACGCCATAGTCACCACCTTTAAAAATTTTGTATTATACAGGATTACTCACACTACCACTACAAACACTGCATTAGACCTGACAATAAAAAACAAAACAACAACCCTGAAATGTTATTTTATGATTGTTTAGAGTTGTTTCAACCAAATTAACTGATCATCTTGGCGATAAACATTCTTAAATATCATTTCATAACTTCTCGTATGACTATAGCTTTACTGTCACCATGCATAATCATATCATAGCTTCCACTACCCAATACTGAGATATTATTTATTATGTTGTTTATTTTCCTTTCTACTTCTTGGTATTTTTTCGCATTAAAAAAAATTATTTTGTGTTTTTCCTGTTTTTTTCTTACTGTTGGTGTCTTTATATTTATTTTTTTGAAATACTACTTTTAAATGTCTGATAAAATTAGATGCAAATATTGTAGATATGTGCTGAAAATTCCACACTGTACCACTAGTACTGTTTCTGGAACAAAGCAAATTATTATTATTATTATTAAAGTGTCTTCTGAACATGATGAAACGGCAAGTATGTTACTCAAAATCATGGTTACCATGATCATGTCACAAGCAAACGGTAACAAAATCTTGCAGATCTTCCTCAACTACCTACAACTATTAGAAATGTATTGAGAATGTGTGGCTCTTGCGAGTTAAGACTAGTTGGAGGCGGAATCTATTGCCACATCGGTTTCCAGAAATGTTTTCAGCACTACACACAGAGATGTCTCTGGTTGAATGTGCCTGCTTCGAAATTTAGCACGACATACTGTCATGCTGTGTTGTACACAACTATATGCTTACTTGTATGTATTTAACCACTTGAACAATTGCGCAATTCTATCTGGCATGGAATGTATAGATGTTCTACGAACCAGAGGTATATCTATGTATTGTTCCTTAAACTGGAAGTTGTTTGTTTTATATTCCCTGAAATTATTATTTGATAAGAATTCACACGAACTTACATGTTCACGACTATGTGAAGTGTTATCCATCTGGTGTTTCCCGACTGAGAATTGTAGTGTACCTTGAAACTTTGAACTTTGGTTTCGGCGGATTCACCCACTTTAGGCGCTACTTCATCTTTTGATTTGTGACTCGACTGTATGTACTTAGTTCGCTCCCTTGTTGTGCATTCATTCAGCGCACTCTTCGAGCTTACTCCCCCCAGTCGATGCATCAGATAAGTTTTATAACATCTTTATTTATTAAATTTGATATTTCAATTGTTTCATCGACTTTGAAAAGGCCTTCGACAGCACAGCGTCGATCGAGAGGTGATTTGGAAACTACTTCGCTACTACGGGGTGCCACCGACAATTATATACATCTCATCCAACAGCTGTACGACAATGCTGCATGCCAAGTAATCCACAACGGGAAACTTACGGAATCCTTCGAAGTGAGGACAGGAGTAAGACAAGGCTGCCTACTATCGCTAATGATTTCCCTGATTGCAGTAGATTGCATAATGCGAAAAACAATGGGCCAGGCAGCGAGGAAACAGGCATAAAATGGACTCACACAAAAAACTTGGAGGATCTGGACTTCGTCGATGATATATGTCTGATTTCCCATAAATTGGAAGATATGTAAGCGAAAAGCAACAAGTTGGCAGAAGATGTATCAAAGACAGGACTTCAGGTGAACATAGAGAAAACAGAGGTGATGAAAATTCCTGGGCAACACCACCAACAGCCGCAGCAACAAACAACAATCAGCATAAATGGGAGGAACCTGAAAGAAACAACCTCTTTTACCTACCTGGGAAGATTCGTTTCAACTACAGGCCGACGGAACTGACGAGGATATCAAAGCAAGAATCGGAAAAGCAAGACAAGCTTTCACTACTCTCAAGTCTGTGTGGAGGTCAACAACACTCAGCATTAAAAATAAGATCCGGATTTTCAACTCCAATGTGAAGTCAGTCCTACTATATGGATCAGAGACTTGTCCAGTGCGTCATGAAGAGCACCTCAAACAAACCACAGACCTTCATTAATAGTTGTCTTCGCTCAATACTCAAGATCAGATGGCCAGAAAAGATCAGCAACAGGGATCTCTGGCAATGAGCGAACCAACACAGCAGGAACCGATTATGAAACAAATAGGAAGGAAGAAATGGAGGTGCATTGGCCATGCTCCGAGAAAACAAACCATCAAGTGACATCACTAGACAAGCCATCGCTCGAGTGGAACCCGAAAGGGAAACGGCGAGTTGGTCGTCAGTGCAAGGGTGGGTGACTTGGAGGAGGTCATGTGAAGAGGAGATGAAAACGTGTGGACAGACTTGGAGCCAGGTGAAGACTCTAGCAGAGAACCGAACTCAATGGAGACGCACGGCTGAAGCCCTATGTTCCTCTAGGAATTAAAGGAAACAATAATAACAATTGTTTAAAATACAACCGCGTCTCAGACACACTTCCCGTCTAGTCAAGTCTTTTTTCTACTTTGATCTCGCTCGTCAGTACTTAAACGCTAGTTAGAGTGTACTGCTAAGGTTATAAAGCGGTGAAGTTGTTTAGTAAGTGTGGTTATTTGAGGTCAGTTTCATTAAGTTCAACCTAACACTTACAAAACCTCGCCTAGATTACTAGGTCACTAGTATTCTAGCCGGTCCCAAGCCCGGATAAAGAGGGAGGGTTGGGGCGTGGTGCTAGCAACTCCACCCCCAAAACTTAACCAAATTGCTACTAAAACTTCAACGCACAATTATATTCAAAATTCTAAAATTACAAATAGTGACCTTATTTTTCGCTGGAATCGGGGAAGTGAAATGACGCGGGCTGGTGAAAGCCTTCGGGAAGCCAGTCAGCCGATGTGCCTTCTTTCGATGAAAGCGAAAATAAGGATGGGGACGTGGAATGTTCGTACAATGTACGAAGCTGGGAAGGCTGCTCAGGTAGCCGCAGAAATGAGGAGATATAGAATAGAAGTGTTGGGAATCTGCGAGAGCAGATGGAACGGATGTGGAAGGAGCCAACTATCAACTGGAGAGACAATAATCTACTCCGGTCACCCAGAGGACAATCACGAGCACACCGAGGGAGTAGCCATCATGATGTCACCAACAGCGGCTAAAGCTCTCATGCAGTGGGAACCAATCTCCTCCAGGATAATGACAGCCAGGTTCAACTCAAAAAGAAAAAAGGTTACAATCATTCAGTGCTACGCGCCTACAAACGCCTCAGAACATGAGAAGAAGGAGGATTTCTACAGTCAACTACAAACAGTAATGGACAAGGTCCCAAAGAGCGATATCAAAATCCTGATGGGCGACATGAATGCGAAACTGGGAGGAGACAATACAGGAAGAGAACTCACCATGGGTCGTGAGGCCCTCGGTGAAATGAACGAAAATGGCGAACTCTTCTCAGACTTCTGCGCCTTCAATGATTTGGTGATTGGTGGCAGTGTGTTCAAACACAGGGATATACACAAGGCAACATGGATTTCACCAGATGGACACACCAAAATCCAGATAGACTTCATTTCAATCTCAAGGAAGTGGAGACGGAGCCTACTGGACACAAGATCGAGGAGAGGAGCAGATGTGGGATCAGACCACTATCTAGTACAAGGGACTTTCAAGGTGAAGCTGAAAGCCTCGAGGATAGCTGGGGATAGGCCACAATTCAAGTTCAACACGCAAAAACTGAAAGACACAACCACAAAGGACACTTTCACTGCAACTGTCAGAGCAAAGCAGGAAACACTACGTGGCACCACCGAGGAATCATCCGTGGAAGACCATTGGAACTCTCTGAAGGTAATTTTCAACGAAACGTGCTCAACGGTTTTAGGAAGAAAGAAGAAACAAGACAAGGAATGGCTCTCAACAGACACTTGGAAACTAATAGAGGAGAGGAGAAAGGTGAAAGAAAAAATGATTCAATCCAAAGATGGACAAGAGAAAGAGATACTGAGCTCAACTTACACAGCACTGGACAAAGAATTGAAGAAGAGTGCCAGGAAGGACAAAAGACAATTCTAAGACAACCTGGCTACTGAAGCTGAGAAGGCAGCAGGCAAAAGGGACCTGAGGACACTATATCAGATAACCAAGTCTCTACCCGGGAAGAGATCAACACAAGTGAAACCTATAAAAGACAGCCAAGGGAACCCAATTACCAAAGAAGAAAGACAGATTAAACAATGGGCGGACCACTTCAAAGGACTCTTGAACCGACCACCACCTGCAGCCTGTCCAGTAATACCAACAACAGCACGTACTCAACTGCAAGTTGACACCAATCCTCCAACGAAAACTGAAGTCATGAATGCAATCAAGCTTCTGAAAGCTGGAAAAGCAGCTGGACCAGATGGAATACCCCCGGAAGCACTGAAAGCGGACCCAGAAACGACGGCAGATATGCTGACTCCATTATTGCAAAAGATCTGGAAAGAGGGAAAGGTGCCTACTGACTGGAGGAAAGGTTACCTGGTGAAACTACCAAAGAAGGGCGACCTGGGACTCTGCAAGAACTGGCGAGGAATCATGCTCCTGTCGACGCCAAGTAAAATCCTGAGTCGCATCATCCTGGAGAGAATAAAGGACGCGCTGGATACAGAACTCCGACCAGAACAAGCTGGATTCAGGAAAGGCAAATCATGTTCTGACCAAATTGCAACTCTACGCATTATCATCGAACAAAGCATGGAATGGCAATCAAATCTCTACCTCAACTTCATAGACTTTGAGAAGGCCTTCGACAGCGTTGACCGCGAAGTAATTTGGAAACTACTCGAGTACTACGGCGTACCCCAAATATTCATCAACCTTATTCAACAGCTGTACGACAACGGCACATGTCAAGTGATCCACAACGGAAAACTCGGCGAAGCGTTTGGAGTAAACACAGGAGTCAGACAAGGGTGCTTATTATCACCAATGATATTCCTAATTGTGGTGGACTGGATTATGCGTCAGACAGTGGGAAACGAGAAGACAGGGATATCGTGGACCGACGTGAAGAACCTAGAAGACCTGGATTTCGCGCGTGGATGATTTATGTTTGATGTCACACAAAATTGAAGACTTACAAGCAAAAACCGACAAACTGGTCGAAGAAGCAGCAAAGACAGGACTCCAGGTGAACATAGACAAGACGGAGGTCATGAAAATAATCAACCAACAACAACAACAGCAGCAACATCCAGTGCCAATCACCATCAACGGGAGGGATTTGAAAGAGGTTACTTCTTTCACTTATCTGGGGAGCATTGTCTCAACCACAGGAGGAACGGACGAGGATGTCAAATCGAGAATCGGGAAGGCGAGAAACACATTCATCAACCTGAAACCAATCTGGAAATCTTCGTCACTTAGCATCAACAACAAAATTCGGATTTTCAATACAAACGTCAAGTCAATTTTGCTTTACGGATCAGAAACTTGGCGAGTCACCAAGAATATTTTCAACAGCCTGTTGCAGACCTTTATCAACAACTGTCTTCGCTCCATACTGAAGATTAGATGGCCAGAAAGAATCACAAACAAGAAGCTATGGGAACAAACGAAACAGGAACCAATCGCCCAACAAATATGCAGGAGGAAGTGGAGATGGATTGGACACTCGCTGAGGAGGCCGTTGAGTGACATCGCGCGTCAAGCCCTCGAGTGGAACCCGAAAGGGAAGCGGCGAGTGGGACGTCCAAGGGTGACATGGAGGAGATCGTGTGAAGAGGAGATGAAACAGTATGGAATAACATGGACGCAAGTGAAAAGTACAGCACAAGACAGAAGCAAGTGGAGACGTGTAGTTGAAGCCCTATGTTCCACTAGGAACCCAAGGGAACAATAATAATAAAATAACACTTACAACTTCATGGCATTGTCTGTGAGTATTCTAATGTACACCGGCTGGTAATTTCAGACCTACTTCGACTTTAAATTTAGATGTGTCAACTAATTACTTACTACATGCATTTATTCCCCTTGATGAATTTGAATAAAGCAAGAACAACAGTGGTTTGTGCACAATAATATGGCACCATCATTTACTTCGTAGGCTTCTCATCAGCTGCTTACAGCCTTTAAAATTATCAATAGACAAAGGAGCTCCATTCTCCTCATGTTTGCTGAAGCAATCTCTATCAAACGCTTAAAACCAGATTTATGTGTTCAGAAAGAAGCGGTTATTACTCTTTCCTTGCCCTGGTAACTGAATGTCTTTATTCTCTCATCTGATTACGTAATCTTTGTCTTTAACCTCACCATCCCCACCCCTTTTATAATCTGTAATTTTGCTTGTCTCTTATTTCTATGATTTGAGTTGAACTCAGTGCATTGTTACCTAATTTATTAGTCACTCTGCATCTTACACATCTCTCGTCTTTATTACGTAACTAACCCCTTTACCATTGTATGCATACATTTATTTTTGTTTAAACTTGAACTGCTTGTGTTAAAACTATATAAGCATAAATTTCTGAGCACTCTTGACTTATTGCGGAACTTCCTGTCAACTAGCATCATGAAAAATTTGCAAGTATGTTAAAACTTTTCTGTACGCAAACCTCATAATTTATTTAGGCTGTAAGCAGCTGATGAGAAGCCTACGAAATAAGCGATGATGGTATCATATTATTCTGCACAAACCACTGTTGTTCTTGCTTTATTCAAATTACTTACTACCTGTAAAAAATGTCTGCAAGCCACCATCAACCCAGTGGCATTCAGTTAAACTCAGGGTATCGTCAAAACGTTTGTAATAGAAGCTAGCACGTCAACACAGAGCAAATATTACGATTGAGAATAACAAAACAACATGAAACTTGGAATAATCTACACGAAAACTATGCGGAATACTTCAATTAAAATCGATAAATGCTACATATATTAATCGTCGACTTTTTTAATAATAATAAAATTTTGCTTTATTCCAAGATAGTACTTGTGATACATAATGGAATTCTCAGCATTTTTACTACAGTATTGCATCCAGTTTGTGTACATTATCAATAAATAGAATTCTACATAGATTAAGGAAATCTCAGTTCATTATTACAACAACACATTGGGATGTCGGTAGCAAAGCCAAAGCTGAACAGTGTTTGAAGGTGTTAGAAAAGTAGGTGCTGTTATATTTACTGACGTGAGTGGAAGAAAGAAACAAAGCAGCACATAACGGAAAAAAAAGAGAGAGAGTAGGAGAAGAAAGAAAGAAAACGTTGTACCTATAAATGATATGAGTTGGAAAGACGAGATCCAGTTGTACTAGTGACTATTTAATGAATTATAGGTGTCACGCCTAATGCTTTCCTTATCGCACAGAACACGAGCTAAGTAGGGTATGGTTGAGGTTTTGTACTTTCTAGTGCGAGCATATAGTTTCCTATATAGGCTTATGGTTTTGGCTGATGAGATATACAAGGGGAGAGTTGTGAGTGAAGAGGGTTAGTTAGATAAAATGGATTTGGCCCATTTTTCACATGAGTCCATGTGCCTGTCAAATGGAATATTAACAAGCTGGTTAAGTGGCACATTGCTTAACCTGCTGACAACCTTTAACACCCTACGTAATAAGATAAAGTCTTTCTTCAGTAGCCTTGGAATAACTAAGGGGGAACAATAGGGAATAATAGGCAGAATGCAAGAGTTAACGAATTGTAGGTGTAAGGGTTGGGTTATACCAGAATGTTTTAACTTCTTAATGTAGAAGGTAAGACGGAATATTATCTTAGAAATCATCAAGATATGAGACAACCAGGAGAGATCAGCAGATAGAATGACGCCTAGGTATTTAATTTCCGACTTGGTTTCTATTTCAGTGCCATCAATGTGGCACACCTCGTGAGTGCTAACCAGTTTGTTTAGGTCGGATTTATGCCTAAAGGTGAAATTGACTGTTTGGCATTTGGAGGGGTTTAAGGTAAGACCATCGTAAAGCAACCGATGTCGATTAAGGACCAAAATCACAACTGAATAATATGTAGTAATAAAATCCAATAAATCGAGAAGGAATATTAAAAGAAATTCACAAACTGCACAGTTAAGCTAAAAGTCAGTAATAAAGAAAACCAACCAACAGAAAAGGAGAGTGAAATAAACTAAAATTGTGGTGAGAGCTCTCTGCACTAGCCGTAAATTGGTAGACAGTAATTTACGTCAATGTTCACAGTCCACAATATTGATCATGTGAAAAGAACAAGAACAAAGACTGACTGACTCAACCAACAACCAATCACAGAACACTTTGTTTGCGTAGGCGGATACAATTAGCAGATAGATAGATGATCTGACCTTGAAGAAACAGCCACGAAGAGAAACAACCACCAATCAGAAGACTGTGTTTATCTGCTAACAATAATCAATAATAATAATGTACATGAAAATCGATAAATATGTGTTGATTTCCTTAAGATAAACGATCTGTTGACTGGCCCTTGTCTTCTGTTGTTACGAAAGCACAATAAAATCACATTCAGGTGAAACGGTTGAGAATACGAGTGAACTTGAGTGACGCCTACCTATAGACCACTGCAGTGAGTGACTCTTGAATTCCCCGCACCTTGATGTATGTCATTTGTTTCGTTAACCTTGGACAGCAGTGTATGCAACATCTACTCACAAGGTATGTGTTCCTTACTACGAGGGAGAAACACGATTTTGATGCTTGTCAAAAGTTTTCTCTGCCTCATCGTTTTTACGTGGATTACATATAATAACTTTTTTCCTGTTTTATTTCTTCTCCTTGTTAGCGTGATTTTCACTTGGCCCACCTTATTCATTTTTGATATGTATTTCTAAAACACAAAATGTAATTGAGCCAGCAAAGAGTATCCTTCTCGATAAATTCCTCCTCTTCTCGCTCTACAATTATATATGCATGTTTATACACATAGAATATTCTAGATTAGTAGTCAATAACAATATTAGTGTTTTAGTGTTTTAAATAATATCGATTTGTTAAGTAAGATCACAATGGAATCACCACAGCTCATTAGAGATGCTTAAATAATAATAATAATAAAGATATAATAACGAATAGAATATTAACTGAAACAAGATGTCTGCGATGCCCTTTTATTCTTTCAGTCGACCTCTTTTATTTCCATTACACCTAATCAGATGAACTTGAAAGTGTTGATGGAATCAAGTATTAAACCTAAATCCTTCATAGAGAGTTATTCAAAATGTGAATGAAATGATGGATAGAAATGTGTTGGTGAGAATTGGGTTATTGACAGTGGTGTGTCCTTGAGTGCATCGCCGTATATGAACGAAAAACACCCAGCCAGCTAAATATGAGAATAAAAGAGCATTAAAAATGTCTTAAAGTGGTTCCGAAGATCTCTGCAGACCTGAAGAAACTAGAAAACAGATCAGCGGTTGCATTGCATTCGATAGGAACAGGATCCCATATCGACTTCGTTAGGACGATGTTTCTACGAAAGTGTTTTGGATCGTAGAAAGAAAGACTGACAGCAGAAGCCCTACTTACATGAGTGAATCTCAACAGTTTGATCAGGCGTGCAGGTGTGATGTTAGCTGATGCATGGTCAATCCTGATTCATAAATTAAAATGGATATCTATCACTAATTATTAATACTTGATATAAATTCATGATTGTCTATATCTTCTGATGGAGAGACTAAGAAATGTTTTACAACTGTTTAACAAAACACTCATAAACACGTCATTGTATACTGCATATGCACATATATTTTAATATTCAGTTATCTACGATCATCAACATTCATTTGAACGTAATCTGATGAAAAGTACACTCTGTTGAAGGTGTGCAACTAAAATAGACCAACATCTTAAAGTGTATATATCAACTGGTGCACAACCCACATCTATGTCACAGCTTTGATATAGATTGGAAACAATCCCAATGCTTTCCAATTCTTAAGAATATCAATATCTCACAAATTTTCTTCCTAACGTATTCATCTAATGTAAACATGACACTCCGAAATTGACGAAGCATCTCATGCTCACAAACACAATTCTCATGCAAGTTATCAACAGAGTGAAGTTGAAGTCTACACTCGTGAACGCCTCTACATCAACGACATTACTACAGAACCGACATTCAGAAAAGCTGAACACTTAATTGATCCCCTACCAAATTTCAAATAATACCTAGCCGACCTAATGAACACAAATCTACTATAATCACAAAATAATGCACATCACAAGAAAACATACCTGAAGCCCGTACAACCTGGTCGCCCATCACCACAACTGACAATACCAATATCGTGAGCAACGTAGAAGTGTGCATAGTCGGATTATTATTGCCACAGTGTAAAGAGGAAAGCCATTATATATTTCCCACTGAATTCAAATGATGGGCATATCTATGCTATTGTGTTCACACACGAATGAAGATTGTTCACACTGGAACATGAGTGAACATTTTGATATTCACAGGGATTAGTGGAAACGTAGTCAGTGTAGTGAGATCAATGAGAAGGACACGAGTATTCGTCACGATATTTATTGTAATTGAATGTAACATTGAGGATATTCATGGTGTCCATGTGTAGTTGTATTTTGTGCATTGTGGAATAGATCAAGGCACATATTATAATTCTATTCCAATAGTTGTTTGCACACACACATAATTTCTACTTCTTCACTGCACATGATCATACTGACTGTTCCAATTGTTATTTTCATTATATATTCGGATAAATGTGACTGAAAATAGGGTAGACGCCCTGGCGATAATCTCGCTGGAAATAATAACAAAAATATATAGAACTCGTTGTTACACGTAAAGGAATGATGTAACAGAATTATGAATAATTTGCTTCCCACTTTACTTGTGGAACATTGATTGAAAATGAAGAGGAGAGGGGAACCACTTGGGCGTTGACGAAGTCAGATCCACATGAACTGCTGTAGGTAACACGTCAAATTGAAAACAAACTTTCCGTATTTCAGTATTCACACCTGTGTTCGAGTTTCAGATTACCACGCCCAACGTTTTGTAGACGCCTGATTGAATTACAATATCAGCTTAGATGGGGGATTTATTTTAACACTATATTAGGCACTAGAATAATATCGACAGACTGTTCGTCAGTCTCAAATACTATTTCGCGTGTGATAGTGATTTCCAAGTGGTGACGTCCTTCGCAATGGAACAGTCAAATGACACGTTTGAAACGGATTCATGGAACCATCACTGTGAAGTGACTGAAGTCCAGAGAATGCATCTACCCTGTTGATTGCATTTGCGTTTGAACATAGTTAAAATGGCGCTGTCCTATCCAAGCAGGTCTCTTAGTTGAGAATCTTCTCGAAACACAATCTGCAGATTAGATGGCCGGAAAAATCACAAACAAGAAGCTATGGGAACAAACAAAACAGGAACCAATCGCCGAACAAATATGCAGGAGAAAGTGGAGATTGATTGGACACTCGCTGAAGATGCCGTTGGGTGACATCGCGCGTCAGCCCATTGCTCGAGTGGAACCCGTAAGGGAAGTGGCGAGTGGGACGTCCCAGGGTGACAAGGAAGAGATCGTGTGACGAGGAACTGAAACAGTATGGACTAACATGGATGCAAGTGAAAGGTACAGCACAAGATAGAAGCAAGTGGAGGCGTGCAGTTGAAGCCCTATGTTCCACTAGGAACCCAAGGGAACAATAATAACAATAATAGTCGTTTAATTCGCTTCTTCGACTTTTTTCTCGCAAACTCGTAGATACTCTGGAGCAACTTAACTGATGATAATAATAATAATTTACTTTATTCCAAAAACAGTACTTATAATACAGAATGGAATTCTCAGTATTTGTCACAATATTGCATCTGATTTACTCAAAGTGTATATAAAATTAAAAATTAAAACAAAAATTAATCGGAAGAATTTGTCCACATTAACGACATAATTATTAGATATAATAATAATAAATACTAATAACAGTGAGTTTGTTTCAAACGGTATTGTCGATTCAGTTTGGAAACTTTAGCATGTTATGGACAATTGGGTGTAATGTTCTGTTGATATGAAATAGTGAGGTGAAATACAAAGTTAACAGTCATAATACAGCTTAAAATTATGTCCACACTTATGAAAAATAAAATAAACAAAACGAAAAAATTGAGAGGATTATAAATATAACAAATACAATAACAATAAAGTATGATGCTTTAAGGTTGAAGGAAATGGTCTATTTAGTGGTGCTAAGAAGGTTAGTTAGTTCATGCCTAACACTATTTTCATCACATAAAGTACGTGCTAAATATGGTATAGTGGAATTTTTATACTTATACGTACGTGCATAAATTCTTCTGAAAAGACTTCTTGTTTTACCTGAGGAGACACAAGGTTGGAGCTGCTGGTAGAGTGGGTGCTCAGAGTCTGACAAAATTCCTCTAGCGAATCTGTTGCATGACATCAAGTGCCTATCGGTGACAATGCCAACGATATGGCCCAATGGGATACCACTCGTCCTACTGACAGTCTTCAGAGTTCTACGAAGTATGACATAGTCCTTTTTTAGCAATCCAGGAAAGAATAAAGGTGAACAGTAAAGAAGAATAGGTAAAATACACGAGTTAACAAACTGTAAGAGGAGTGGTTGGGTTATGCCTGAGTGCCTCAACTTCTTAATGTAAAAAGTCAAACGAAATATTCTTTGAGAAATCGCTAAGACATGAGAAGACCAAGATAGGTCAGAAGAGAGAACTAATCCAAGATACTTAACTTCATACTTGCTTTCTATATCGGTATCATCGATTTTGCAAGGGTCATAGGAACCAACGGCTTTATTTAACTTTCGTTTACATCGGAAACTGAAATTAACAGTCTGACATTTGGAAGGATTAAGTTTAAGGCCGTTAGACGAAGACCATTTGCTAATTTCTGATAGAAAGTTGTTAATTTTAATACAGTCAAGTTGAGAGTTAACAGACATTGAAATAGTTAGATCATCGGCATACTTAACAAAGTTCATTTCATCGGAGTGAGGCAAGTTATGCAAGAAGAAAGAAAACAGAAAAGGAGAAAGGACAGCGCCTTGAGGGACACCAGCCTCAGTAAGCAATGAAGTGGACGACTTTCCCTGACATACAGTGTATTGCTTTCTTTCTGAGAAATAAGAATGGAGCCATTTGACAACCCAACAGTCAGTTTGAGTTTCAGCAAGCTTGTTTAGTAGAATGTCCCTGGGCACTGTGTCGAAAGCAGATGTATAATCTAGAAATGTGCAGCAAACAAATTTAGCCCCCTTGTCTAAGCTGGAGACAATGTTATGATACAGGACTGCAGCTGCGTCCAAAGTACTTCTACCATGTTTGTAGGCGAATTGTTCGGGATCGTTAAAGGCTTTAAGTGATGGCTGAAGATTAAGTAAAAGCAACTTTTCCATAGCTTTTAGAAAAGAGGAAGTAATAGCAATGGGTCTGAATTTAAAACGTGTCGCAGTAGACGACTTAGGAATAGGTACAATTTTAATGTCCTTCCAAGCGGCTGGCACGACATTTCTGGAAAAAGAATCATTAAATATGTCCATGAGAAGATAACAAAGGATATCTGCATAATTTTTAAGAATAACACTAGGCAAACCATCTGGACCCAGGCTACAAGAAGGGTTCATAGACTGGAGACATTTTAGAACGTCATTTGTGGTAAATCCAGGGAAGCAGGTTTCATTAATACTTGTAACACTAGAAAGTTTGGCATTCGTGGGAGAATGTATGAAGGACTTGTTTCGTTTGGAAACATCAAGGGGAAAAGGAATACTGTTCATCTGCTTACCACCAGTAATTTCTTTGAAAAGTTTCCATATGTTAGACGCATTTTTACAGGATATGAACTTTTGGTTGTAAATTGAATTCAATCTGTGCATTTCGGACTTTATTAGGATGTTAATTCTTTTCAAACCAGCACTATCCTTCATTTTATATAATTTTTCTTTCTGTCTGCGAAGCCTTTTAAGTTGAGGAGAGGAGAAACGGTCAAATCTGATGAAGAGCGTTTCTCTGGGACAACAGGTGTCAAGACAAAATTTGAGATAACTTGTAATATTAGAGATTGTGTCATCAAGAGAGTCTTCTTTAAACAGGTCCCACCTTGTATCTTTGGGCATGCTTCTGAGGTTCTGAACATTCTCCATAGAGTAACATCCATGTACAGTTTTCTTGGAAAGGTGTGAAAAAGTTCTCTTGTGTAATTTTCCATAAATTTTAGGTAAAACCCGTACAATACAATGATCTGAGTTAAACAGTGGAGCTCTTTTACGAGCTTCGTATATTCCGGAGTCATTGATAAATACAAGATCAAGGGAATTATCCAGTCTGGTGGGAAAATTAACAACATTTTCATGACCTATCACTGTGAGAAAGCTGCAGTCACATGAATTAAAATCACCTGTCACTATGGACAGGGAGTTACCAAAAGAGGTGGCAGCGAAAACAGTGAATTCATCAGCAAGCATAGATAATTCTGAAGTGCTACAACAAGGTGTGATATAAATATTCGTGATATAAATGAATTTGTATTTAGATAGGTGTTTAGGTCGACATTTGACAGTTATACAGTCAGTATTATCATTTGAGAATTTAAAACAGACGTTGTTGGCAACAGACCACTGAGAATTGATGAAAGTAGCAACACCGCCGCCTCACTTCTTCCTTGAACTACTTCGGTCTTGTCTGTACATATTGAAACCATTTAGTAAGATTAAATTATCATCGTATGAGTCGTGTAGCCAAGTTTCCTGAAGCGTTATTACACCTGTATTACGATAAATATTTAAATATAATAGAGAATCCAAGTGATTAATCTTGTTCGATAATGACCTGCAATTAGTGCTCATAATCACAGGAACAGTCATCTGATGCATTGGAGTACACTTTAAGCATCTTTGCCACTCACCATGATGCTTTTTCTTAAGGTTGTTATATACTCGTAAATTATCCGGTTGAAAACATTTCAAATAATCGCGAGAGTAAGTAACACGTTTTGCACACATAATTGAATAATTAAAACAAAATAAATCCAAGAAATCAGATGCAATATAAGTGACGGAAAATTTTGGTAGCCCAAGTTTTAAGCAGGCCGTCCTGATGGAACGACTGATAGAACTGCGTCAGATGATGATTTCACTGTATGTCTGTGAGAGATTTTGTCTCGTCTGGTCACTGTTCGTTCCGATTTCGAAATCTCAGCCCTATGCATTTGCGATCCCAGCTGAAGCTCACCACTGTTATACGTCTTCACAAATGATAATCTAATAATGTCGAATATTGCTTGATAGGAAATGTGATCTACACAATGCGTTCGTATTTTCAGTGGCTTCGTGTCAAGAGATACGATAAATCAATTTTTCGCTTTTGTCACCTTCCAGTTTCTTATGAACATCATTCACTGTTCATTTCTAGTGCCATATACAGACTTATGCGCATCTTCATTCATATCTTGTCGACATCCAGCTGTCAAACTTCAGCCGGATGTCGTAATCATATTCATGCTGTACTAAATAGGAGTGAAAATAGTGGATTTCGAATGGAGCCCTGTGCATGTCCTCTTCACGAATCGACTATTGTAAACTATGTAAGAATGCAGAAGTGCTTTGCTGTCGATTGAGTCCATTTAGAAACACTTACACTCACTGGTCGCTTTTCACATCGACTTATGGATACTGAATTTATTCGTCTCAATTCCACAAACCTCAGCACTTGTAATCGTCTTTGTTTCTTCTTGTTTGTTGACAACACTCATGGACTTGACAGAATCCATATCATTTTCAATGTCTTCAAGTATTTTCCTTATTCACCTATTTGGTTGTGTGTTCACTTGCTTGTCCGTGTACTTTCACTACCAGGATCTCTCAATACCTTACCTACTTAACGGCCTCTAGTAACGACATTCAAAAATGATGTTCTCGTTATGGTTTGCACTTCTTATGTGATTTCACTGTGTGGATATCTCTAATTGTATTGTAGTAACACCCGTCCCGAAAACAAGTGAATAATTCTATCCTCATAAAACTGAGCCAATGAATAATATCTAATTCCTATTACTCACTATCTGAGACAAATTTACCAGCAATCATAGATATTCTGGACATGCAAACACGAACAGAAATAGTTCAGGGAATGGTTGTCAAAGATGTTGTCTCGTCTAGTCAGTTAGATCATTTCAGCTGCACAAACCAATGCAAAGGTAAATATTGGCAGCAAAAACTGATCCTTAGCTCAGCATTAAATAATTCTTTTCACAGTGATCTCAAGGGGTGATTCATTAGAACCTCAGCTGCTTTTTTATCTTCAAATTCAACCTTCATGAAGAGCAGCTTCCTCAGCATGATATGGTTTTTTTCGTGCTTTTGCTTAAATATCCAGTTTTTCTCGATCAATACTTGGAGAATATCCATTTTCCATGAGGACCCATCTGAGTCGCTCAAGTTTACAATCAATTTTACAACAGGTGTATACTCCAATTATTCTTGAGGATAACGAGTTGATAGATTTTCTCTTTCTTTTGAAAGGGACCTAAATATGAAAATTCGTGCATTTATTATTCCACATCGGTTTCCCGTAGATTGATCTTCAAAGAGAACCGTCAGATCTCCTTTTTAAGAAGAAAATCAAAAAAATGGAATTCTGATTTCATCTCTGATTCTATTGTGAAATGGATAGCACAGAAGTAGTTGTTGAACTCCTCAGTTATCAATTCGATGTCGGTATTGTCGTTACATATTATGAAAATATAATCCATGTGTCTTTGGTTCGAATGAAAACTTTCAACAGTATGCCGTTTCATACTATGCTGTAAACTTGTCAAGAAGCAGTCTGCAAGTAAAGAACCCAGCGGTGTCCCAATTTCCACTACATCTCTTTATCCATAAAGCGTGTTATTGAATTTGAATTGGAAATTTTAATGGCATCTCAGTAGTAGTTCCTTTAAGTGGTGGCTCGGAACAGACACGTCTTCAGATATTTTGGGAAAGTCTTCTATTTTTATTTTGTGTAAAAGTGTAATCTGTACAACCTGAGTTCTTCTCTTCAGTTTGAAATAGAAAGAAAACCACACAGTCACTCACTCGATGATGATTCACTTTATTCTGTGTATAATTAAATTTGTTGTTGAAATATCCATCCTCCTCTATTGTAATAAAAAACGTTAATTCAAATTATCTATGAAAGCAAGATTGCAAAGAGTTGTTGAAGAGCAAATGGCCTAATTTGTGATTTCTATTAGATCGTGAAGTGGGAAGTTTATTTTGCCACTTGTTCGTTCACTACAGCATAACCTGCTCTTCAACAAACAGCAGAACCCACTGATGATGTACACCACATGTAGAACATCATGCCTAGAAATATCTTCTACCGTAATGAAGATTGAAGCAATGAATAAAATAACTGCAGATTTCGTCATGAACCAATGCCATTAAGAGATCGTTGAAAACTATATCTCATTGGTCATTCTTCATCTCATTGTCGACTAATGGATGAATGTCCTGCAGCTGTATTGAGAATTCATGACCAGTGGCGTACAGCATGTGAAAGTGAATTCGAATCTCAGTGAACTCATTGGTTCAGTGTGGTGCCATATCACTCGAATTGGCAAATTTAGAATACATGCGTCAGTGAATTCTATCTCAGAAAGTTGAGTGGTTCACAGGCTTTGTCTCGTTACCTGAAGTTCACGTGTTCGAGTCTCTTGAGGTCAACGAAAATGCTCTGCTGAGGGGTCTCGAATATATTGAAATAATTTTTTCAGTGCTATCTGGTTTCTTTGATGAAATCTACGTTCACACTAATCCAGATAGTTACAAAATCCTACAGTTTAAGTTAAGAAACGACAGTTTCGGAACAAAAGAGCAGGAGTAATGTATCTGGTGGGGAATATTTTCGGTGTGATGACTTTTCTTGGTATGAACTTCACTCTATCGCAAATCTTGTCCAGTATACTTTCATGATTGCTGATGATAACTATGAAAATATCCACATTAAAATCCTGATGGATCTTGCCATGAAATTAGATGGAATATTGAGGAATTCTATCACAATAATAGTGGTGGTGTTGGTAGGTGATTACGGTTTGAACGGAAGTACACGTTGAATGAGTGCAAGCCCAACTCTGCCTAGGCTTCTTCAGAAACAAACTGAACTGTGACTTTTCAGGGTTTAAGATATTCGGCAGGAAGTCATGGATATACATCTCTGATGCATAAAGGAAACCATGAGTATGGCATTCCACATTTCTCAACCAATACAAATTCAACTGCTAAACTTTACAGGATAAATATTGTCATTGTTAATGATGATACAATTAACTGCTTTTTTTTAGTGAATCACGCTATTATCTCTCTTCAAACTGAATGTTAGTCAAATTGAATGTACTTTATTTACTTTTTATTGATGTATATGTTCCTCCGGCATTAAATTTTAATCACATCTTCACTGTGTTCGCACACTTCATGTTGGATTTCATCGAGATGAATAAGAAGTAGTAGGATATTTATGTGAGTAGGCGATGCTACTTAGAATGAATTATAAGCTACATTTGAACACATTCAGGAAAGCACTTCAATTTCAAAAGAAATTGGTTAGCTAGGAATGTTTCATCCACATTCAAAGTAGATAACTTCAGAAATTGACTGAATGCTGACTGTACAGTTCACAGTCGAATTATCTGCCAGTAGGTATATTCAGTCTGTGTGTGTTTTATAGCTGACAATGAGCAATATGATTTCTTCTGTAATTTGTGTCTAACTTATGCAAGAAGTGAATCGTAGACTTTCCCAAAATATCTGAAGACGTGTCTGTTCCGAGCCACCACTTAAAGGAACTACTACTGAGATGCCATTAAAATTTCCAATTCAAATTCAATAACACGCTTTATGGATAAAGAGATGTAGTGGAAATTGGGACACCGCTGGGTTCTTTACTTGCAGACTGCTTCTTGACAAGTTTACAGCATAGTATGAAACGGCATACTGTTGAAAGTTTTCATTCGAACCAAAGACACATGGATTATATTTTCATAATATGTAACGACAATACCGACATCGAATTGATAACTGAGGAGTTCAACAACTACTTCTGTGCTATCCATTTCACAATAGAATCAGAGATGAAATCAGAATTCCATTTTTTTGATTTTCTTCTTAAAAAGGAGATCTGACGGTTCTCTTTGAAGATCAATCTACGGGAAACCGATGTGGAATAATAAATGCACGGATTTTCATATTTAGGTCCCTTTCAAAAGAAAGAGAAAATCTATCAACTCGTTATCCTCAAGAATAATTGGAGTATACACCTGTTGTAAAATTGATTGTAAACTTGAGCGACTCAGATGGGTCCTCATGGAAAATGGATATTCTCCAAGTATTGATCGAGAAAAACTGGATATTTAAGCAAAAGCACGAAAAAAACCATATCATGCTGAGGAAGCTGCTCTTCATGAAGGTTGAATTTGAAGATAAAAAAGCAGCTGAGGTTCTAATGAATCACCCCTTGAGATCACTGTGAAAAGAATTATTTAATGCTGAGCTAAGGATCAGTTTTTGCTGCCAATATTTACCTTTGCATTGGTTTGTGCAGCTGAAATGATCTAACTGACTAGACGAGACAACATCTTTGACAACCATTCCCTGAACTATTTCTGTTCGTGTTTGCATGTCCAGAATATCTATGATTGCTGGTAAATTTGTCTCAGATAGTGAGTAATAGGAATTAGATATTATTCATTGGCTCAGTTTTATGAGGATAGAATTATTCACTTGTTTTCGGGATGGGTGTTACTACAATACAATTAGAGATATCCACACAGTGAAATCACATAAGTAGTGCAAACCATAACGAGAACATAATTTTTGAATGTCGTTACTAGAGGCCGTTAAGTAGGTTAGGTACTGAGAGATCCTGGTAGTGAAAGTACACGGACGAACAAGTGAACACATAACCAAATAGGTGAATAGGGAAAATATTTGAAGACATTGAAAATGATATGGATTCTGTCAAGTCCATGAGTGTTGTCAACAAACAAGAAGAAACAAAGACGATTACAAGCGCTGAGGTTTGTGGAATTGAGACGAATAAATTCAGTATCCATAAGTCGATGTGAAAAGCGACCAGTGAGTGTAAGTGTTTCTAAATGGACTCAATCGACAGCAAAGCACTTCTGCATTCTTACATAGTTTACAATAGTCGATTCGTGAAGAGGACATGCACAGGGCTCCATTCGAAATCCACTATTTTCACTCCTATTTAGTACAGCATGAATATGATTACGACATCCGGCTGAAGTTTGACAGCTGGATGTCGACAAGATATGAATGAAGATGCGCATAAGTCTGTATATGGCACCAGAAATGAACAGTGAATGATGTTCATAAGAAACTGGAAGGTGACAAAAGCGAAAAATTGATTTATCGTATCTCTTGACACGAAGCCACTGAAAATACGAACGCATTGTGTAGATCACATTTCCTATCAAGCAATATTCGACATTATTAGATTATCATTTGTGAAGACGTATAACAGTGGTGAGCTTCAGCTGGGATCGCAAATGCATAGGGCTGAGATTTCGAAATCGGAATCAACAGTGACCAGACGAGACAAAATCTCTCACAGACATACAGTGAAATCATCATCTGACGCAGTTCTATCAGTCGTTCCATCAGGACGGCCTGCTTAAAACTTGGGCTACCAAAATTTTCCGTCACTTATATTGCATCTGATTTCTTGGATTTATTTTGTTTTAATTATTCAATTATGTGTGCAAAACGTGTTACTTACTCTCGCGATTATTTGAAATGTTTTCAACCGGATAATTTACGAGTATATAACAACCTTAAGAAAAAGCATCATGGTGAGTGGCAAAGATGCTTAAAGTGTACTCCAATGCATCAGATGGCTGTTCCTGTGATTATGAGCACTAATTGCAGGTCATTATCGAACAAGATTAATCACTTGGATTCTCTATTATATTTAAATATTTATCGTAATACAGGTGTAATAACGCTTCAGGAAACTTGGCTACACGACTCATACGATGATAATTTAATCTTACTAAATGGTTTCAATATGTACAGACAAGACCGAAGTAGTTCAAGGAAGAAGTGAGGCGGCGGTGTTGCTACTTTCATCAATTCTCAGTGGTCCGTAGCCAACAACGTCTGTTTTAAATTCTCAAATGATAATACTGACTGTATAACTGTCAAATGTCGACCTAAACACCTATCTAAATACAAATTCATTTATATCACGAATATTTATATCACACCTTGTTGTAGCACTTCAGAATTATCTATGCTTGCTGATGAATTCACTGTTTTCGCTGCCACCTCTTTTGGTAACTCCCTGTCCATAGTGACAGGTGATTTTAATTCATGTGACTGCAGCTTTCTCACAGTGATAGGTCATGAAAATGTTGTTAATTTTCCCACCAGACTGGATAATTCCTTGATCTTGTATTTATCAATGACTCCGGAATATACGAAGCTCGTAAAAGAGCTCCACTGTTTAACTCAGATCATTGTATTGTACGGGTTTTACCTAAAATTTATGGAAAATTACACAAGAGAACTTTTTCACACCTTTCCAAGAAAACTGTACATGGATGTTACTCTATGGAGAATGTTCAGAACCTCAGAAGCATGCCCAAAGATACAAGGTGGGACCTGTTTAAAGAAGACTCTCTTGATGACACAATCTCTAATATTACAAGTTATCTCAAATTTTGTCTTGACACCTGTTGTCCCAGAGAAACGCTCTTCATCAGATTTGACCGTTTCTCCTCTCCTCAACTTAAAAGGCTTCGCAGACAGAAAGAAAAATTATATAAAATGAAGGATAGTGCTGGTTTGAAAAGAATTAACATCCTAATAAAGTCCAAAATGCACAGATTGAATTCAATTTACAACCAAAAGTTCATATCCTGTAAAAATGCGTCTAACATATGGAAACTTTTCAAAGAAATTACTGGTGGTAAGCAGATGAACAGTATTCCTTTTCCCCTTGATGTTTCCAAACGAAACAAGTCCTTCATACATTCTCCCACGAATGCCAAACTTTCTAGTGTTACAAGTATTAATGAAACCTGCTTCCCTGGATTTACCACAAATGACGTTCTAAAATGTCTCCAGTCTATGAACCCTTCTTGTAGCCTGGGTCCAGATGGTTTGCCTAGTGTTATTCTTAAAAATTATGCAGATATCCTTTGTTATCTTCTCATGGACATATTTAATGATTCTTTTTCCAGAAATGTCGTGCCAGCCGCTTGGGAGGACATTAAAATTGTACCTATTCCTAAGTCGTCTACTGAGACACGTTTTAAATTCAGACCCATTGCTATTACTTCCTCTTTTCTAAAAGCTATGGAAAAGTTGCTTTTACTTAATCTTCAGCCATCACTTAAAGCCTTTAACGATCCCGAACAATTCGCCTACAAACATGGTAGAAGTACTTTGGACGCAGCTGCAGTCCTGTATCATAACATTGTCTCCAGCTTAGACAAGGGGGCTAAATTTGTTTGCTGCACATTTCTAGATTATACATCTGCTTTCGACACAGTGCCCAGGGACATTCTACTAAACAAGCTTGCTGAAACTCAAACTGACTGTTGGGTTGTCAAATGGCTCCATTCTTATTTCTCAGAAAGAAAGCAATACACTGTATGTCAGGGAAAGTCGTCCACTTCATTGCTTACTGAGGCTGGTGTCCCTCAAGGCGCTGTCCTTTCTCCTTTTCTGTTTCCTTTCTTCTTGCATAACTTGCCTCACTCCGATGAAATGAACTTTGTTAAGTATGCCGATGATCTAACTATTTCAATGTCTGTTAACTCTCAACTTGACTGTATTAAAATTAACAAATTTCTATCAGAAATTAGCAAATGGTCTTCGTCTAACGGCCTTAAACTTAATCCTTCCAAATGTCAGACTGTTAATTTCAGTTTCCGATGTAAACGAAAGTTAAATAAAGCCGTTGGTTCCTATGACCCTTGCAAAATCGATGATACCGATATAGAAAGCAAGTATGAAGTTAAGTATCTTGGATTAGTTCTCTCTTCTGACCTATCTTGGTCTTCTCATGTCTTAGCGATTTCTCAAAGAATATTTCGTTTGACTTTTTACATTAAGAAGTTAAGGCACTCAGGCATAACCCAACCACTCCTCTTACAGTTTGTTAACTCGTGTATTTTACCTATTCTTTTTTACTGTTCACCTTTATTCTTTCCTGGATTGCTAAAAAAGGACTATGTCATACTTCGTAGAACTCTGAAGACTGTCAGTAGGACGAGTGGTATCCCATTGGGCCATATCGTTGGCATTGTCACCGATAGGCACTTGATGTCATGCAACAGATTCGCTAGAGGAATTTTGTCAGACTCTGAGCACCCACTCTACCAGCAGCTCCAACCTTGTGTCTCCTCAGGTAAAACAAGAAGTCTTTTCAGAAGAATTTATGCACGTACGTATAAGTATAAAAATTCCACTATACCATATTTAGCACGTACTTTATGTGATGAAAATAGTGTTAGGCATGAACTAACTAACCTTCTTAGCACCACTAAATAGACCATTTCCTTCAACCTTAAAGCATCATACTTTATTGTTATTGTATTTGTTATATTTATAATCCTCTCAATTTTTTCGTTTTGTTTATTTTATTTTTCATAAGTGTGGACATAATTTTAAGCTGTATTATGACTGTTAACTTTGTATTTCACCTCACTATTTCATATCAACAGAACATTACACCCGATTGTCCATAACATGCTAAAGTTTCCAAACTGAATCGACAATACCGTTTGAAACAAACTCACTGTTATTAGTATTTATTATTATATCTAATAATTATGTCGTTAATGTGGACAAATTCTTCCGATTAATTTTTGTTTTAATTTTAAATTTTATATACACTTTGAGTAAATCAGATGCAATATTGTGACAAATACTGAGAATTCCATTCTGTATTATAATTACTGTTTTTGGAATAAAGTAAATTATTATTATTATCATCAGTTAAGTTGCTCCAGAGTATCTACGAGTTTGCGAGAAAAAAGTCGAAGAAGCGAATTAAACGACTATTATTGTTATTATTGTTCCCTTGGGTTCCTAGTGGAACATAGGGCTTCAACTGCACGCCTCCACTTGCTTCTATCTTGTGCTGTACCTTTCACTTGCATCCATGTTAGTCCATACTGTTTCAGTTCCTCGTCACACGATCTCTTCCTAATATATACGCAGGGGAATCATTAATATTCATTATTTATTTCATACACTAGCATAATCATTGATTTCACGCATCTGCGTGATTATTGATTTAAATTACTGAATTCCCCAAGGTCGTTAATATTTTTAAAAGGTGACATTGATTTTTCTAATTGTATAAATACGGTGTTGTTGTTTAACATTTTCGACTGTTGTTTGAGACAGTAAAAGCCCTCATATCAACGTCCAGTCTTCTCTTTTATTTGTCTTGCGTGCCCGGCGGTATTATTGTTGTTGTTGTTGACGTGCGATTAAGACAGATTAGCCAGCGCATTAGTTAGATTCGCTCGTAGTCTACAAGGTCCTCATATTCACATACATAACAAATTTGGCGACGGGTTTGCTGAAGATGGACCCACTGCGTTTAGAGAAACTAATGGAACAGCAGCTAAAATTGATGGAAATGCTTGCTGGTCTACAAATATCACGCTCTGCTGATTCATCTACAGCCAACGACAGCATTGGTAGCAGCATCTCAGAATTTGTTTATGATCCAGATGCGAACGTCACTTTTGACACTTGGTTTCGCAGATATGAAGACCTATTTCGAGTAGACTTTGCGGATAAAGATGATGCCTGGAAAGTACGGCTTCTACTTCGTAAATTGGGATCAGATGAGCTGGATAAATATTGCAACTTAATTCTCCCACAGAAGCCCAGCGAAAGATCATTCGATGAAACTGTCCATACCCTTCGTCATCAGTTCGGTGATCAGAGATCTTTATTCAACATTCGATATCATTGCATGAAACTATCTCTGAACGAAAATGATGATATCCATACTCAGTTGGGTATAGTCAATCGCACGTGTGAACGTTTTAAATTGAAATCACTCTCAGAAGACCAGTTCAAGGTGTTGATTTTCATTTGTGGTTTGCAGTCTCCCAAATTTGCTGATATACGCACACGTCTATTAAATCGTCTGGAACAAGATCCACGAATGACTTTGAAAGACGTCGGTGAAGAATATCAGCGTTTAATTAACATTCATAACGATACCGCCTTGGTGCAGTCTGGCAGCCAAAATGCAGCAGAAGTGCATGCGGTGCATCCAGTACCGTCGACATCAACCGCACCGCGTCATCCTCAGCATAAACCACCATCAGCCTGCTGGCACTGTGGCTCCTGGCATTTTGCAAAATTGTGCCCATTCAAACAGCATAAATGCCGTCGATGCCATACTGTTGGTCACAAAGATGGCTACTGCAAACGCAACAACCGACCCAGATCTCGTAGTCGACCCAGACGGCGCAACAAGCTCAAGTCTTTGGGTGTTACTGCCACATATCATATTAGTACTCCAGCACCTCGCAAATATATCGACCTGACGATTAATACACGACCGGCACGCCTACAAATCGACACAGCATCCGATATTACAATAATATCAAAGAAATTATGGCAGAAGTTGGGATGCCCTGCCATAGAGAAGACAAATCAGATAGCAGTTAGTGCATGTGGTGGAAGACTTCAATTGAATGGAGAAATTAAATGCAGCGTTGGTTTTCGCGATAGTCATTTCGTCGGCACATGCTACGTCAATAATTCAAACCTTGATCTCTTGGGTTTAGACTGGTTCGAGAAGCTGCACCTATCAGAAATTCCGTTAAGCAGTGTATGCAATAAGGTGGAAAGTATTGAGCCCTCAACAAGAAAGCCAGAAATAAGAGACAGATGTATTAGACCTAAGCCCATTAGAAAGAATGACGTGATTAATGAAAAACCAACTTCGAATCGTCATAGTGAGTATGGCTGCGCCAAAAGTGCTTCGATGTCTGGTAGCAACAAATTAGAAACTGTTAGCTCCCGTAAGACGGGCTCTGCTCAAGAACTGAAAGTGATGTCTGCCATGGCAGCCAAAGATCCGCCACCGAGAGCATGGCCCACGTCAAAACCATGGTCCCGCCTACATGTGGATTTCGCTGGGCCGATAGAAGGTATATACTACTTGGTTCTCGTGGACTCTTACTCAAAGTGGCCGGAGGTAGTACAAGTGACACCACCTTCTAGCAGCAGAACAGTATCAGTCCTGGAAAAGATCTTCGCATGTCACGGTATACCAGAAATCATCGTATCTGACAATGGCAGTCAGTTCACCTCACAAGCGTTCCAGGAATTTTGCAAGAGAAACGGTATACAACACGTGCGGACGCCACCTTATCACCCTCAATCCAACGGTCAGGCAGAAAGATTTGTCGATACCTTCAAACGAGCCTTGTTGAAAGCAGGGGGAGGGGCGAAACCTGAAGCAATACAAAACTTTCTTTTTGTATACCGAACTACACCACTGGCAGAACAGAAGAAAAGCCCTGCAGAACTTCTAATGGGTCGAATGCTACGAACTCATCACCACTCCATGTTACCATCTTCGTCACATCAACGAAGAAATAGTGTGACGTATTACCGCAAGGGTGATGCTGTCTATGTGCGCGATTATCGACCGAGGAACAGAAAATGGGCCGAAGGCTTGATAGAACGTCGACATGGAACTCTAATGTACAAGGTTAAAGTTGGGGATGAATGGTGGATTAGACATAAAAATCAGATACGACGTCGATATACTACATCCCAAGAACCTAAATTGCCACTGGAATTACTACTGGAAACCTTCAAAATACCACCAGTCAAATCAGAAGCAAAACAAGAGATGCTACCCAGCCGACGATCCCAGCGCAAACGAACACAAACAGTTCATTTCCAAATCGACTCCAAGGAAAAAAGATACTAAACTGATTGCAAGATTCCTTTTAAAAGGGGGAGGTAATATATACGCAGGGGAATCATTAATATTCATTATTTATTTCATACACTAGCATAATCATTGATTTCACGCATCTGCGTGATTATTGATTTAAATTACTGAATTCCCCAAGGTCGTTAATATTTTTAAAAGGTGACATTGATTTTTCTAATTGTATAAATACGGTGTTGTTGTTTAACATTTTCGACTGTTGTTTGAGACAGTAAAAGCCCTCATATCAACGTCCAGTCTTCTCTTTTATTTGTCTTGCGTGCCCGGCGGTATTATTGTTGTTGTTGTTGACGTGCGATTAAGACAGATTAGCCAGCGCATTAGTTAGATTCGCTCGTAGTCTACAAGGTCCTCATATTCACATACATAACACTTCCTTGTCACCCTGGGACGTCCCACTCGCCACTTCCCTTACGGGTTCCACTCGAGCAATGGGCTGACGCGCGATGTCACCCAACGGCATCTTCAGCGAGTGTTCAATCAATCTCCACTTTCTCCTGCATATTTTTTCGGCGATTGGTTCCTGTTTTGTTTGTTCCCATAGCTTCTTGCTTGTGATTTTTCCGGCCATCTAATCTGCAGATTGTGTTTCGAGAAGATTCTCAACTAAGAGACCTGCTTGGATAGGACAGCGCCATTTTAACTATGTTCAAACGCAAATGCAATCAACAGGGTAGATGCATTCTCTGGACTTCAGTCACTTCACAGTGATGGTTCCATGAATCCGTTTCAAACGTGTCATTTGACTGTTCCATTGCGAAGGACGTCACCACTTGGAAATCACTATCACACGCGAAATAGTATTTGAGACTGACGAACAGTCTGTCGATATTATTCTAGTGCCTAATATAGTGTTAAAATAAATCCCCCATCTAAGCTGATATTGTAATTCAATCAGGCGTCTACAAAACGTTGGGCGTGGTAATCTGAAACTCGAACACCCGTGTGAATACTGAAATATGGAAAGTTTGTTTTCAATTTGACGTGTTACCTACAGCAGTTCATGTGGATCTGACTTCGTCAACGCCCAAGTGGTTCCCCTCTCCTCTTCATTTTCAATCAATGTTCCACAAGTAAAGTGGGAAGCAAATTATTCATAATTCTGTTACATCATTCCTTTACGTGTAACAACGAGTTCTATATATTTTTGTTATTATTTCCAGCGAGATTATCGCCAGAGCGTCTACCCTATTTTCAGTCAAATTTATCCGAATATATAATGAAAATAACAATTGGAACAGTCAGTATGATCATGTGCAGTGAAGAAGTAGAAATTATGTGTGTGTGCAAACAACTATTGGAATAGAATTATAATATGTGCCTTGATCTATTCCACAATGCACAAAATACAACTACACATGGACACCATGAATATCCTCAATGTTACATTCAATTACAATAAATATCGTGACGAATATTCGTGTCCTTCTCATTGATCTCACTACACTGACTACGTTTCCACTAATCCCTGTGAATATCAAAATGTTCACTCATGTTCCAGTGTGAACAATCTTCATTCGTGTGTGAACACAATAGCATAGATATGCCCATCATTTGAATTCAGTGGGAAATATATAATGGCTTTCCTCTTTACACTGTGGCAATAATAATCCGACTATGCACACTTCTACGTTGCTCACGATATTGGTATTGTCAGTTGTGGTGATGGGCGACCAGGTTGTACGGGCTTCAGGTATGTTTTCTTGTGATGTGCATTATTTTGTGATTATAGTAGATTTGTGTTCATTGGGTCGGCTAGGTATTATTTGAAATTTGGTAGGGGATCAATTAAGTGTTCAGCTTTTCTGAATGTCGGTTCTGTAGTAATGTCGTTGATGAAGAAGCGTTCACGAGGGTAGACTCCCACTTCTCTCTGTTGATAACTTGCATGAGAATTGTGTTTGTGAGCATGAGATGCTTCGTCAATTTTGGAGAGTGATGTTTACATTAGATGAATTCGATAGCAGAGATATGTGTGAAATATTGATACTCATAAGAATGAGAAAGCATTGGGATTGTTTCCAATCTATATCAAAGCTGTGACATAGATGTGGGTTGTGCACCAGTTGATATTTACACTTTCAGATGTTGGTCTATTTTAGTTGTACACTTTTAACAGAGTGTACTTTTCATCAGATTACGTTCAACTGAATGTTGATGATTGTAGATAACTGAATATGAAAATATATGTGCATATGCAGTATACAATGACGTGTTTATGAGTGTTTTGTTAAACAGTTGTAAAACATTTCTTAGTCTCTCCATCAGAAGATATAGACAATCAGTAATGTATACCAAGTATGAATAATTAGTGATAGATATCCATTTTTATTCATTAATCAGGATTTACCATGCATCAGCTTACATCACACCTTCACGCCTGTTCAAACTGTTAAGATTCATTCATGCATGTGAGGCTTCTGCTGTTAGTTTTTACGACCCAAAACCCTTCCGTAGAATTTTCAGACCTATCAAAGTCGATTTTGCGTCTCATTTCTATCGAATGCAGTGTTACCGCTCATCTGTTTTCAGGCTTCTTTAGGTCTGCAGAGATCTTTGGAACCACATTTGGACATCGCTAATGCTCTTTCACTCTTATATTTAGCCAACTGAGAGTTTAATCTACATATACGTCGATGTATATAACCGAATTATTACCAAGAGATTTCTATCCATCCTTTTCTTCACATTTTGAAGGATTTAGGATAATTACTTGATTCCATCAGAAGTTTCAAGTTCATCTGATTAGGTGTAATGGAAATAAAAGAAGTCGACTGAAAGAAGAAAAGGGCATCGCAGACATCTTGCATAGTGTCCGTCATTTTCATTGACATTTGTTTTCCTCCGAAGATTCCAACTTCTTAGCCTCAGGTGTAATTTGTAAGAACTCAGTATCAAAGCCATGTTGTGAGGGTTTTGTGTGTGAACGATTTGTGACACGGAATGATGAATATCTTTCATCTTGAGAATTGCGATCATCGTGCCTCTTCGATGAAGAGTGTTGCATTCGGACATGCGCTCGCCATGTTCGCGAACCTAATATACCCTTTTTCCAGAGAATGCGTCGCGTTGTCATATATTTTTTTGCAAATAGTAGCTAGAACAATAGCCTTGCAAATTGGCCAGTTAGAAAATTGGTATTCACAACTGCATGTGCATCACCGGTGATTTCAAAATCGTCGACAGCGTACTTCATCAAAGTGTGTAGAATTTTGCCAACTGATTTAGTTGAGATAAATCCCTTTTTACCTGTTTTTCATGTTCCCTATTAACCATCTGATATTTTTATATCACGTCACACGAATCGAAGACAATTACGTAATCCACATGCTTGTCATCTGTACTAAATTATTCAGCCACTTGTTTGCGTGTTGATTTTAGTGAGGTGTTTGTAAGTGAAATTGTGTCAAATTGTGTTTCATTAGTACCAACACAACGCTAGTTATAGTCCAATTGTCACAAGATTGACAAGTTCACCAGCAGAACACATCCGGATATATAAATGGTAGATATTACTGTGTTAGAACAGCACCTCAACTATTCACAATTCAGTGCTGTCCATCACACTTCTAATGTTCATCTCTCCACCATAGTCACATTATTGTCAATTCTCACTGAAATATCAGTATTTCAGGTCATGACTTCGGATAATCGTATGTATTTTGTAGTGTTTAGAGTGGTCTCTTTCATTCTGGTGTTCGGTATTTCAACTAGGAGAACTGGTACCGTTTCACTGAAGGTTTTTCCTTCTCATAATCAACTGATCACAAATCAGTAAAGCTCGTTGCCTTCTCCTTAACCGTTGTGGCACATTCGTGACAGTTTTTAATTTCTACACATCTGTCATCTGAGTGAATACTCTACGTGTGTCAGTAACACTATTTCATCGTTGTTCGCATGATGGATAGTCGAATCCGGAGAATAGATCTGTTGAAATGTGTGCTCACTGATGTGCATATATCTGCTTTGTTCCATTGCATGGAAGGAAAGAGAGAACGAAATTTGTGAAATGTGTGTACTAAAAAGTAAATAAGTCAGTTTCAACACGGGACACACTGGTCATTGAACACAATTGTGAAATTCCTATGAATAACAGTGATCAGTAGATATTCAGATGTTTATAGGAAGTTTGTCATGTCATCTTTTCTATTATGGTTGAATTTTCTTTCCATACAGTCTCACAGTGTTATACAGTAATGTTTTCTGATGACGTTACGAGCACAATTTATTGCTCATCTTGTTATGATTATGACCAATAAATTGTGCGCAAAACGTCGTCATTAAACATTACTGTATAACACTGCGAGACTTTATCAAAACAAAATTCAACCATAATGAAATTACACTTTACAACAGTGCACAGGATTTACTCTTATATCAAGTTGGACAAGGTTTGCAGGACATGCCTCGGTTGCCTTGAATAAACTCTCTGCATCACTGCCCTTTTTAAAGTAAGCTAGTTGATAATATTATTGTGCGTGAATGGATGACAGATTTCTGTCAACTATGAACTGAACCTGATCTCTGACTACAATTCAATTGAGTCAAACTGACGTCGCCTACAAATCCAGACGAGAAGTGGTGTTGAGGTAGTAATGTGAATGATTTATCTCGCAATAATTTTCCGAATAATTAATTCTTGACAATTTAATGATCATTTTCAAAGCAAACTGCATCACTGTTTTTCATGTAACAACAATTTCTTTGTATTTATTTTCTTTGAAAGGAGGAGATTGTTATTGTTTGAATATGGATGGTGACAAAGCAGCTTATAGCGCGTGTTGTCCTTATTCCCAATGTCGACTTCGTAAATCATCAGGTCTTCCATTTTGTTGTAAACTAGAAGGAGAAATCTGTGGTGCACATGAAGACTGCTGTGGAAAAATATGTCAAGGTGCTCGATGTCAGAAATGATGTGTGAAATGAAAATTGAAATGTGAAATTTATTTGTGGGTGTCGGGATAATGAGAAATAAATCAATTTTGCCAAATTCCTTGTTATGTGATTGCAAATTCACAGATTCATTCGACATCTCAAGAATTCAGGGTAATTGCCAATCTCACGTGATCTCCGAAATCAGTTAGCCAGTTGTAAATGTGTTCAGAGAAGTTTGCTGATCAAGTGGTCTTAGTGAATAATGAATTGATGTAGTTTATTTGACTGAAGTTACATTGTCAATCTGCACAGCGTATGATTAACATGTTCCCGGTTGAATACATTCCTTCACTGGCTAAAAATAGGTGGCATCGAATATTTCCTGTGGTGTGCATACAAACCAGTATTCAGCGACCAGTAGTCGATGCTTGTGTTGATAAATTCGATCGAAGATAAACGAAGACAATTCCAGAATTCATGAATATATAGTGAGTGGTTATTGAAGTGTATTCCTGCCTACATTCCATCTATCGAAATGATCGCGTAACGTAGGAAGGATATCTCGGGTATTACGTATGGATATTTGATGCATGAAACAACCACATTCAGTCTACATGCATGACGAATATGAACATTTTTAGTGTGAATTAGCCTGTGCGATGAGAGATGTGCACTGTAATTCGGGGACTACCACGCAAAACTAAACATCAGGAATACGCATGCAAGTCGACGAGACACGAATTCGAGTAATAAAAGGCACCTGCCGATTGATGACAATATAGTGGTTTCAAACTGCACCCATCAGGTTGAATGTTTATTCTGCTGATTCGCCTTTGGTTCATCGTACCAGATAAATTTTATCTATGGACTGTTACTTTGGAATCCATTATTCACTGTGTAAGTTATCTAAAGAAAATTGTTCTGAATAGACAGATGCATTGGCACTGCCTCTCAGGGTTACAAAATAAGGACACCATGGGTCGCGAGGCCCTCGGTGAAATGAATGGCAATGGTGAACTCTTATCAGAATTCTGCGCCTTCAATGATTTGGTGATTGGTGGCAGTGTATTCAAACACAGGGATATACACAAGGCAACATGGATTTCACCAGATGGACACACCAAAATTCAGATAGACCATTTCAATCTCAAGGAAGTGAAGACGGAGCCTACTGGACACAAGTACGAAGAGAGGAGCAGGTGTAGGTTCAGACCACTATCTAGTACAAGGGACATTCAAGGTGAAGGCCACAATGCAAGTTCAACACGCAAAAACTGAAGGACACAATCACACAGGACATTTTCACTGCAACTGTCAGAGCAAAGCAGGAAACACTACGTGGCACCACTGAGGAATCATGCGTGGAAGACCATTGGAACTATCCGAAGGTGATTCTCAACGAGACCTGTTCAACGGTTTTAGGAAGAAAGAAGAAACAAGACAAGGAATGGCTCTCAACGGACACTTGGAAGCTAATAGAGGAGGGGAGAATGGTGAATGAGAAAATGATTCAATCCAAAGATGGACAAGAGAAAGAGACGCTGAGCTCAACTTACACAGCACTGGACAAAGAAGTGAAGAAGAGTGCCAGGAAGAACAAAAGACAATTCTACGACAACCTGTCCACTGAAGCTGAGAAGGCAGCAGGCAAAAAGGAACTTGAGGACACTATATCAGATAACCAAGTCTCTATCCGGGAAGAGATCAACACGCTATGTCGTGAATTGGCAGAAGTTAGAATTCAAGGACCATTGGATCGGGTCCCAGTGGCTCAATGGTCTACGAGCTCGCCTCGTAACCAGAAGGTCCTGGGTTCGAATCCCGTTGGGCGCGTACTGCTGAAGAGTCCCAAACTAGGACGAAACAGCTGTCCAGTACTCCCAGCTGGTTTTCCAGTGGTTCTCTAACTGATGTCAGCTCATGATGAAACCCTCCATGCAATCAAACCAAATCCCTACAAAACCAATACTTTCAAATTAATCTGATGCTCACTAGTGACTGGCCCTATTCAGGCAGTTAACCTGGGGTTCTAGTGGGAAGCCGTGACCAGTAGGGTACAGCAGGTCGAAGATGAGGACAGTTACTCACGAAGAAGACATTGCGAAATGGTCGCGCTATGTCGTGAATTGGCAGAAGTTAGAATTCAAGGACCATTGGATCGGGTCCCAGTGGCTCAATGGTCTACGAGCTCGCCTCGTAACCAGAAAGTCCTGGGTTCGAATCCCGTTGGGCGCGTACTGCTGAAGAGTCCCAAACTAGGACGAAACAGCTGTCCAGTACTCCCAGCTGGTTTTCCAGTGGTTCTCTAACTGATGTCAGCTCATGATGAAACCCTCCATGAGATCAACACAAGTGAAACCTATAAAAGACAGCCAAGGGAACCCAATTATCAAAGAAGAAAGACAGATTAGACAATGGGCGGACTACTTCAAAGGACTCTTGAACCGACCACCACCTACAACCTGTCCAGAAATACCAACAACAGCACGCACACAACTGCAAGTTGACACCAATCCTCCAACGAAAGCTGAAGTCTTGAATGCAATCAAGCTTCTGAAAGCTGTAAAGCAGCTGGACCAGATGGAATACCCCCTGAAGCACTGAAAGTGGACCCAGAGACGACAGCAGATATGCTGACTCCATTATTGCAAAACATCTGGAAGGAGGGTAAAGTGCCTACTGACTGGATGAAAGGTTACCTAGTGAAACTACCAAAGAAGGGCGACCTGGGACTCTGCAAGAACTGGCGAGGAATCATGTTCCTGTCAACGCCAAGTAAAATCCTGAGTCGCATCATCCAGGAGAGAATAAAGGACGTACTGGATTCAGAACTCCGACCAGAACAAGCTGGATTCAGGAAAGGTAAATCATGTTCTGACCAAATTGGAAGTCTACGCATCATCATTGAACAAAGCATGGAATGGCAATCAAACCTCTACCTCAATTTTATAGACTTTGAGAAGGCCTTCGACAGCGTTGACCGAGAAGTAATTTGGAAAATACTCAAGTACTACGGCGTACCTCAAATATTCATAAACCTTATTGAACAGCTGTACGACAACGGCACATGTCAAGTGATCCACAACGGAAAACTCAGCGAAGCGTTTGGAGTAAACACAGGAGTCAGACAAGGGTGCTTATTATCACCAATGATATTCCTAATTGTGGTGCACGACTGGATTATACGTCAGACAGTGGGAAACGAGGAGACAGGGATATCGTGGACCGACGTGAAGAACCTAGAAGACCTGGATTTCGCGGATGATTTGTGTTTGATATCACGCAAAATCGAAGACTTACAAGTGAAAACCGACAAACTGGTCGAAGAAGCAGCAAATACAGGTTTCCAGGTGAGCATAGACAAGACGGAGGTTATGAAAATAACCAACCAACCAACAACAACAACAATAACAGCAACATCCAGCGCCAATCACCATCAATGGGAGGGATTTGAAAGAGGTTACTTCATTCACTTATCTAGGCAGCATTGTCTCAACCACAGGAGGAACGGACGAGGATGTCAAATCGAGAATCGGGAAGGCGAGAAACACATTCATCAACCTGAAACCAATCTGGAAATCTTCCGCTGTCACTTAGCAACACTCAACAACAAAATTCGGATTTTCAACACAAACGTCAAGTCAGTTTTGCTTTACGGATCAGAAACTTGGTGGGTCACAAAGAATATTTCCAACAGCCTGTTGCAGACCTTTATCAATAACTGCCTTGGCACTATACTTAACATCAGATGGCCGGAAAGAATCACAAACAGGAAACTATGGGAACAAACAAAGCAAGAACTAATCGCTCAATAAAAATTCAGGAGAAAGTGGAGATGGATTGGACACTCGCTGAGGAGGCCACTGGGTGACATCGCGCGTCAGGCCCTCGAGTGGAACCTGAAAGGGAAGCGGCGAGTGGGACGTCCAAGATTGACCTGGAGGAGATCGTGTGAAGAGGAGTTGAAACAGTATGGATTACCATGGATGCAAGTGAAAAATACAGTCTTGCTCTTAGTGGACGGATTCATTCCCATGAAAACAATCGAATACACGTGGATAATATCATTTGTAGCTGTAGTTAATTCCTCAGAATTATTAACAACTGCATTAATCAGTGAACATTGAATGCTGACCCCAACTGTTTAAGTTGACTTGTTTGCCTGAAGGCTTACCACGAAGCATCCATGTCATTCGACACGCCGTCGTGGTAAGTGTGTTTCTTCGTGCACCATTCATAGCTAGTTAAGCAATCATCTTGCACTTCGATTTGGTCCGAAATAAAGTTAGTACTTAGGACGATCAATTCTGATGTTTTGCTTTGCCTTTGGTATACGCGGAACGAATACCATGCAGGCTGTGGTTACTATATTTGAAGTTAGTAAACTTCGTGTTATCCGTCTGTGTCAACACCCTCATGCTGTAACCCATAAACTCAATAAATGTCTGGTTTCCTCATGGCAATTGACTGCCATGTGTGTTTCAGATGCTGACTGACAAACTGTTTTAGAACATATAAATTAACTGGAAATGGAAAAACGGTGAAAATAGCTGAAATATTTGATCTTGGATGGTGTGTTACACAGTCTGAGATTCTGAAATCAAAATGAACAGTGACCAGACAATATTGCATCGGTGGCACAGTGGTTAGGACTCTCGCCGACCATGCACATGGTCCGAGGTTCGAGCCCCTGCCGACGCACACCCGATATCGATGGTCGGCCTGCAAAATTTGGGCTACCGATATACATGCTGAAAATGCCATACTTGTACTGAAAAATACGGTGTGGTATCAAGCTGTAATCAAAATAAAAAAAAAGAATCAACCGATCTCCTACTTTGATGCAGTTCCATCAGTCCTTCCATCAAAATCCTCGGTCCTAGTGATACGAAATATCTACGAGTGTAAGCCAATATCTTTGAAGTACTTAGTAAGATGATTTCGATATCAAAACACCCAGAACAGCCAGAAAACCATACTTAAGTAAGACAATTCGATCTTTCCTCCATCGCGTGCCAACCAAAGCAATTGGTTGCCAATTGCTTCAAACAGCAGTGCTGTAATGATTTGCTCAAGACTGACAGAATTCTCTGTCTGCAGTTACGGTTTGAGAAATTTTTCTAACCTGATGTGCAACACACCAACAAAATCATAAATACCGTACACAGCATAGATTGCACCAATGAACATCCATCCTGTAGGTGTCAATTACTCACATCACTTGTCGACTAATACAGGTGTACAAACAAATCCTTCACATTAGCTGATTTCCATTCATTCACCTTTTCATGACGTTGGTTAGTACCGCCACATGCACAAGTTTTGAATATTGCTAAGTGGATTTTATTAGTTGTCTTTCGGATAACAATTACTGTTTGACCATTGTGCGCATACAGCTGTCGAAGGTGATGAGGAAGATATAGAAGAGTGTACTCCTTGATCAGTGATTACTCTTTTCAATTCTGAAACAGCAAGCACCAAGCATAGAATATGAGGAATGACTGTGCTTTTTGTCCTGGGCTATGCAGAGCAATAACTCGTACACGGATTTTCTTCTGAACAATGTTCAAACGGCCGACTGATACATAAACGCAACTCTATAAAGATTTGAAAGGTTTTGTAAACTTCAAATGTTTAGAATACTAGCTGACAGACACATCATGTTTTCTACACTCATCTGAAATATGATTCAGGGTCAATATTTAGTGCTCGACTATGCTGTGAATACAAACTTAAGTATGAGACAGGAATCTGAGAAAAATCTGAGAAACGTTCATTTGCGCGAATTGTGTAATTGTTTCTCGAAAAGATTCTCAACTAAGAGACCTGCATGGATGTGACAGTGCCAGCTTAACCGGTTCCTCTTTCCTCTTTATTTTCTATCAACGTTCCACATATAACATGGAAACCAAATTAGTCATAATTCTGTTACATTATTCGTCTACGTGTAACGTGTAACAACGAGTTCTATATGTTTTGGTTATTATTTCCAGCGAGATTATGGCCAGGACGCCTACCGTTATTTAGTCACGTTCATCCACATTCTACTGCATCTTATCGACAACCTTAAGCTTTCCAACAGATGCACCGCTTTGGGAAATATCTTGACGAAATTTTATTCAGAATATCAAAAATCATGCTGACATTACCTGATACGGATGAAGTAAAATGACACTGTTACACTGTACTCCATATGATGCCGTATTTTTATTCAAACTCACTAAACAAAATGCTGCGTATGGATAGCAGTTGTAATCTACACACGAAAAACGAAGCACTACAACTCACTTTCATGACCAATGCCACTGATTGGTGCGATCCTCATTCCACCCTTCATGTAGGTAACTATTACAGGCTATATGAAATTTTCATAGACAAATGAAATGAAAGTCGAATTGTAAAGAAATAACGTTTGTGATAAAAATATGAGCATTATAACATTAAGTAAATAAATCTTTAGGAAACCAAGTGAAGCACTAAATACCTCGGATTATTTCTTACCTCTGAACTTTCATGGTCAACCACATCTTATCAATCTCTAAGAAAATGTTTCGTCTTACCTTCTACATAAAACATTAAGACAATCAGGTATCAACTAAACTCTACTTCTGCAGTTTGTAAACTCCTGTATTTTACCTGTTGTACTCTATTGCTTTTCATTATTCTTCCCTGCCCTGCTAAACAAAAGACAATATCATAATACGAATAGTATTAAATGCTGTGAGTAGGGTTTGTGGTGTACCACTGCGTGGGCTCGCCAATATTATAGTCGAGAGACATATAAAATCCTGTACAAAGTTGGCAAAGGCCGTACTGTCAGACCCCTGCACTCGCTTTATTCACAACTATCCCCTTGTTTCTCATCAGGTAGGACGAAAAGTCAATATAAGTGGTTATATGCTCGCACCACTAAGTACAAAAATTCTACAATACCCTCTTAAGCCAATATTTAATGTGACCATGACACTGTTAGACGTGAAACATATAAGTTACTATGTAATTAGCAAAGTGAATCGACCCTTTCATCGTTCATCTTTCTCTAATTTTATGGTGTAACCCTTTCTATCGTTTAATTATAACTTAGCTATTTTATTTCAATTGATATTACTATTATTACTACAATTTTATACTTTATGCATATTTGTCTCATTATCGCATACAGAAATTGGTACGTAGCTACTATAACAACGTTTTGTTGTTATTATTACCATTATGTAATGTATTTTTGTCATTTAGAGTAAATTAGATGCAGTATTGTACTGAAGGCTAAAAATTCCTTGATGTTTCATTAGTACTGTTTTTAAAATGTAGCAAAAATTATTATTATTACTGAAATCATTTAGTTGTACATATAGTTAATTTTGTTGTTTGACTTACTCGTGGGTTCCTAGTGGAATATAGGTCGTCAGCAGCACAACCTCATTTCATCCTCCCCTCTGTATTCACCTGCAGCCGATTCTACCATTAACTGTAGGCTTCCACTTCCTCCTCAGACAATATCTTCTATACCATCTTCGAACTTACTGGTTGTTTCCCATTCGGATTCCAGTGAACGTTTTGAGTGACAGATTCCTCAGAAGTTTTTGCGTTGCACATGATGTCGTTCAAAGATTTTCTCAATGTATCTCCAATCCATTCCCATTTATTCCGCGTATTTTACAGGCGACTGGGATCTTGGCTGATGTTTTGCTAGTGCTGCTTTTCGCTCATACTTACCAATAGGCCACCTGGATTCCAGTATGAAAGGTGAGTAGGTAACTGTTGATAAACGTCTGCAGCAGTCTAAACGCTATTCATGAAACACCATGTGTCTGAACCAACAATGTATGGATCCAAATATGGCATTTCTATTCGCTGTGTTCTTGAACTTGTACTGGCCATTAAAGGTTGCACAAAATAAATCGCAAAAACAAGAAGCATACGAGTCGGTAGAAGGAGTGTGCTTTCAATAGGAATATTTTTGTTACATATCTTTCACAGATTTCCTAGATTCTTAAATAATACGAGCTCGTTTTACTTCGTGGATTCTTTTCAACTGCGTGTTTCTTAAATTAAAAGACTTCGACCTAACCTATGCATCAAGGGCAGAGAGTGTGACTAATCTCTCACCACCCTACCTGGTAAGCATAATTTTTTCATCGTTTGCTTTTGTGTGTTTTGTTCTCTTGCGTAACATTCCAGTTAATCTTGATTTGGATTTTCACTCAGTCAGTTAAACTTACTGTCAAGGTTCCAAACCAACTGAATTAAATTATTTTATCTATCTTATAATTTAACTTTATGATTCACGCCCACACTCCTGAACTCTTCACCATCAAATGTATAAATTAACTCTGCTGCTGTAGTTAGTATTTTGTCCCTAGTCCATCCTTGTTTCCAAGCGAAATCAGAATTCCACCCGTTTTGTCTAATAACTATAAAGTTAGTTACCCTTTTAATACTATATAATTGTCTAATTACGTCATCTTTGGAATTATATTGCTCACACATTCTATCCATTACTTGAATATGTTCAGAATTTTAGCAGTATATTATAGTTGATTTATTTTGAATGTACACAGATGAAGAGAATCTACGAAATAAAACCAGTTAGTATCATCCTGCAAATATGTTTGTTCTTCCTTTATTAAATGTAATCCCATTATGAACTGGGCGTACAAGTTAAATGAAAGTTGGAAGAGAACCAGATAAGCGAAAGAACTGACGTCCTTCAAATCCGTCCTTGTCACCGTGACTTTGGAATATTCTTGTTAGTTAAGTAAATTCATCCCATTTGTGTTATCTAACTTTGCTAGAAGCCCAAATGGTTATAACTATTGAAAAGTGGATTTTATTAGTTGTCTTGCAGATAACAATTACTGTTTGACTATTGTGCGCATACAGCTGTTGAAGGTGATGAGGAAGATACTGGAGTGTGTGTTCATTGATGAGTATTATTCCTTTCAATTTTGAGTTAGCTCCATTCACAGATTGTGAGGAATGACTGTGTTTAATGTCCTAGTCGATGTGAAGCAACAACTCCTACTTGGATCTTCTTCTACATTATGTTCAAATGGCAGACTGATAAATAAACGCAACCCTAAAATTATTTGAAAAGTTTCGTAGACTCTATAATCTTTAGAATGCTGTATAATAGAAATGTCAGGATTTCTACGCTCATCTGAAATGTGATTCAAGGTCAATATTTCGAGATCGAATACGCTGTGAATACAAACTTTACTTTAGTATTAGGCAGGAATTCACCTCAACCATCTGAAAAACGCTTCTGTGTGCGAATTGTGGGATTGTATCTCGAAAACGTTCTCAACAAAGAGATCTGCATTGATGTGACAGTGCCATTGTAAGTGTGTTCAACCGTGAATGCCACAAACAGGGTGGATGCATTCTCTGGATTGCAGTCATTTCACAGTGGTGTTTCAATGAATCTGTTTCAAACGTGGCATATGACTGTTCTATTGCGAATGACGTCACCACTTGAGAATCACTATCACACGTGAAATAATATTTGAGACTGTCGACCAGTCTGTCGATATTATTATTGTGGTGCCCAATTTCGTGTTGAAATGTATCCCTTCGACAACGCTGATAATGTATTTCAACCAAGCGTCTACAGATCACTAAGCGTGGTAATCTAAAACCCGAACACAGGAGGGAATACTAAAATACGGAAAGGTTTGTATTCAATTTGAAGTGTTACATATAACAAGTCATGTCGATCTCACGCCGTCAATGCCCAACTGGTTCCTCTCTCCTCTTTATTTTCCATCAATATTCTACACGTAACATGGAAATCAAATTATTCATTATTCTGTTACACTATTCGTTGACGTGTTACAACGAGTTCTACATATTTTTGTTATTATTTCCAGCGATATTATGGCCAGGGCGTCCACTAAATGTAAGTAACTTTTATCCGAATACAAAATGAGAATAAAAATAACAATTCGAACAGTCAGTATGATCATGTGCAGTGAAGAAGTAGAACTTATGTGTGGGTGCATACAACTATTGGAATAGAATTATAATATGTGCCTTGATCTATTCCACAATGCCCAAAATACAACTACATATGGAGACCGTTCAAAACAAAAAGTGTTACATTCAATTACAATAAATTACGTGACAAATACTCGTGTTCTTCTCATTGATCTCACTACACTGACTACGTTTCCACTAATCCCTGTGAATAACAAAATGTTCACTCATGTTCCAGTGTGAACAATCTTCATTCGTGTGTGATCACAATGGCATAGATATGTCCACCATTTGGATACAGTGGGAAATATATAATGGCTTTCCCCTTCACACTATGGCAATAATAATCTGACTATGCACACTTCTACGTTGCTCACGATATTGGTATTTTCAATTGTGGTTATGGGCAACCAGGTTGTACGGGCTTCAGGTATGTTTTCTTGTGATGTGTATTATATTGTGATTATAGTAGATTTGTATTCATTAGGCCAGTAGGTATTATTTGAAATTGGGTATGCGCTCAATGTCGGATGATCCACTTTGTGTAGTAATGTCGTTGATATAGAGGGATTCACGAGGGTAGACTTCAACTTCTTTCTGATGATAACTTGCATGATAATTGTGTTTGTGAGCATGAGATGCTTCGTCAATTTATAAGTGTCATGTTTACATTAGATGAATCCGACTGAAAGGATAAGTGCGAAATATTGATATTCTTAAGAATGGGAAAGCATTGTGATTCTTTTCGGTATATCCGTGTCTCCAATCTATAGGATAGCTGTGACTTGAATGCGGTTTCCGCATCAGTTAATATCTACACTATATCTCAACTGGTCTGTTGCTCATGTGTAACTGTACATTCAATGAACCCTGTTTGTTACTCGATGTACATTGTCGTGCTCTGTATCTTGTCTGGCATGTAGCCTAGTTGATAACGGAACAGCTTCTCAGTTCAGTTCAGTTGAGTTCAGAATATCATGGCTCATTATTATTCATTTGTGTTCACTGGATTAGTTCAGCATTGAATGGAATGCACACAATGGATCAATTGTCAAGACACTAACAAGTGAAATACTCTTTGTAAAAATTATATGAGCAAAATGTCAGCGAAGTTGAAATGACCGACTTCAAATTTTCGTTGAGGAAACTGGCCCGAACATCTTCAGGGAAATTAACTTCAAAGTAACACAAGAGAGGTTTATGTATAAAAGGTCTCCTCATTTCTTTGAAAATCACATTTCACCTGTCCTTCATGTTCCTTCATAGCCATCTGATATCCCTCATCACACGAATCGAAGAGAATTACTCAACCTCAAATGCTTGTCATCCACACCAAATTATTCAGCCACTTATTTGCGTGTTGATATTAGTGAAGTGTTTCTGAGTGAACTATGTCTGATGCGGTGTGCTTTGTGTTCGTTATCTCATATTCAAATAATGATGCATGAATTGAGTACCCCAGACTCCGATGATGTAAACTGTATGAGAAGGATGAACTACTGATATTAGTCCGAAAGTGGCGAACAACTCCCCTGAGTCGAATTATGTTTCATTAGTACCGACATAAAGCCAACTATAGTCCAATTGTCACAAGGTTGACACGTTCACTAACAGAACACATTCGGATATATAAATGGTGGATATTGTGGTGTTAGAACAGCATCTCAGCTTTTCACAATTCAGTGGTGCCCATCAGATTTCTAATGTTCATCTCTCCCCCATAGTCACATTATTAATGATTATCACTGGTAGATCAATGTTTCAGGTCATGACTTCAGATAATCGTATGTATTGAGTAGTGTTTACAGTGGTCTCTTTCATTCTGGAGTTCGGTTTTTGAAGTAGAAGAACTGATACCGTGACAAAATTATAATTTAATCGAGATTTCTCAAATTGTGTAAATGTCGTCATCGATATTTAGCGACTGATTTTCAAAGCACATCACAAAACGACGTCAGTTTAAATGCAGAAACAGAACAATTCTGATGTAATCTGCCACACAAACACACAACGTACAACTCTGAATCCTTCTTCCTAATTATGGTAATGAAACAAAAATTGCAGTCGCAGACTATGAGTGGATTGAGCAATATGCTTTAATATCTCTCATGAAAGGTAACAGAGCAGGGTGGATATTTCGACTTAGAACACGTCTACTCAATACTCGAAAAAGTCACCTTTCAAAGTAAGATTTATTCTGATATAATGGTGAAAACGTCGGAGGTTCACACATGGATTTGAAGAAAACAGTAAGTGAGGGAGATGGCAGTTGAAGATTTTTATTTACAAGAGATTAAAAGCAGCTAAGTTTCAATAAAAAGTCGAGCATCTGGAAAATGAGGAATTTGACTAGTAAGAACTACACACAAATTCTCATAACTGAGAATAGAGAAATCTGAGAATATACTGATTAACAAACATGGATTGTGATTACCGCTCAATGAGTAGATTATCACGCGATAACAAAATGTGTGTTTAATATCAGTAAACGGTTTCTACTAAAATGTGAATTTCATTGGCATTTCATCACAAACAATAACGCAGTTAAACAATAAATTTGTCAACTCTCCATGAAAAAACATTGAACACCTGAACAACATAATAACAGAACAAGAATCTTTTCATATTCCTGTTATTATTATAATTTATTGTATGAAGACTTGTGCCACTGGCGAAATAGCATTCGCTAGAGAATACAAAAACATCAATGACGTACAAGACTAACTCTAGTGCTTGTTTTGTATTTCATTGATTTTCGTGTAAACCAAATTTAAATTTCCTGAAGAGCTGAAGGGTAATTTGTTTCTGATGACTTTTCGTTTCTGTCACCATTTTGAAGCATTTTGTTATTATTTGAGAGCCATACGAAGTGTTTGTTATTGAAATAATCAGGATTACTGTGATTGGTTGTACTTGTAGTTAAAAATATCTTATTGTCGGTTTTTGATCGAAGACTTACAAGCAAAAACCGACAAACTGGTCGAAGAAGCAGCAAAGACAGGACTCCAGGTGAACATAGACAAGACGGAGGTCATGAAAATAATCAACCAACAACAGCAGCAACATCCAGTGCCAATCACCATCAACGGGAGGGATTTGAAAGAGGTTACTTCATTCACTTATCTAGGCAGCATTGTCTCAACCACAGGAGGAACGGACGAGGATGTCAAATCGAGAATCGGGAAGGCGAGAAACACATTCATCAACCTGAAACCAATCTGGAAATCTTCGTCACTCAGCAACACTCAACAACAAAATTCGGATTTTCAACACAAACGTCAAGTCAGTTTTGCTTTACGGATCAGAAACTTGGCGAGTCACCAAGAATATTTTCAACAGCCTGTTGCAGACCTTTATCAACAACTGTCTTCGCTCCATACTGAAGATTAGATGGCCAGAAAGAATCACAAACAAGAAGCTATGGGAACAAACGAAACAGGAACCAATCGCCGAACAAATATGCAGGAGGAAGTGGAGATGGATTGGACACTCGCTGAGGAGGCCGTTGGGTGACATCGCGCGTCAAGCCCTCGAGTGGAACCCGAAAGGGAAGCGGCGAGTGGGACGTCCAAAGGTGACATGGAGGAGATCGTGTGAGGAGGAGATGAAACAGTATGGAATAACATGGACGCAAGTGAAAAGTACAGCACAAGACAGAAGCAAGTGGAGATGTGCAGTTGAAGCCCTATGTTCCACTAGGAACCCAAGGGAACAATAATAATACAATATAATAATCAAAACTTACAATACCTTTTCATTCCTCAATAATTTTGTACTAGTTTGTTAATCAAAACAACTTCGGTTGCCTATCAATTTCGGCTTTACTATTATGCGGCTTGTAATTGAACACCATTTTGACCTAATTTAACTGTTGATTCGCTTGTATTACCATAGTACGTCCACTATTATCATTGCCACCTGTATAAACTGGTTATACTATTCCCATCACTGACCCTGGTACCATTACTATTGTCACAAATATAATAATCATAACTAAGGATATGTTTGTAACATGAAACACATTTTTTTTTAGGTCAACTGTTGCATTTCTCACTAAATGACAATGTTGAAATGTCGTCTACTATAACGGATTCTTCCACAATGTCTCAGGATTAACATGAAGTTAATTTGTTCTATGACGACTAGCAGTGAAATCCAGGATTTATATTCCATTCCATTTTGAGCCCTAAGCTGGGTGAACCTGAAATCATCAGTGGGCGGTGGTGTTATTACTAAGACTCAAACCTAAAAGAAAGTGTCTCAGACCACATAATAAATCCACGAGAAATAAAGAAATCTTTGAAAAAGAAGCTGAAAAGTCAAACGCGGTGCACAAGAGATGCCTCTCTAGGTACTCGAGATCCAGTGAAAAATGATTTCATGTTTGAAGGAATGACTGCTGGTTTGGATCTCAGAGGTGACACAATAAATCACTTGGAATTCAAGTTTGTCAAGCCAATGAGCTAGAAATAAGATGAAATGCTCACTCGAGGATTCCGTGCTAGTCACCAGCAATCATCATAAAATCAACACACATTTTGATCCATAAATTTGCCACATTAGCTAGAAAACATTTTAAATGAAGTTATTTCCTTTCAGCACAACGAAATCAACATCTAACTGGAGAGGATATTATCTTCTTACACTGTCTTGTCTCACATATTTGGAAACTTTAAAATTTCATATTCGAAAAATGTCGAAAACACGTTTCACTAACAACTAAATGGTTCATTACATCATATCTGATAAAGATATATATTCACAGAATACCAGTTTAAATTATTCCATCACCGTATTTATGTACACAGCAATTTGAAAGTTACAGCAACTTCTGAATTACTTACTCTGCACTTCACAATCACACTGCCAGTTGTGATTTATTGATAACACTGATCTGAAAGTTCAGCCCGACGAAAACCCACTATACCCCATGATGATACAAGTGTTATCCTAAATGGAATCATACAAACAGAAATTAAAATTCAAACACCTAACAGAAATTCACCCATCATCGCCTTGGAACGATCTCTGCGTTCAAGGCAAAAAGAAAGATTTTATTGAAATGGGATGATGCCAACGTGATATGTGAAGAGTTTCAATTATCTATAAGGAAAGGTTAAGGTCGGATAATGCCTAGAGACATTTCAGGCTGGGATTATTCTGATTAAGGTGAAATAAGGTTTGATTAGAGTGAGATTAGCGTAAGACTGAGGTCAGGTTAATGCAAGATCAGCCCGGAGGATCCAAATTCGCTATCAAACACAGGTAATCGCTGCAAATGTTTAAAGGTGAACTTTAGTGCATGTAAATTGATCCACTTCACAAAACACTGACAACGTTTTCATGAAATGTGAGGTTGAGTTAATAAATTTATTCTTTCGCAATATCGAAAAACATTTATGCATGAAACCTTCCATTTCATTTTTGGTAAAATTGATTAGAATTCCTCAATCTGTTTGAAAGGAAATTTTAAGGAAATAAAAACGAGCAGTACGAAATTTTAATATTTATCAGCTGACCAATGATTTTTTGAGTACTTTTCAGATATTCACTTTTGATTTTTCACAAAGTAGTTTTTTGTCAATTTTTCATATTTTTAAAGCACCTTCAGTTTCAAAATCAGCTCACATAATCTTACTTCACTATTTTTTGTGTCTGACACACTAGGGTTTATTTACACTTTAAATTCCTCTCATTATCTCTTGCAGATTGATTGAAGAACATAATCGAAAGACGAAGAAGAAAAGGGTTAATCATCATACTCTCTCAAGATTAAGACCGTTGAAGAGTGCCCAATATTTAGTTGATTTAGATAAAAATCACAAAATTTCGTATGAAGTGTTTTAAAGAGGACTTAATTTTTATTTCTGAGGAAATTCTGTTTGAGGTTCTTCTAAGTGTTTCTTTATAACTGACGATAGATGTGTAGTAATTCAGGAAGCAGTGAAATGTCTAGATTTATACTATCTAATATGCAATATATTAGTTTCTCGACAATAAGGATATTTATATGTTAGGTTGGTCAACACCTGATTGATTTGACAACAAGTCTATTTTTGAAATGAGTGACAGGTATTGGCAAATAAGTATTTACTGAAGTCGTTGAGCTGAATATTCATCTTCCACTCAACACTGCACATCACATTCACTCTGATTCTAATTATTTTAAATATTCTGTTGCGTCTTTGGGCAGCGAAATTAAATCACGTTAATTACTAATTTGTGCTAATCTATTAGAGATTAGAGGAAACCATAAAATGGATCCGTGAATGATTCACATCAATTGTGATTACTTTACATGATATAATACAAAAAGCCTTTAAATATGAGGAGGTCCTGGATGAACAAAAATCGTGTGCAATAGATTACCTTAGGAATTCAGTGTATAATTTGTAAACGTCTTGTCAAGAATGTTGCCATTGTTATTATTAATAACTGCATTTCTTTCTCAGTGAATATTGTGTTTATCTCTTGTTTGAATTAAACATTTCTGGTTTTCTCATCTGCTCGATTTTCGGATAGAACAATTCATGAAAAGAATTTGTAAAGATATACACATGCTTTCACTGCGACATTGTGTTCTGTTTCTGTGCAACTTCCATGTCCCCATTGTTTTATATTGGTCGCATCTTCAAGACGTTAACTGAAAAGTCACTTTTTCCAGAGAAGAATCAAAGACCTGATTGGTTAATCTATGATTAGAAGAATCATTGAAATATACGACTCATGGACTGAATATGTGTTCGTCTGACCAAGCCGCGTCATCAATTAGCCGAGAACTCTGATAATTTGCTATCCCTAATAACTGTCATAAGCTGTTTGAGTATAATATATTACTGTGTGTCGGTGGCACAGCGGTTAGGACTCTCGCCGACCATGCATATGGTCCAGGGTTCGATCCCCTGCCGAAACACAGCTGATCTCATTAATCGGCCTGCAAAATTTTGGCTACCAATATGACATGCTGAAAATTCCATACATGTACCAAAAATACTGTGTGGTTTTAAGCTATAATAAAAATAAAATAAAACAAATAATAAGGTTTGCATCACGAATTTATTTTTAGTTAGAAACTACCTGATAACTTGATTTTAACCCACTTTGCTGTCTCTTTACAGTCTCTCAGGATATGACGGGTAGTTCTCAGTTCAGCTTCTGTTTCCCGAAACAGATGACAATAAAGTTTAGTCAATAACCGTTTTCAGCATTTTCAAACGCAATTCTGTCAACGATTATTTACTGTATACTCCACTCAAATGGAGTTCATTCAACATAAAATCTCGATAATATTAAAATGTTTGACAAATCCATCACAAAAGAAAGTGTTTCAATGGAAGCAGATAGATATTTACTACGCGAAGAGGACTATTAGTTGATAATACTGGGGATCATTGCTATCACACCATGAATTTAGATGGTCTACTTCAGTCATTGGCAGAAATATTTGTGTGCTCTTTTTACTGATTATTAGCTTTCTATCTTCATATTAGGAAACAATCCACGGTTCACAATTTGAGAGGTATTCATTTATTTGAATGATTTTTATACCTACCTTATTATATTGATTTTTGTATGATCAAAAGCAGCACGTTGCAATAATGATAATAGCTTTATCTTGTACAGCGTTTATATACTGCACAACATTTTCAGCACAGTTTATTGCATCATATTTTCCCTTCATCCAGGATCTTCCAGTAAAATATCACGTGACAGTCGACCATGTGAAACACTTCTCCGTGACATGAAGCACAAATCAAGAAACGATGATGTCTCGTCTTCGTCTTCTTCGGTAAATGCATTTAATTCGACTGAATGGCAATTAGGAAAGCTTCACGAATCCATTCTGTGTACAAAAGACACAACCCATGAGCAGCTATCACTTGCACTGTAATACACCCTAACCCATGATTATTTTTTTTCTCACGATAACTAGAAACTTGCAAATCAGCAAATTGTAAACATATGAAGTAGTCGAGAGAGTATAAGACGTAATTAAAAGTCATATATATTTTCAGATTTGAACAAACTGAAAAGGGAGAAAATATCTGTGATTTTCGATGGGATTCTTTGTAGCTCAAATTTGGGCAGGCCACCTATTGAATTTACTATAGCCCACATTTTATTCTGAACATGCTAACAACTGATTTGCTATCTCGCATCCATGTGAATTGCTGTATATCCCCTCACTGATTACTTGGTCACCATGATCTGCTCTTTAGCATTTACCCTCACAACTGATATAAAATCTAGTATTGGTTTTGTAGGGATTTTGTTTGATTGCATGGAGGATTTCGTCATGAGCTGACATCAGTTATAGAACCACTGGAAAACCTGAGAGTACTGGACAGCTGTTTCGTCCTAGTTTTGTCCTAGCGTACTGCTGATGTCAGCTCATGATGAAATTCTCCATGTAATAAATAAAAACACACAAACTGTTCACAGTGTACAACAAAATAATAAAATAACAATTAGTTTGTGGAACTTTCTAGTCATATCTGGATCGTGATTTTATTTTGTATTCTGATGACTATCCATGACTCAGACATGATCAGAAAATAATTCAAATGACAAAATTTGCTCATTTGTATAAATCTATGATTATCTCCCTGTAGGATTTCGGACCAGTTTCCTAGATGAGAGTTTGGAATTATCCATTTCCATCTCGAAGAGATTTATAAAGATATAACGCTTTTGTTACAAAACTTCTACTTTTAAATAGGTGCCTGATGCCTGTAGAAAATCATTCGGTCAAATCTTCATCAGAGTACGCATGAAATGAAATTTGTGAAAGTAACCGCTCGTAGAGTCTCGAACAACTCTTCGTAGTACAATGATAGGTTGCAAATTATTCCTGTGGTAGAAATAGCTTATTTCTCTCTCTCTTGTGCGAAAAGTTCATTTGAGAAAAATTAATTAGTGTTTAACCAAATGGAATCATCACACCACTTGGGTGTAAATCTTCCGAGAAGAAAGCACCATCTAGAATGAGAAAACATGGAAAACAACTATGATAATTCTGAAAATTATTCGCACACAATGATGGAATTATTTTTTCTACACAACTTAAGTGTATTTCATGCTGTCAGCAGTTCACAACTACTTTTATGCTTGATATCTTTATAGAATCAAAATTTCATCTTATCATGCATCAGTCATTTCATCGTTTAATCTCCCAATGATGTACTTTTGTACTGTCTTAATTGTTGAGTTACAAATCATTTTGGTACTTGGTCTACTGTGGAAAGCGACGGAATCCCATACGCAATAGTCATACTTTCTACAGCTCATCACCTGGAATTATCTAAGCAAAAGTCATTTCAGCTACAAGTGGAACTGATGAGGATGTCAAAGCCACGATTAAAAAAGCATGACAGAACTTTATTACTACGAAATGAGTTTGGATATCTCCTGCAATCAGCATGAAGATGCAGATTCTTTGTTAATGTTCAGTCATTGGTTCTGTATATTTCAGATAATTGACGCGCAACTAAAAGCATTTCTACCAGTGTAATACAGGTTTGCATCAGTAGTTGCCTTCGCTGGAGCCATAGTGATGATCAGAAAGCTGGGTAGAAATTGTGACAAAAAGATACTGATTGAAGCGATGAATCAACTACAAATCTATGGGTAAATCAATCGGTAGAAGAAAGTGAGGATGGACTACGCATACTTTGACGAAACTGCTGAGTGACCTCACGCGCCAGGCAGACCATTGAGTGCAGCCCAAATAGAAAACAGTTGATGAGTTGGGTGTGAATTTGGGGATGACATGAACGACAGCGTGTCAGGATAAGACGAGGTCCTGTGAGCAATCAGAGAGCCACCTCAAAGGGACTGGAGAGAATGGGATTTATGAAGATGTGCTGTTGATCCCCTTTGTCCCATCTTGGACCAGAAGGAATTAAAATGATTGTAATGATAAGCCTGACTTTGACAGTTATTGGTTTCGTCAAACAGAAGTCATCGATCCCTGTCGGCATGCCACCCTCTAGTACGGCAACTTCATAAGTTCCTCAAAATGACCCTTGGCAAAAAGGATACATAAAAGCTAAAGAAAATAGTTCATAGGTGTATTTCATTCAATTCTGTATAAGCATATGAGAACAAAAACAAACACTTACAACACTTATTGAATTGAAACCTCCATCGATTTCTTTATTGCCATTTACGGTATCAATCAGATTCGATATTGCAGTCTGAAAAATTTTCGGTTATCAAGCAAAATAAAATGAACTGTAACCTCGAAATGTGTTGATCTCAAACTAATAATTCTACCACATCATTGTCACCAGCTTCAAATAATTGATTCACTTCGTCATTTCCTCTACTACAAAATATCAAATAACTTCGTATCAATTCAGGGGATAAAGTTAATCTGTTGTAGTCACTGCTGTTACCATCACAGACTATGTGGCTTCATACATGATAATAAAAGTGCCATTTTACAAATGTACTTGAAATCAAAGCATTCAATTAGATGTTGATTTATAAGTACCGTTAAAACCTGTTTCTTTGCCTTCACCATACTAATCGACAACAGGGAAATATTTTTATGAATTTGAGTTCCGAGTAGAATGTTGGGCTTCAAGATTGAAGCTATGAGGTTTCACTAACAGTGATGTTGTTTCTGTAGGTCAGGGTTTCTCACTCCACGTCCGATATCTACGGTTTGCTATTCACTATTAAATCAAAGGAGGCTTAGGTGTGCATCACCAGGGAATCGAATCCGGTTAACCTGCTTGGCTCGTAAGCATTCTACTAGTGAATCACAGACACACTAACTAAAGAAATGCAGATCTCATCGAAAATGTTCAAAAGTGAAATCTATGCTGAAGATGTCGTCCAGAAGGACACTGAAGGCTAATCTGTCACTGCATCCTATTTCCAAAATGCGTGATTCAGTGATAAATAACTCGAGCTCTATCTACCAGCTAGTTACTTCAAGACTGTAGCTGAATAGCTTTAAGAATCAAACGACAAACTTAAACTACCGCAAGATAAACGCGAGATGAAAAAGAGTAAAGTCTTTCTCCCTCCCTATCTGATGTGACTTAAGTTAGACAATTAATTCCATATTAGTTTGTTTATTAGATATATCACGCAGTGAAACAGTATTATTTACTGAATGACGTTTCGAACAAAATTTATTGTTCATAATCATATCAATTGTGATCACACGACTTTGACACTTGAGTTTCATAGTTTTCTTTGTTCTCTCCTATTTGTCGTATGTATGTAGAATTTTCCAGATATCGGGGACAGGTGATGAATCATTCCTATTACATGTATTTGCAGTTATTCAATAAACAAAGCTTCTGTTATCAATCTCTCCTTCCACCCTGTGACATTAGATTTTAAAACTGTCATCCTATCCCATCCAGCCTATTGTATGGTTGTGTGTGACTGCATGCAGTGCTATAGCTGAACTATTCTCTAGATTTCTTATCTTATTCGGGTCAACCAATCTAGATTTTGCTAAGTTTTTATGTTCAGCTAGTACGACTGCCCCTGTTCTACTAGTTTGACCTATGTATTTGACCTGACAATCATTTCAGGGTATTAGATAAACTAAATTGTTTTGTTTTAAAGGTTCTACAGGATCCTTTAACCGACAAAGCTTGTTTCTAATTGAGTTTGTGGTTGGTTTGAATGCCAGCCACTTTTATTCCTGTCTGCCTTGTTGAGAATTCTGCGTAAGGCTTCCGAGGTTCCTTCCTTGTATGGAATTACTACTGATGATTTGGATTCTTTATTGTTGGTGTCGTCATTAATATTATTATTATCACTATTATCATTATCACTATTATTGTTATTATCACTATCGGTACTATCATTATTTATTTTATTTTTACATTTCCTTACATATTTCCTGACTAACTTATCCGGGTAATTATCAAGTATCAAGGCTTCTTTTATGTGTATCAGTTCCTGTTTTAGATTTTCTTTGGTACTGCTTAATTTTTGTGCTCTGTCATTTAAACATTTCACCAATCCTATTGTTACTGACATAGGGTGGGATAATTGGAAGTTCAAATATCTGTTTGAGTGCGTGGGTTTCCTTTAAACACTAGTGTTTAACTTCCCATTTTCTTTCCTCTTTACGTTGCAATCTAACATTGGGAGCTCCCCTTCCTGGTTTTCCAATTCATAAGTGAATTGAATTGCTTCAACCTTCGAATTGATGTGTTCGAAAAATCTATCTATATCTTGTGTTCTAAGTACAGTGAATGTGTCATCTACGTACCTCCACCATATTACACATATATTAGACAATAAAATATTTTATTTTACTCCAAGAAACTGCTAATAGAAAGGGGTCAATATGTCAAATTCAATTTTCATGATCTTCTTTCCTTCCATTATCTTTTCCTGGTTGATAGATAACTGAAATTTAAATTGAAAGATGAGTGACAATGAAATCAGTTTCATGGTCACGAAACTTTAACAATTCTATCATAATGAGTTATTTTTGACAAATTATTACATAATTATGTCAACATATTGCTTAATTGTCTTTCAGGCTGAATGACATGCATACATGCAGTATAAAAATGTATGTTGATGCGTCAGTAAACGGGTTATTTTTTTTCTCAGCTATTATGTGGTAACACCAGTATTAGTAATAACAGTAATAATGATAATAACAGGTAATAAATAACATGCATTTCAACTTTGACACTTGTCATCACCACTTGTTTGTCAATATGAGGAGAAATTTGACACGTTCATTCATTTAGAGCGAACTCAAAGTTGATAAATTAAATAATTCGCCAATCATGCGTTTGTAATAACTTGGGTGAAATTTCAACACGCTTTTGTTCAGGTCACTTCTATATGTTATCTGCCGGATACCATAAAAGTGAAAATGAAGAAGAGAAGCGTTGATAAACACGATTGTATTTGATAATTCGCTTCCATGCATTACTAGTTCGCCTCAAGAAATCAGGTGGTTTCAAATTATTCTGATCACTAAGCTACGTTACACCAAGTACATGAATAATGTGCTCGGATAAACCCATGTGAAGTGGTCATCTGACATTTAGATGACTTCGGTCTTTGACAGCTAATCGGTGCCAATGATTGATGTGGGTGGGTATGAAGCTACACGCTTCGGTCAATTAGTTGTACGTAAATTGATGTACTGACTCAATTCTCACATTTCAAATAATGTCAGGGTTTGTCTCAGCTTAAATTACTGCCTACACTTGGTAAAGTGAATATACTGGTTAGTAAGAAAACGTTTTCTCAAAGATACGATATCGTATTTACTTGTGAAATTGAAATCATCATACTTCTTTATTAATTTCTTAGTGAGTTTGAAGTTAAAAAATGTAAACATTGCCTTCGCTCAATTATGCACCAATTTAGACGCCATAGTGAAATTCAGTGCAATGGAAAATTCGCTATTTTACATGATCCTGACGAGCTGATTATACTGAACGTTGGAACTGTTTTATGTGGATGCGTATGATTGAACGCTTCTTGGTTTAGTTGATGGAATATGAGCATCAAATGACTTATTCTCCCACTTGTGGACACATTCTTCATACAGGCCATTCAGTCACAGGTGATTTATCCTCTAAAGTTATATACAGGACTAAATTCAGTCTCTCCAAAAGTTCACTTTTTCTCGATTTATCTATGAATGAACCAAATCCGCAGCAATGTATTCAGAAAGGTTCAGTTACACGTTTTTCTTTGCCTAAGCCATAGTCATGTACATTATTCTTTTCTACAATTTGCATTCACTCCAGTTCACTTTCTTATCGCCTTCCTTGTGGTTATCCGCATCATTGGAATTTTAATTTTTACGCAATATCCGACCTACTTTACAACTGTTAATATAAATTCACGTATTTATTAAGCATATTAGGGATCTCATAATCAATCCACTTCAGCTCCATCACCCCCCGCATGTGCATTCCGGTAGAATTATTTTGAATGCTGCTTGAAACCTTTTTCTGTAATGTAAACACAACTCCACAGTTTGAAAAAGAAGCCGTTTGATGAGGAATTATTTCCAAGTGGATAATTTCAGGTAAACGGTACATTTTCGTCTGTGATAATGTAAGTCAAGTGAAGTATTTTCATGTGATTTATATCCTTCTAAATTTTCGATGGAAAACTGTTTTTATATAGACAGGAGGTTTTTCACTCATTAGTAATTCAGATTCGTTCCACTCAACCATCACATGGTGTGACCAACAAAATATGCCTCCGTTGGTTGAAGTTAATTCCAGATATCAGACAATTAACTTTACTTTCAAGCATCCATGTGACATACATGATCTACTTATTCCCCATGATGCCTGTAGTATAGATGGCATGGAAATTGAAACCAAGTCAAGCATTAAATGCCTTGGATTAGTTCTTTCCTTTGACCCTTCATGGTCATCCCACATCTTATCAATCTCTAAGAAGATGTTTCGTCTCACCTTCTACATTAAAAACTAAGACAATCAGGTATCAACTAACCCTTACTTATGCAGTTTGTAAACTCCTGTGTTTTACCTATTGTACTCTATTGTTCTCCATTATTCTTTCCTTGGCTTCTCAAAAAAGACAATATCATTAGGTTACGAAGGGTATTAAATGCTCTGAGTAGGGCTTGTGGTATGCCACTATGTGAGCTCGCCAATACTGTAGTCGAGAGACATATAAAATCCTGCACAAAATGGGTAAAGCCCGTACTGTCAGACGCTCTGCACTCCCTTTATTCACATCTATCCCTTTACATCTCATCAGGTAGAAAGAGAAGTCAACATAAGAAGTTATATTGTTGCACCACTAAGTACAAAAATAATACAATAGCCTATTTAGCCCGTATTTTATGTGATGGAGACACTCACTGTTAGACGTGAAACAAATAAGTTACTATGTAATTAGCAAAGTGAATCGACCCTTTCATCGTTCATCTTTCTGTAATTTTATAGTGTTACCTTTTCTATCGTTTAATTATAATTTAGCGAATTTATTTTAGTTGTTATTACTACTATTATTACTACAATTTTATACTTTATGTATATTTGTCTCCATATTGCAAATTGTAATTGCTACATAGCTGTTATAACAACGTTTATTATTATTATTATTATTACTATTATGTAGTGTTTATTTTTTGTCGTTTTGAGTAAACTAGATGCAATATTGTACTGAATGCTGAAAATTCTTTGCTGTATCATTAGTAATGTTTTTTTAAATGAAGCAAAAATTATTATTACTGAAATCATTTGTTTGTAAGAATAGTTATTTTGTTATTTGACCTACTCGTGGGTTCCTAGTGGAACATAGGTCGTCAGCAGCACAACCTCATTTCATCCTCCCCTCTGTATTCACCTGCAGCCGATTCTATTATTTACTGTATGCTTTCACCTCCTCTTCATACAATATCTTCTATAACATCTTCGAACTCACTGGTTGTTTCCAATTCGAATTCCACTGAAAGGTCTGCGCGGCATATGATGTTGTTCAACTATTTTCTAAGTGTACCTCTAATTCATCTCCACTTTCTTCTGTGGATTTTTCAAGTGTTTGGGATCTTGGCTGATGTTTTGTCAGTGCTGGTTGTTGCTCACACATTCTAACAGGCCATCTGAGTCTTCAGTATGAAAGCAGAGTAGGTAGCTTTTGATTAACGTCTGCAGCAGTCTAAATGCTATTCGAGAAACACCATGTGTCTTGACCAACAATGTATGGATCCCAATATGGTATTTCTGTTTACTGTGTTCGTGAAGTTGTACCGGCTATTAAAGGTTGCACAAAATAAATCGCAAAAATAACGAGCACACGAATCAGTAGAAGGAGTGTCCTTCCAACAGGAATATTTTTGTTACTTATCTCCTACAAATTTCCTAGATTCTGATAATACGAGCTCGTTTTACTTCGTGGATTGTTTTCAAAAGACTTCGACCTAACCTATGCATACGGCAGAGAGTGTGACTAATCTGTCAAACCCTGTTCGTTTGCTTTTGTGTGTTTTGTTCTGTTGCGTAACATTCCACTCAATCTTGATTTGGATTTTCACTCAATCAGTTAAACTTACTGTCAAGGTTCCAAATCAACTGAATTTAATTTTTTTATCTATCTCATAATTTTACTTTACGATTCATGACCACCCTCTTGAACTCTCCACCATTGTATGTATACATTAAGTCTTCTGCTCTGATTATTATTTTGTCACTACTAGTCCATCCTTGTTTCTAAGCGAAATCAAAATTTCACCCCTTTTATCTAGTTACTATAAAAATAGTTACTCTTTTATTACTGAACAATTATCTAATTCCGCCATCCTTGAAATTATATTGCTTCCACATTCTGTCCATTACTTGGAGTCATTGATGAAAATAGGTTAAGAATTTTTGCAATATATTACGGTTGATTTATTTCGGATGTACGCAGATGATGAGAATCCACGCAATAAAACGAGCTGGTATTATCCCGCAAATATGAACGTTCTTTCTTTATTTAATCTAATTCAGGGAACAGGCCGTATGAAATTAACAAGTTTTCTCTCATTTTTAATAAGGCATCTAAGTAAAGTGAAGGGTGGAAGAGAACTAGATAGGTGAATAAACTGACGTCCTCAAATCCCTCCTACTGATCGTGACTTTGGAATACTGTTGTTGGTTAAGTAAATTCATCCAATTTGTGTTATCTATGTTTGGTAAAATTCCTGTGTTGACCGCAACTTCTACGCCCGACATGTTCCTCTCTCCTTCTCCTTTTCGATCAAATTAATCATATTATTATTATTTATTCATTATATATTTATATATATTATAATATATCATACATTATTATTATTGACCTATTATATTATTCGTTTACGTATAACGAGTTCTACATATTTTTGCTATTCTTTCCAGCGAACAACTATTGGAATATAATTATAATAATTAACTTGATCTATTCCACAATGCACGCAAAACAACTACTCACAGACATCATGTATATCTAAAAATGTAACATTCAACTGCAATAAATATCGTGACGAATACTCGTGTTCTTCTCATTGATCTCACTACACTGACTACGTTTCCACTAATCCCTGTGAATAACAAAATGTTCACTCATGTTCCAGTGTGAACAATCTTCATACGTGTGTGAACACAATGGCATAGATATGTCCACTATTTGGATACAGTGGGAAATATATAATCGCTTTCCTTTTTACACTGTGGCAATAATAATCCGACTATGCAGACTTCTACGTTGCTCACGATATTGGTATTGTCAGTTGTGATGATGGGCGACCAGGTTGTACGGGCTTCAGGTATGTTTTCTTGTCATGTGTATTATACTGTGATTATATTAGAATTGTGTTCATTAGGCTGGCTGAGCATTATTAAAATATGATAGATGCCTAATTTACTGTCCATCTATTCTGAATGTCGGTTGATCCACTTTGTGTAGTCATGTAGTTGATGTAGAGGCGATCACGGGTGTACACTTCAAATTCAATCTGTTGATCACATGCATGATAATTGTGTTTGTGAGCATGAGATGCTTCGTCGATTTCGGAGTGTCATGTTCACATTAAATGAATTCGATAGCATGGATATGTGAAAGCATTGTGATTGCTTTCAGTAGATCCGTGTCTCCAACCTATAGCAAAGCTGTGACATAGATGTGGTTTCTGCACTGGGTAATATCTACAATATGTCGTCACTGATCTGTTTCTCATGTGTAACTGTACACCCAATGAACCCTGTTTATTGCTTGATGTACATTGTCGTGATCTGTATCTTGTCTGTCATGTAGCCTAGTTGATGACTGAACAGCTTCTCGATTGATGACAGTATCAGTGAAGTTGAGTTCAGAATATCATGGCTCATTATTATTCATTTGTGTTCACTGGATTAGTTCCCAATTGAATGGAATGCACACTGTAGATAAGTTATATTAGTAAAATCTCAGAGAATTTGAAATGACCGACTTCCAAAATTCGTTCAGGAAACTGGTCTGAACTTCTTCAGGAAAATTAATCAAAAAGTAACACAAGAGAGATTTATGTATAAAAAGGATATCTCAAGTCTTTGAAAACTTTGTCTTCACGTACGAGTCATGAAACAGGCATCAACAGGTATAATGAAAAAAACTGTATGAGATGTGATCGAAATTTGACCTCAGACTTTGAAATGTTGGTATGCTCTAGTTATGCACTTGTAACAGAGTGTTTTTTTTCATAAGAATGAGTTCAACTGAACTTCGATGATCGTAGAAACCTGTATATGAATATATTGGTGAATTCGAAGTATACAATGATGTGTTTATAAGTGTTATGTTAAACAGCTGTAAAACATTTGTTAGCCACTCCATCAGAAGATGTAGACAATCAGGAATTTATACCGAGTATGAATAATTAGTGACAGATATCCATTTTAATTTATTAATCAGGATTTACCATGCATCAGCTACCATGACACCTAAACGCCTGTTCAAACGGTTGAGAGTCACTCATGTATGTAGGGCTTCTGCTGTCAGTCTTTCTTTGTACGATCAAAAATATTTTCGAAGAACCTAAGTCTTCTAAAAGTCCATATTTTATCACGTTTCTATCGGATGCAGTGAGCCCGCTGAACTGTTTTCTAGCTTCCTTAGGTTCGCAGAGATCTTTGGAACCATTTTTAGACCTCGGTAATGCTCTTTAACTTTTATATTTAGCTGGCCGGGAGTTTCCTTCACATATACGGCGATGCAATCAAAAAATCGCCACTGTCAAAAACCCAATTCTCACCAACAGATTTCTATCGATCTTTTTATTCACATTTTGAATATCTCTCTGTGAAGCATTTAGGATAATTACTTGATTCCATCAGAAGTTTCAAGTTCATCTAATTAGGTGTTATGGAAACAGAAGATGTCTACTAAAAGAATAAAACTGCTTGTCAGATATCCTGCAGAGTGTCTCTGATTTTCATCTGAATTTGTTTTCCTACAAAGATTCCGACTTCTCAGCCTTTGTTGTAATACGTAAGAACTCAGTATCAATGTTATGTGATGAGGGTTTTGTGTTTGAACGGTTTGCGCCACGGTATAGTGGATGTCTTACATCTTGAGAATTGCGATCATCGTGTCTTTTCGATGGAGGGAATCGCATACGGACATGCGTTTACCATGTTCGCGAACCTAGTATACCATTATTTCAGCGAATGCGTCGCGTTGTCATTTTTGTTATTGCAAATAGTAATTAGAACAGCAAGCTTGCAAATTGACAATTCAGTAAATCGGTATTCAAGCTGTAATCAAGCTGAAAACCAAATTAAATTTTTAAAAAATTTTAAAATTTAATTTAAATTTAATTTAAATGTGCATCACTGGTGATTTCAAAATCGGCGACAGCGCATTTCCTTAACGTGTAGAATTTTGCAAACTGCCTTGTTTGAGATAAATCACTTTTTACCTGTCTTTCGTGCTCCTTCATAACAATCTGATAATTTTATCCCTCATCACACGAATCGAAGGGAATTACTCAACTTACATGCTTGTCATCCATACCAAATTATTCAGCCACTTGTTTGCCTGTTGATATTAGTTAGGTGTTTGTAAGTGAAATATAACTGAGGCGAATTGGTTTGTGTTCGTTATCTAATATTCAAACAATGATGCACGAATTGAGTGCGCCAGACTCCGATGGTGTCAACTGTATGCGAAGCAGGAACTATTGTCATTAGTCAGAAAGTGGCAAACCACTAGCCTGAGTTGAATTGTTTCATTAGTACCAAAACACAACTCAGGTTATAGTCCAATTGTCACAAGATTGACGCGTCAACCAACAGAATACATTCGGATATATAAATGGTGAATATGGCTGTGTTAGAATAGCATCTCAACTATTCACAATTCAGTGCTGTCCATCACATTTCTTATATTCATTTCCCTACCATAGTGACATCATTAATTAATTTGTTTATTCTTGACAATTTCATGTTAACTTTCGAAGCAAACTGCGCCACTCCTTTTCATGAAATACAAATATCTTTGCATTTGATTTCTTTCAAAGGACAACAATCTTGTGAGTGTGTGGATTCCGATTTTAATAGTTCCATGTTTGCAAAGTGTTGCAGCCTTTCTCGATGTCGATGTCGCAAATCAACAGGTATTCAATTCTGTTGTCAACGAAGGCATGGACTTTGTGATGTAGATGAAGACTGCTGTGAAAAAAAATGTCGAAATTCTCGATGCGGTAACTGGAAATGAAAAAAATGAAAAATGAAATGTGGAATTTGTTTCTGGGTGTCGGGATAATCAGAAATAAATCACTTTTGACAAATTCCTTGTTTTCTGATTACAAATTCACAGCTTCATTCGACATCTCACGAATTCAGGAAAACTGCCAATCCCACGTGATCTCTAAAATCAGCTAGCCAGTTGTAAATGTATTAATAGAAGTTTGCTGATCAAGTGGTCTCAGTAAACAATAAATTGCATCATGTAGTTAATTTCACTGAAATTTACACTGTCAATCTACACAGCGTATGATTAATGTGATCGCGGATGAATACATTCCTTCACTGGCTTAATATAGGTGGCATCGAGTATTTCCTGTGGTGTGCATAAAAACCCGTATTCAGTGACCTGTAGTCGATTCTTGTGATGACAAATGCGATCGAAGATAAACGAAGGCAATTCTAGAATTCATAAATACTGTGCATTCCTGCCTACATTCCGTCTATCGAAATGATTGCATGACGTAGGAAGGAAATCTGTGGTTTTACAGATGGGTATTTGATGCATGAAACAACCACATTCAGTCCACATGCATCACGAATATGAGCATTTTGAGTGTGAATTAGCCTGTGCGATGAGAGATGTGCATTGAAATTTGTGGACCATCACGCAAAACTAAACCTCAGGAATACACATGCATGCCCGTACCCGGAAATTAGGACAATAGATGTAGAAGTCGACGAGACATGTAATCGAGCAATAAAAGGCACCTACCGATATATGACAATATAGTGGTTTCTAACTGCACCGATCAGGTTGAATGTTTATTCTGCTGATTCGCCACTAGATCACTGTACCAGATAAATTGTATCTGTAGACTGATACTGTGGTGAGAGCTGTCTACTAGCCAAGTGGTGGACAGTAATTGAGGTCAATGTTTATGTATCAAATATTAGTCATATTGTGGTGAGAGATGGTTGTTGGCCAAATTGGTTGACAGTAATTGAGGTCAAAGGTCAAGGTGGACAGGCGGTTACAGTTAACATATAGATGAACTGAGACAGCCACAAGAGATGCAAGGTTAACTTGTGTGAGAAACAACCAATCAACAGACTGTATTTTCTACTAACATTGACCTACAATAATGTACATAAAAATCTATAAATACGTGTTGATTTTTCGTAATAAACGATCTGTTGCCTGGCCCTTGTCTTCTGTTGTTACATTTGGTGTCGCTGCCTACCGACAAATCGAAAGCCTATGCCCTGCAGTTTTTGATGGAGACATATGGATCTTCGCGCAGGACTTCGAGGCTTCTTCGCAGTTGAGTGGCGTTCAAGATCTGTCAGCGATGAGGCTGCTACTTGGGACGCTGCTGGGAGGTCGGGAGAAAGCAGCATATGGAAGTGTGAGGCGAAATACCTACGAATGTGCGACAGGGTCAGGCAAACAGTTTCCAAATTGGGAAGGACCATATATGGTCACGTTGAGATGGGGTTACGCAGACACAATCGCAATGGTAAACACCGTTAAACAAGTGGACATCCGCAAGCGCCAAGATTCCAGACAGCAAGACAACAGAGCAAAGCCCCAAGAACCGAGAAGACCGAGCCGACTTCAGTCCAAACTATTTGACGGGGGGACGAGTGTGGTGAGAGCTGTCTACTAGCCAAGTGGTGGACAGTAATTGAGGTCAATGTTTATGTATCAAATATTAGTCATATTGTGGTGAGAGATGGTTGCTGGCCAAATTGGTTGACAGTAATTGAGGTCAAAGGTCAAGGTGGACAGGCGGTTACAGTTAACATATAGATGAACTGAGACAGCCACAAGAGATGCAAGGTTAACTTGTGTGAGAAACAACCAATCAACAGACTGTATTTTCTACTAACATTGACCTACAATAATGTACATAAAAATCTATAAATACGTGTTGATTTTTCGTAATAAACGATCTGTTGCCTGGCCCTTGTCTTCTGTTGTTACATTTGGTGTCGCTGCCTACCGACAAATCGAAAGCCTATGCCCTGCAGTTTTTGATGGAGACATATGGATCTTCGCGCAGGACTTCGAGGCTTCTTCGCAGTTGAGTGGCGTTCAAGATCTGTCAGCGATGAGGCTGCTACTTGGGACGCTGCTGGGAGGTCGGGAGAAAGCAGCATATGGAAGTGTGAGGCGAAATACCTACGAATGTGCGACAGGGTCAGGCAAACAGTTTCCAAATTGGGAAGGACCATATATGGTCACGTTGAGATGGGGTTACGCAGACACAATCGCAATGGTAAACACCGTTAAACAAGTGGACATCCGCAAGCGCCAAGATTCCAGACAGCAAGACAACAGAGCAAAGCCCCAAGAACCGAGAAGACCGAGCCGACTTCAGTCCAAACTATTTGACGGGGGGACGAGTGTGGTGAGAGCTGTCTACTAGCCAAGTGGTGGACAGTAATTGAGGTCAATGTTTATGTATCAAATATTAGTCATATTGTGGTGAGAGATGGTTGCTGGCCAAATTGGTTGACAGTAATTGAGGTCAAAGGTCAAGGTGGACAGGCGGTTACAGTTAACATATAGATGAACTGACACAGCCACAAGAGATGCAAGGTTAACTTTGTGTGAGAAACAACCAATCAACAGACTGTATTTTCTACTAACATTGACCTACAATAATGTACATAAAAATCTATAAATACGTGTTGATTTTTCGTAATAAACGATCTGTTGCCTGGCCCTTGTCTTCTGTTATTACAATACTTCAGAATCCAGTATTCACTGTGTAAGTTATTAAGGGAAAATGGTTCTGAAGAGACGTTTGCTTTGACACTGCCTTTCAGAGTTTCAAAATGGGAAAAGCATGAGTAAGAAGCAAAGCCACTGATCATTTCATAGACTCTGATTGCAACGACCATGTCTGTCTGTTTACAGTAGATTACTATTCATTTTGGCCAAATTATTCCTCATTCTCGAGTGTTCAGTCATCATTTATTGTAATCAGGAAAGAATTCATTCACACCTGACAATGTTTTCTTTCCTAATGACACATTAGGAATACACTGAGGATACATTTCTCCATGAGATGTTTGGTCATAGTCACTGAGAGCGAAAACGACGACAAAACCAACTTCAAATTTGGGAGAGAGGCAGATAAGTGAATGAACTGACGTCTTTCGAATCCGTCCTACTGATCGTGACTTTGGAATTTTGTTGTTGGTTAAGTAACTCCATCCTTTTGGTGTTATCTACGTTTGTTAGAAGTTCTGTGTTGACCACCCCGTCCACTGACTTGTAGATTTCCTCTTGTATGATATTTGGCATAAATCACCTGCCATGTACGTCCGAACCATGGCTAGTATATATATAAAGCATAGCAGAATGAATCAGGTTAATTTTCTTTGCCAATATGCCAAATATTAACAGTGAACTTCATTCTATTTATTGAAGTAGATATGGATTTTTCCCTACTTCTGTTTAATTGTTGTCGGTAATTTTCTGTTTTTATATCCAGGCGAAATGAAATGATACTTGTAGTCACCATGTGATGTTGTGATTACGTGAACACAGCGAAATACCAAAAATTCCTTCATTGACATAAATGTTGTGTAGACATTCTCATTTGACAGTGAATACACATCGTTGAAGTAACAAGCAAAGATTCTTTTTTTCGGGTTCAATAACAGGTGAACACATTGATACACTTGGAGTTTAAAAACACTGACAACATTTCCTTTATGGTATGGATGCACCAGTGGACATCTAGGGTTAGTTATTGATGGAGTGGCAGTGGAAAGTGTTCAATCTGATGACCTCATCAAAGCGTTTGTAGAAACATCTTTCTCGCAATGTGACTCATTCACGCAAGTGCTTCTTTAATAGAATTTACTAACAGCTACAGCCGAGTGTAACGGATTTTCACCTTTTGACAGTTTCACTGATATTCTATATAGAACTTTGTATAGAAGTTATACATTTCATGTGTCACACAAATCAGAGGAAGTTAAAGAAGGAAGATATTCAGAAGATATCCATCCAGTGAGCAGAAATGTACCAGAGAGGGAGAAGGAATAGTAACAGGTTAAATCAGTAGGTTTGAATGGATACAATGAGATTACAAGATGACTATGCGCCTACGTCGTTGACAACAGTTTCGATTCATACCAATAAAAAGCCTCAACAAATGACCCTTCTCATGCAAAAGATCTCAACCAGACAGTCTACACTTGGCTACCCGGTTGGCTTAAAAAGATTATTAGAAACTTCTCTACCATTTGTGATAATGCAATTTTGAACATAAGAGAATTTTCTCCGTTGAAATCTTTGTGTTATGTGCCGATAGAATTTGTCTGTTTAAGATAATGTTTAGATTTAAGAAGCAGTCCACTGCCCTTTCCAACACTCCACAACAGAGTCTATTCAATCCTGTCAGCCCTTAACCTATATCTCTCGTTAAGATACTGAGGTTTCGGCTGGCTTCTATATTAACGGATTAGCAGTCACACATGTAACCTATTGGATATCATGAGTTTTACACATTCATATGCCATAATATGACATAAATTCAATCTATCCAGCTCACAACTCCTATTACGCCAGACACCATTAGTTATTCTTCCTAAATACCAAAATGTTATTTGCAGCTTTAATCATTCTTCCTTTTGTGAAGTCATCCTCTCTCATGACTCCCTCCATTCTTCTTTCTTATGAAGTTTATTCAAACAAATCTATTTCCTTCTCGTCAGTTAGCTGAATTCCAGTGGATTCAGTGAGCTGCTAATGATGACAATGGGACTTTCCTTTTTCTATAGTGACTGTTCAATATTCAGTGGTTCTGTTCAAATTTGTTTCAAACAAACGAATGTGTTTCATTGAAGCATTTCCAATCATTTTACTTTTAGATAATTTCTGTTCAAGTCAAGTACGTTTAAGTCTGTCTGATACAGTGAGTGATTCATGTACATAATTCACGTCTGTATCTGTCTGATCCAGTTAGTATTTTGTTCCCACGATAACTGTCTATCGACTTTTCTCATTATTAAGCAATTTATTTATGTTTGCGAATGAAAACTTGACGATCACTTATACTCCACGCTATCATATTTTGATTGATAGCCTTCCAGGGAGAACTTTGGGTTTCAAGGCTGACTGACTTCACTGCCAAACTTCCCTTATTGCAAGCATTGCTACTGGCTAGGAGACGTGTATAAGGGTGACTCCATCTACGTTTTCTACATTTTCAAATCAGAGACCACAAGACATCATTGGTATGATGTATCAGCATTTCCATCGGAGGTCAGAAGCAGGATCTTCACGGCCAGTATGCTAACAATTACGTCATTGGAATGGCTTATCGACTATAACTGCCAACGACATGTGGTATATTTTTATGAACATTAACAGTTGATGTTCTCTCCGAACAGTTAGCCTCTTTGATAAGCCTTAACAAGCTATTCAAAAGACAGATGATCCAATGTAGTATCATTTCTCTCCTCTGTATGATGTATTGAGAAGGCTTCAGCGGCCAGCTTCCTACATTCCTTCAAGTCACACAACTAATAACCCAGATATGGACAATGATTATGGATAATCAAAAAGTATTTATTATGAATCCATCCGTAAACCAGGTGATTAAAAATAACATACCAAGCATAAATCACCATCAGAATGGATTCAACATGATTGGATTGTGTATAGGACCACATATTCCTACCAAAACTAAGCCTATATACATAATTAATTGAAATGTTAGCACACATGAGTGAATATAATCAAAGTAGATTAGTTTCTGTTGTAAGCACGTCATTAAACTGATGAGATGATCCCATTCCTACAAATCACACATCGCTACATAAAATCGTTGATCACTGATCATTATGCTGGAAATATGTAGGCAACTAAATCTGATTAATGTTTACGTAGAATTTTTGTGACAGAATATAATTTCAAATTAGTTAAGGTTATTTAAACTATAACATATACAGTGATATTTTCCGAAGTTGGTTTGTAAGGATGAATTTTGTTTTTACCAGTTCATCAATGATTGATTAAAGTAAGAGAAATATTGAAAAACATCCCGGAGTACTGGATATCTGTTTTAACGTCGTCTTTTGGGAACCAGACTAGTACTAAGCCACTGGGTTGGAACTCAGGACTATCCACCTACAAGGCCAGCTTGTATACCATTCATCCACTGGGACCTAATTCAATGGCCCATGAATTCTAACTTCTACCAATTCGTGATTTAGCGCGACCACCAACCCTATCTTCACACCTTACTGGATGGACCTCACTGGTCACGACTTCTTATTAAAACTCCAGTGATAAAGTACTGCTGAACTGTATTACACGTTCCAGTCACAATGTACTGCTCATAATGATATCGATGCATTCTCATGACTTCATAACCTCTTGTACATACCTTCGAAAATTCAAATTTCAATATTCATAGAATGAGGCTGAATTGAGCAAGGATATTTATATATATGAATTTTCAGTTAGTTCCACATAGAGTGCTCAATACTAATACGTGTAATTATACATCAAAATTATACCAATCATGCTGTAATGTTCAATAATAAGAATTATACTTTCAGAGGTGGGGAAAAAATTAAAAAGGTTGATTGAAAATCAAGAAAATTATTAGGTAGACGTTGACAGCCAGATTTCATTGTTGCTTATCCTTTTCCACAAGTCAACTGATCTTTAGCGTGGAGCAAGCAAAGCTGATTGAAGATAAACATCTGGAGTAACCTGTTGAGTACACTTATAGTGACGAAAACACCAAGCCGCTTAACCATATGGAGACGACGACCTTATAATTGTGTTTGTGACACTGCCTGGCTTTGAGAAAGACAGGGATCTCTGATTCTACTTGTTGAGTAGGTATCTTTATCAACTCTGTCGGTGTTATATTCACTTGAATTTCCCTCTTTCCTGTCTGCTTCTTCCGTTAATTTGTTGAATTATATCTGCAGATCTTCAATTATCTGTGAAATCAGATATCAACCACCCTCGACGTCGACATCTTCCTGCGTTTTCAGGCTAGTACAACGTATATGTGTCTTCTCGCACACTACTGGCGGTCACATGACCTAGCCCACCACAAATAGGAATATCATCAGTGATAGCGGGTAGCCTTTTTCTGACTAACATTCAGTTTGAAGAGAGAAAAAGGTGTGATTCACTAGAAAAGGCATTTACTTGCATCATTAATAACAATGACAATATTTATCCTGTAAAGTTTAGCAATTGAATTTGTATTGGTTGAGAAATGTGGAATGCCATACTCATGGTTTCCTTTAATGCATTAAAGATATATATCCATGACTTCCTGCCGAGTATGTGAAACCATGAATAGTCACATTTCAGTTTTGTTTGGAGAAGCCTACACACAGTTGGGCTTGCACTGACTCATCGTGTACTTCCGTTCAAACCGTAATCACCTACCTACACCACCACTAATATTGTGATATAAATCCACAATATTCCATCTAATTTCATAGGAAGCCTTATCAGGATTTTAATGTGGACATTTTCATAGTTATCATCAGCAATCATAAAAGCATACTGGACGAGATTTGCGATAGAGTGAAGTTCATACTAAGAAAAATCATCACACTGAGAAAATGACTCACCAAATATATTACTTCTGCACATTTGTTCCGAAACTGTTGTTTCCTAAGTTAAACTGTAAGATTTTGTAGCTATCTGGATTAGTGGGAACGAAGATTTCATCAAAAAACCAACTGGAGTCAGAGTTGATTGGAAACAAGATAGCACTGAAAAAAAACATTTCGTTAAATTCGAGAATCCTAAGCAGAACATATCCGTTGCCCCCAAGAATTTCGAACACGTGAACTTTAGGTGACGTGACTAAGCTTGTAAACCAGTGAACTTTCTGAGATAGAATTCACTGACGCATGTATTCTGAATTTGCCAATTAGTGTGATATGGCACCACACTGAACCAGTGAGTTCACTGAGATTGGAAAACATTTACACATGCGTTACGCCATTGGTCATGACTTCTCAATACAGCTGCAGGACATTCATCCATTAGTCGACAATGAGATGAAGAATGACAACTGAGATATAGTTTCTAATGATCTCTTAATGGCATTACTTCATGAAGAAATCTGCAGTTATTTTATTCATTGCTTCAATCTTCATTACAGTTGAAGATATTTCTAGGCATGATGTTATACATGTGGTGTACATCATCGGTGAGTTCTGTTGTTTGTTGAAGAGCAAGTTATGCTCTAGTGAACGCAGAAGTGGCAAAATAAACTTCACACTGCACGATCTAATAGAAATCACAAATTGAGCGAGCTGGTCTTCAAAAATTCTTTGCAATCTTGCTTTTATAGATAATTTGAATGAAACTATTTTATTACAATAGAGGAGGATGGATATTTCAACAACAAATTTAATGTAACACAGAATAAAGTGAATCATCATCATCGAGTGAGTGACTGTGTGGTTTCCTTTCTATCTCAAAGTAAAGAGAAGAACTCAGGTTGTACAGATTACACGTTTACACAAAAACCAAATAGAAGATTTTCTCAAAATATCTGAACGTGCACAATACAGTAGGCTGATTTTGTTCTTGTTTGAGGAATTAACAGTCTACCTTGAAGGAATAAAATCTCATGTCTCACATTCATCCATAAATAACATGTTCCATTAAAAATAATCTCAGTTAGCCCAGTGTTTCAGATTCATTTGATTTCGTTGATTCAATAGGTGATGCTGGTTTATCCTGGAAGAAATATGCTATCCATGGATGTTACGTCCCTTTTCACCAATGTTACTCTCACTGAAACCATTTGGTTGTTATGCAAATTCATTGAGGATAATTATGCAGACGTGTGTCTTACGAGACAATAACTGAAGGAACTACTACTGACATGCACTTCAAATATCCAATTCAAGTTCAGCAACATGCTTTAGGGATAAAGAGATGTAGTGGATATGCGGACATTATTAGGTCCTTTCCTTGCAGACTGCTTCTTGACAAGTTTTGAGAATAGTATGTTACGGCGTGCTATCGACAGTTTTAATACGTACCAAAGACACATGGAAGATACTTTCATGATATGTGACGACTATACCAACATTGAATTGATAACTGAGGAGTTCAACAACTACTATTCTGCTATCTATTTCACAACAGAATCAGAGATGAAATCAGAATTCCATTTTTCAGATTTTCTTCTAAAAACGAGATCTGAAAGTTCTCTTTGAAGATCGATCTACAGGAAACCAATATGAAATAATAAATACTCGAATTTTCATATTTGGGTCCCTTGTAAAAGAAAGAGAAAACTTATCAACTCATTATCCTCAAGAATAATTGGAGTATGCACCTGTGGTACAATGGATGGTGAACTGGAGAGACTCAGACAGATCCTCGTGAAATGATCTAAGTGACTGGACGAGACAACATCTCTCACAAATATCTCCTGAACTCCTTCTTTTCGTGTTCGCATGTCCGGAATATCTATGATTGCGGGTAAATTTGTCTCAGATAGCGAGTAATAGGAATTAGATATTATTCATTGGCTCAGTTTTACGAGGATAGTATTATTCACTTGTGTTGAGAACGAGTGAATTCAGCTCCCAATGTCACTACAATGCAATGAGAGATATCCACACAGTGAAATCACATAAGAACTGCAAACCATAACGAGAACATCATTTTTGAATGTCGTTACTAGAGGCCGTTAAGTAGGTAAGGTATTGAGAGATCCTGGTAGTGAAAGTACACGGACAAGCAAGTGAACACACAACCAAATAGGTGAATAGGGAAAACACTTGAAGACTTCGAAGATGATATGGATTCTGTCAAGTCCATGAGTGTTGTCAACAGACAAGAAGAAAAAAGGATGCTTACAATTGCTGAAATTTGTGGGATTGAGACGAATAAATTCAGTGTGTGTAAGTCAATATGAAAAGTGACCAATGAGTGTAAAAGGTTCTGAGTGGACTTAATCGAAAGCAAGGCACTTCTGCATTGTTACATAGTTTACAATAGTCGATTCTTGAAGAGGACATGCACAGGGCTCCTTTCGAAATCCACTGATTTTACACTCCTATGTAGTCCAAAATGAATATGGTTACGACATCCGGCTGAAGTTTGACAGCTGGGTGTCGACAAAATGTGAATCAGGATGCGCATGAGTCTGTATATGGCACAAAAAGTGAACAGTGAAAGATGTTCATAAGAAACTGGAAGGTGACAAAAGCGAAAAATTGATTCATCGTATCTCTTGACACGAAGCCACTGAAAATACGAACGCATTGTGTAGATCACATTCCATATCAAGCAATATTCGACATTATTCGATTATCATTTGTGAAGACGTATAACGGTGATGAGCTTCACCTGGGATCGCAAATGCATAGGGGTGAGATTCCGAAATCGGAATCAACAGTGACCAGACGAGACGAAAGCTCTCACAGACATACAGTGAAATCATCATCCGGAGCAGTTCTATCAGTCGTTTATCTAGTATCTACGAGTTTGCATGAAAATGGTTGAAGTAGCGAATTAAACGAATATGAATACAAAATACCTGAGATAGCCAGAGAACAATGGTCAAGTGGCGAAATCTATCTGTCATTTATCGACTATCGAATAAACTATCTGAAACCGATAGTTGCCTAATGATTCAAACAGCAGTGCTGCAATGAATCGTTTAAGACTGCAGGAATTCTCTGCATGCAGTCATATATTCACGTATTTTTGTTAACTCGACAGTCATTACATCAGCAAATTCATAAATACTCTACGCGGCATAGATTGCATCTCTGACAATCCATCCTGAAGGCGCCTGTTCCTCATATCACTTATTGACTAATACAGGTGTACAAACGAATCCTTCACATTTCATGACTTCCAATTCATTCACTTTTTATGAAGTTTGTGAGTATTGACATATGCACAAGTTATGACCATTGCTAAGTGGATTTTATTAGTTGTCTTTCAGATAAAAATTACTGTTTAACTATTGTGCGCATACAGCTGTTGAAGATGACGAGGAAGATATTGGACAGTGTATTCCTTGATCAGTGATGAATCTTTTCAATTTTGAATCAGCTCCATTCACAGATTGTGAGGAATGACTGTGTTGTGTGTCACGGGCCATGCAAAGCAATCACTCGGACTTGAATCTTCTTCTACATAATGTTCCAATGGCTGACTGATTCATGAAGACAAGTTTAAAATGATTTAAAATGTATTCATGAATCGAAACACAGGTGTGAATACTAAAATACGGAAAAGTTTGTATTCAATTCGAAGTGTTACATACAGCATGTCATGTCGATCTCACTTCGTCAACGCCCAACTGGTTCCTCTATCCTCATTATTTTTGATCGATATTCCATTTGTAACACGGAAATCAAATTATTCATAATTCTGTTACATTATTCGTTTACGTGTAACAACGAGTTCCATATATTTTGTTATTATTTCCAGCGAGATTATGCACAGGGCGTCTACCATTATTTAGTCACATTTATCCGTATACAAAGTGAGAATGAAAATATCAATTCGAACAGTCAGTATGATCATGTGCAGTGAAGAAGTAGAACTTATGTGTGCATTCAAACAACAATTGGAATAGAATTATAATAACTCACATGGTCTATTCCACAATGCACACAATGCAACTACACACGGACACTGTGTATAACCTCAATGTTACATTCAATTACAATAAATTACGTGACGAATACTCGTGTTCTCTCATTGATCTCACTACACTGACTATGTTTCCGCTAATCTCTGTGACTAACAAAAGGCTCACTTATGTTCCAGTGTGAACAATCTTCATTCGTGTGTGAACACAATGGCATAGATATGTTCACCATTTGGATTCAGTGGGAAATACATAATCGCTTTCCCATTTCCACTATGGCAATAACAATCCAATTATGCACACTTCTACGTTGCTCACGATATTGGTATTGTCAGTTCTGATGATGGGCGACCAGGTTGTACGGGCTTCAGGTATGTTTTCTTGTGATGTGCATTATACTGTGATTATAGTAGATTTATATTCACTTGGCTGCCTGAGTATTATTTGAAATTTGATTGATACCTAATTTATTGTTCATCTTATCTGATTGTCGGTTGATTCACTTTGTGTAGTTATGTCGTTGATGTAGAGGCGTTCAAGAGTGTAGACTCCAACTGCACTCTGTTGATAACTAGCATGATAATTGCTTTTGTGAGCATGAGATGCTTCGTCAATTTCAGAGTGTCATGTTTACATTAGATGAATTCGATAGCAAAGTAAATGTGTGTAATATTGATATTCTCAAGAAGATGAAAGCATTGTGATTCTTTTCGGTATATCCGTGTCTCCAATCTATAGGATAGCTGTGACTTGGATGCGGTTTCCGCATCAGTTAATATCTACACTATATCGTAACTGGTCTGTTGCTCATGTGTAACTGTACATCCAATGAACCGTGTTTATTGCTTGATGTACATTGTCGTGCTCAGTATCTTGTCTGGCATTTAGCCTGTCTGATAACTGAACAGCTTCTCAATTGATGACAATGTCAGTGAAGTTAGGTTTAGAGAGGCATCAACATGTATAATAAACAAAATTGTATGGTCAGTGATCGAAATTTACCTCAGACTTTCAAATGTTGGTCTGCTTCATTTATACACTTTGAACAGAGTGTACTTTTCATCACCAATACAGGTAGAAACACAACCCTTCAGAGAGATGGCGAAGTTTCACTCCGAGTTTATACACAGAATGCATATCAGTAAACAGGATTTCCTTCTCATTCATAATCTTAATACAACAGTATTTGTATTCAATAGGGAATTGTCTTCTGACCAGTGGGAAACAGCTTTCAGTCACACCACTGAATTATTAATAGTACACAATTCACTCTGGTGGAAATTACATAGTTCATTAGTGTTCTGTGGGACACTGTCCAGATTGGATAGCCACAGACAAGGTGAACAATACTAGTACGTCCATCACTCAGCCGATCTACTACTCTGGACAGCAGGAATCTCTGAGTAGCACCACTCTACCACATGAACAACCATTCACCTAGCCATTCGATTTCTCCACTGACCCACACATTACATCAGTAGTAAGTAAGTAAGTAGCCACTACTACAACTCTATCTCAGATACTCTCACCACTAAAACTGAAAGCGTCACCACTGTTTCTTGTCTATCACCTCGGAGATTTCAGTGCTTGCGCGTTCATCCTAGCACAATGCAGCATTATATTCGCAAGGGATTGTGATTCGAAGTCTCAACTGGACGCACAAAGTCACTGGGACGCCATTAGTATTCCATAGGTCATCAGGTAGATGGATCTGTCTACACGGAGAACAAATCACACACACGCACACATGACAGTATCTCCTCAAATTCTCGACATCACCTCCTTCAGATTTCAGTCAGCATATTCTGAATAAATGAAGTGGAGGGACCTGAATACTTTGTGCTGCAGATGTGAGTGTTTGTCTCAGATATCGAAGCACACTGGGGCTGGAAATGGTGTGTGGTTGTTCACTTTTTGACTATTCCCAGCTTGTGTTTAGGAGCCTCAAACACCTCAATATTGATTATTAAGAGACAAAAGTCCTCAGTCAAGAGCAGGCAATCCAATCATGCTGAGTACTTCTAAACATCCAGAACCGACTTAAGTCAGGATATTCCTCGCCGTTATTGACGGAATGTCGACGATGGCAGATAACTGGATATGAAAATATATGTGCATGTGCAGAAAACAGAATTGTGTTTATAATTGTTTTTCTTAAACAGTTGTAAAACATTTATAAGTCTCTCTATAAGAAGATGTAGACAATCAGGAATTTATACCAAGTATGAATAATAAGTGACATATCCATTGTAATTTATTAATCAGGATTTACCATGCATCAGCTAACATCACACCTGCACGCCTGTTCAAACTGTTGAGATTCACTCATGTATGTAGGGCTTCTGCTGTCAGTCTTTCTTTATACGATCTAAAACCTTTTCTCAGAACGTTAGTTCTTTCAAATTCGATTTCGTGTCTCGTTTCTATCGAATGCAGTGTGACCGCAGATCTGTGTTCTCCATTCTTATGTCTGCAGAGATCTTTGTAACCCAATATACCTTTATTTCAGTGAATACGTTGCGTTGTCAAATATGTTATTGTAAAACGTAGTAAGAACAACAGGCTTGCAAATTGACTAGTCAGTAAATTGGTTTTCAAAACTGTATGTGAATCACCGGTGATTTCAAAATCGGCGACAGAGCATTTCATAAACGTGTAGAATTTCGGCAACTGATTAAGTAGAGATAAACATGTTTTTGCCTGTCTTTCATGTTCCCACATAACCATCTGATATTTTCATCCAACATCACACGAATCGAAGAGAATTAACCAACCCACATGCTTGTCATCCGTGCTAAACTATTTAGCCACTTGTTTGCCTGTTGATATTAGTTAGGTGTTTGTGAGTGAAATATAACAGAGGCGGTGTGGTTTGTGTTCGATATTTCATATTCAAATAATGATAAACGAATTGACTGCGCCAGACTCCGATGTCGTCTACTGTATGCGAAGCAGGAAATACTGATATGAGTCTGAAAGTGATAAACAGCTAGACTAATTTGAATTGTGTTTCATTAGTACCAAAACACAACGCCAATTATAGTCCAATTGTCACACGATTGACACGTTCACCAAGAAAACGCATTCGGATATATAAATAGTGGATACTGCTGTGTCAGAACAGCATCTCAACTATTAACAAATCAGTGCCATCCTTCACATTTCTTATGTTCATTTCCTCACCATAGTCACATTATTAATGATTATCACTCGTAGATCAATGTTTCAGGTCATGACTTCAGATAATCGTATGTATTGAGTAGTGTTTACAGTGGTCTTTTTTATTCTGGAGTGAGTTGTTTGAAGTAGAAGAACTGCTACCATTTCACTGAAGATTTTTCCTTCTCATAATCAACTGATAACAAATCAGTGTAGCTCATCGCCTTCTCCTCAACCGTTTTGGTGCATATGTGACATATATATTTTTTGCACTTCTGTCATCTGAGTGAACACTCTTCGTGTGCCAATCACACTGTTTCATCGTTGTACACATAACGGATAGTCGAATCAAAAGGATAGATCTGTTGAAATGTATGCTCACTGATGTGCATATGTCTGCCTTAATCCATTACATGAAAGGAAACAGAGAACGAAATTTGTGAAATTTGTGTACTAATAGGTAAAACAGTCGGATCGTCGCAGGGCACACTGGTCACTGAACACAATGGAGATAATTATTGGGATTCCGATGAAAAACAGTGATCAGTAGATATTCACATGTATATAGGAAATTTGATGAGGTTTGCAGCACATGCCTAGGTTTTCTTGAATAAACTCTCTGCATCTGTGTCATTTCAATGTATGCTAGTTGATAACATTATTGTGCGTTAATTAATGTCAGATTTCTGTCAACAATGAACTGAACCTGATCTCTGACTACAATTCACTTGGGTCAAACTGATATCACCTACAAATCTAGAGAAGAAGTGGTGTTGAGGTAGTAATGTGAATGATTTTCTTGCAAAACTATATCACCTTATTCATTCTTGACAATTTCATGTTGACTTTCAAACTCTAATTCATGAAATACAAATATCATTGTATTTGTTTTCTTTCAAAGGAGATGAATGTTTGTGTCGAGATGACATATATGCTCCTTATTACATTGGAAAGTGTTGTCCCACTGCTAACTGTCGACGTCGCAAATCAACAGGTCTTCAATTTTGTTGTAAACGTCGAATGGAACTTTGTAAGACAGATGAAGACTGTTGTGAAAATAATTGTCGATTTTCTCGATGTCGAATTTAAAAATAAAAACTGAAATGTGAAATTTGTTTGTGGGTGTCAGGATAATGAGAAATATATCGCTTTTGCCAAATTCCTTGTTTTCTGATTACAAATTCGCAGCTTCATTCGACATCTCACGAATTCAGGGTAATTGCCAATCTCACGTGATCTCCGAAATCAGCTAGCCAGTTGTAAATGTGTCAACAGAAGTTTGCTGATCAAGTGATCTCAGTGAATAATGAATGACCTGATGCAGTTAATTTCACTGGAAATTACACTGTCAATCTACACAGCGTATAATGAACATGTACGCGGTTGAATACATTCCTTCACTGGCTTAAAATAGGTGGCATCGTCTATTTCCTGTGGTGTGCATACAAACCCGTATTCAGTGACCAGTAGTCGATTCTTGTGTTGATAAATGCGATCAAAGATAAACGAAGGCAATTGTAGAATTCATAAATACATAGTGAGTGATTATTTAAGTGTATTCCTGCCTACATTTTGTCTATCGAAATGATACCGAAACGTAGGAAGGAAGTAAGATGGATATTTGATGCATGAAACAACCATATTCAGCCTAGATGCATCACGAATATGAGCATTTTGAGTGTGAATCAGCCTGTGCGATGAGAGATGTGCACTGTAATTTAAGGACTACCACGCAAAACTAAACATCAGGAATACGCATACAAGTCGACGAGACACTGATTCGAGTAATGAAAGGCGCCTACCAATAGATGACAATATAGTGGTTTCTAACTGCATCCATCAGGTTGAATGTTTATTCTGCTTATTCGCCAATGGTTCACATTAGCCATCAAATTGTATCTGTAGACTGTTACTTCAAATTCCACTGTGTATTCACTGTGTAACACCCTCAACCTGTAACACGTGAACTCAATATAAGTCTGGTTTCCTTGCGGAAATGGACTGCCATGGGTGTCTCAGTTTCATAGTCTCTGATGCTTACTAACTATCGTTTTAGAACATATAAATAAACTGGAAGTGGAAAAGCGGTGAAAATACCTGAAGTACTTGATCTTGGATCGTGTGTTCGACAGTTTGAGATTCCGAAATCAAAATGAACAGTGACCAGACAATATTGCATACGATCATCAACCGATCTCCTACTTTGATGCAGTTCCATCAGTCCTTCCATCAAAATCCTCGGTGTACGTGATGCGAAATATCTTTGAGTGTGAGTGAATACGGGCGAATTTTAGAGTAATACAAATTCGATATGGAAACATCATGCATTTATTCCCCTTTTGATGATTTTGAATAAAGCAAGAACAACAGTGGTTTGTGCAGAATTACATGGTTTCGATATTTATTTTGCTTGCTTCCCATTACCTGCCTGCTTATTTACTATAAGGATTATGAGGTTTCACGTACAGAATAGCTTTTACATACCTGCGAATTTCACATGTTTTCAGTTGGCAGAAAGTTCCACAATTAGTGAACAGTGCTCAGAAATTTGCGCTTATATTGCTTGTACACAGGCAGTTTAAGTTTGAACAAAATTAATGTATGCATACAATGGTAAAGGAGTTACGTAATCAAGTCGAGATATGCGTTAGATGCAGAGTGACTAATAAATTAGGTAACAATTTACTGAGTTCCACTGAAATCATTGAAAGAAGGGACAAGCAAATTTACAGATTATAGAAGAGAGTAAGGCTGAAGACAAAGATTACGTAATCAGATAAGCGAATAATTAAATCCAGTCACCAGGGCAAGGACAGAATGATAAATGCTTCTTTCTGAACATATAAATCTGGTTTCAGGCGTTTGATAGAGATTGCTCCGGCAAACTTGAGAAGAATGGAGCTCCTTTGTCTATCGATAATTGTAAAGGATTTCTCGATTTCCACCTCATTATCCATATCAATCAAGGAGATGTATGGTAATGGTATTGCTGTGAGTGCGTGTTCCCTTGAGAGTTCGCCTTTTCGGCACATGTTCAGAAAATTGGAGGTATGCCCTTATTTCAGTTCATTAAATGTAACTGCTCCTGCAGATACATGCAAAAATTTGTATACACAGATGGAGTTAACATGAGAGGGGTATCCATCGACTTTTGACTGCATCAAAGAGCATGTTGTTTGATGGACGGGAACTAACTTAGCTGCAGGATAGGCTCTGGCTAGTGACGTTCTCAGTCTACTGTTGACCATTTCTGCAATGTTTTCACTTTCAAAATCTAGTTGGATGAAGACAGGCTTTTATCCAACTGTGATTTGTTTGGTGTTTGAGCCTCCACATCTTCCAAATTTGTAAATGAATCTTTTAGGATAACCGTGGTTTTTCAGCACCTTTTTGGGAATTGTAAATTCTTCCTCTACTTTCTCTGCAGAGCATATTTTTCTCGCTCTATAGTACAGAGTCTTGACTAGTGCTTGTTTGAAGCTAATTGAAAAAAAAACTAATTAAATGAATGTATTGTCCATTCCACAACGGAAAACTCAGCGAAGCGTTTGGAGTAAACACAGGAGTCAGACAAGGGTGCTTATTATCACCAATGATATTCCTAATTGTGGTGGACTGGATTATGCGTCAGAGAGCGAGAAACGAGAAGATAGGGATATCCTGGACCGACATGAAGAACCTAGAAGACCTGGATTTCGCGCGTGGATGATTTATGTTTGATGCCACACAAAATCGAAGACTTACAAGCGAAAACCAACAAACTGGTCGAAGAAGCAGCAAAGACAGGACTCCAGTTGAACATAGACAAGACGGAAGTTATGAAAATAAACAACAAACAACAACAACAGCAGCAGCAACATCCACCGCCAATCACCATCAACGGGAGGGATTTGAAATAGGTTACTTCACTCACTTATCTAGGGAGCATTGTTTCAATTACAGGGAAATGGACGAGGATGTCAAATCGAGAATCGGGAAGGCAAGAAACACATTCATCAACCTGAAAACAATCTGGAAATCTTCGTCACTCAGCATCAACAACAAAATCCGGATTTTCAATACAAACGTCAAGTCAGTTCTTCTATACGGATGAGAAACTTGGCAGGTCACAAAGAATATTTCCGGCAGCCTGTTGCAGACCTTTATCAACAACTGTCATCGCTCTTTACTGAAGATCAGATGGCCGGAAAGCATCACCAACAGGAAACTATGGGAACAAACAAAGCAAGAACTAATCGCTCAATAAAAATGCGGGAGAAAGTGTTTAGTACATCCGCTTAAAAAAGAGTCTGATGTTCAATATAAGTAGATTTAACGTAGTGGATGGCATTTTCTAAAGCTACAACAAATGTCGACCCTTTAATGAATTTCCTCCAGGTATTCAGTGACTGTTGTCTATCTTGACACTCGATAAGATCCAAAGGATAATATTCCTTTCTTGTTTCTGGATACAACACTCAGGAAACCACCTTTGTGTGTGGCTTTATAAGAGAAACTGCATCCCAACATGCATACATAGGTTACCGATTTCGATAACTTGTCCTTCAGTTTATTGTAAAACGTTGGGCAACAAGAAAATACTAATCCTACAGTAGATACAATGAAGGTTCCTTTTGGAGTATTTGAAGTACCTTTATAGCGTGTCTCTTTTGAATAATAAATTCATGATTGACATTCTTCAGCACAGAATTAGAACGCATTACTGAACATCTTCCTGCCTAGTTTCAAAAAGGCCTACTCAAATCCATAAGAAGTTCTATTTCGTCTCAATTGATTTACAGCAGTGATCAAGTGGACAGAAGAAGTGCTTTTAAAGTTATCCATCGCACTCCATTGAACCTTCTGAACGGAATTTGAATCCATCATTATACTCATAGCTCAAGCTATAGGGATTTTTTGATAGCAATATCAGTTTTGCATATAAAAGACCTATGTGCCACTTTTGTTTCTCTCTCCCTTAGCTTAGGTAAATTCTAATCGGAAAATTCCCACTCAGCCTATCTTATTTTCCATTTACTTCGTACTTTTATGATATTTATTTAAACTCTGCTCATTTCACCTCTAATATTCCACAACGTTTAGGATTTGATATAAATTATTCATCGTGCATCGGGGATTCAGCGGTTGAACGCTTGCCAACCACCAACAAGTTAGATGGTTCAATCCCCGACCGACGCAAGCCTAAACCCTCCCTAAGCTGGTAGTAAGTTAACATATACACATGTTGCAAAACTTTGTTATTCTTATCCCCACCTGAATAATCCTTATTAACACTGCATTTGGTTTTCTAACCAGATAAGGATTACCAAGGTAGGTTAAGAGTAGTAATTAATTGTTTTTGAACACACATGGGGCATAATTTTATACGATAGCTATAGCCTCAGTGTATTTCAAGAAGCGCTCCTTACCATATTTATAGATGACATTTAAAGCTGTGTTGTCACCAGTATTGTGGTTTGTATGCATTCACTTCCTGCTTAAGTTAGACATAAATTACAGAGGAATTCATATTGCCCATTATCAGCTATACAACACACACACAGACTGAATATACCTACTGGCAGATAAATCGACTGTGAACTGTACAGTCAGCATTCAGTCAATTTCTCAAGTTATCTACTTTGAATGTGGATGAAACATTCCTACCAAACCAATTTTTTCTTTAATTGAAGTGCTTTCCTGAACGTGTTCAAATGTCACTTACAATTCATTCTTAGTAGTGTGGCCTATTCACATAAATATCCTACTACTTCTTATTCATCTCGATGAAATCCAACATGAAGTATGCGTACACAGTGAAGATGTGAATAGAGGACAAAGTATCATCATTATTATTGACAATATTAATCCTGTAAAGTTAGGCAATTGAATTTGTATTGGTTGAGAAATGCTGAATAGCATACTCATGGTTTCCTTTATGCATCAAAGATATATATCCATGACTTCCTGCCGAGTATGTGAAACCATGAATAGTCACAGTTCAGTTTGTTTTTGGAGAAGCCTAGCAAGAGTTCGGCTTGCACATAATCAACGGGTAGTTCCGTTCAAACCGTATTAACCTACCTACACACAATATTCCGTCTAATTTCATGGTGAGTCTTGTCAGGATTTTAATGTGGACATTTTCATAGTTATCATCAGCAATCATGAAAGTATACTGGACGAGATTTGCGATAGAGTGAAGTTCATACCTAGAAATATCATCACACCGAAAAGATGCCTCACCAGATATACTACTCCTGCACTTTTGTTTCAAAACTGTCGTATCTTAACTTAAACTGTCGGATTTTGTAGCTATGTGGATTAGTGAGAACGTAGGTTACATCAAATAACCAACTAAAGTTAGAGTTGACTGGAAACCAGATAGCACTGAAAAAGCGTTTCATTACATTTGAGATACCTCAGCAGAGCACATCCGTTGCCCTCGAAAGTTTCGAACACGTGAACTCTAAGTAACGAGACAAAGCCCGTGAACCAGTCAAATTTCTGGGATAGAATTCACTGACGCATGTATTCTAAATTCGCTAATTACTGTGATATGGCACCACACTGAAGCAATGAGTTCAATGAGATTCGAATTCACTTTTACATGCTGTACGCCACTGTTCATGACTTCTCAATACAGGTGCAGGACATTCATCCATTAGCCGACGATGAGATGAAGACTGACAACTGAAATATGGTTTCTAACTTTCTCTTAATGGCATTGGAGCATGACGAAATCTGCAGTTATTTTATTCATTGCTTCAATCTTCATTACGGTCGAAGATATTTCTAGGCGTGATGTTATACATGTGGTGTACATCATCGGTGAGTTCTGTTGTTTGTTGAAGAGCAGGTTATGCTGTAGTAAACGAAAAAGTGGCTAAATAAACTTCGCACTTCACAACCAAAAAAAATCACAAGTTAGGCGAGTTGGTCTTCAACAATTCTTTGCAATCTTGCTTTTATAGATAATTTGAATGAAACTATTTTATTACAATAGAGGAGGTTGGATATTTCAACAACAAATTTAATTATACACAGAATAAAGTGAATCATCATCATCGAGTGAGTGACTGTGTGGTTTTCTTTCTATCTCAAACTGAAGAGAAGAACTCAGGTTGTACAGATTACACTTTTACACAAAAACCAAATAGAAGATTTTCTCAAAATATCTGAACGTGCACAATACAGCAGGCTGATTTTGTTCTTGTTTGAGGAATTAACAGTCTACCTTGAAGGAATAAAATCTCATGTCTCACATTCATCCATAAATAACATGTTCCATCAAAAATAATCTCAGTTAGCCCAGTGTTTCAGATTCATTTGATTTCGTTGATTCAATAGGTGATGCTGGTTTATCCTGGAAGAAATATGTTATCCATGAATGTTAATTCCCTTTTTACCAATGTTACTCTCACTGAAACCATTTGGTTGTTATGCAAATTCATTGAGGATAATTATGCAGACGTGTGTGTTACGACACACTACTTGAAGGAACTACTATTGACATGTACTGAAAATGTCCAATTCAAGTTCAGCAACATGCTTTATAGATAAAGAGATGTAGTGAAATCGGGGACACCATTGCGTCCTTTGCTTGCAGACTGCTTCTTGACAAGTTTTGAGAATAGTATATTATGGCCTACTATCGATAGTTTTCATTCCTACCAAAGATACATGGATGATACTTTCATCACATATGACGACAATACCAACATCGAATTGATCACTGAGGAGTTCAACAACTACTACTGTGCTATCCATTTCACAACAAAATCAGAGATGAAATCAGAATTCCATTTTTCAGATTTTCTTCTAAAAAGGAGATCTGGGGGTTCTCTTTGAAGAACAATCTACAGGAAACCAATATGGAAAAGTGAATACACGTATTTTCACATTTATGTCCCTTGTAAAAGAAAGAGAAAACTTATCAACTCCTTCTCTTCAAGAATGATTGCAATATGAACCTGTACTACAATTGATGGTGAACTGTAGTGACTCAGACGGGTCTTCGCGGAAAATGAATATCCTCCAAGTATTGATCGAGAAGAAGTGGAAATCAAAGCGAAAACACGAAAGAAACCATACGGTGCTGAGGAAGCTGCTATTCATGAAGTTTGAAATTTAACATGATACTGCAGCTGACATTCTATAAAATAGCCCAATGAGATCACTGTGAAAAGACTTATTTACCGCCTAACGAAGGATCAGGCTTACTGCCAATACTTCCCTTTGCGGAGGTTTGTGCAGTTGAAATGATCTAAGTGACTGGACGAGACAACATCTATCAAAACAGGCCGCTGAGCTCTTTCTTTTCACGTTTGCGTGTCCAAAATATCCATGATTATGAATAAATATGTCTCAGATAGCGAGTAATAGGAATTAGATATTATTCATTGGCTCAGTTTTACGAGGATAGTATTATTCACTTGTTTTGAGAACGAGTGAATTCAGCTCCTAATGCTACTAAAATACAATGAGAGATATCCACACAGTGAAATCACAAAAGAAGAGCAAACCATAACGAGAACATCATTTTGGAATATCGTTACCAGAGGCTGTTGAGCAGGCAAAATATTGAGAGATCCTGGTAGTGAAATTACATGGACCAGCAAGTGAACACACAACCAAGTAGGTGAATAGGGAAAATACTTGAAGACTTCGAAGATGATATGGATTCTGTCAAGTCCATGAGTGTTGTCAACAGACAAGGGGGAAGGAAGATGCCTAAAATTGCTGAGGTTTGTGGGATTGACACAAATAAATTCACTAACTGTAAGTCGAATAGAAAAATAACCAATAAGGTTAAGTGATTTTGACTGGACTCAATCGAAAGCAAGGCACTTCTGCATTGTTACATAGTTTACAATATTTGATTCGTGAAGAGGACATGCACAGCGTACCTTTCGGAATCCACTGTTTTCACTCCTACATGGTACAAGATGAATATGGTTACGACATCCGACTAAAGATTGACAGCTGGGTGTCGACAAAATGTGAATCAGGATGCACGTGAGTCTGTATATGGCACCAGAAATGAACAGTGAAAGATGTTCATAAGAAACATGAACGTGACAAAAGCGAAAAATTGATTTATCGTATCTCTTGACACGAAGCCACTGAAAATACGAACGCATTGTGTAGATCACAATTCCGTATCAAGCAATATTCGACATTATTAGATTATCATTTGTGAAGACGTATAACAGTGATGAGCTTCAGCTGAGATTGCAAACACATAGGGCTGAGGTTCCGAAATCGGAACGAACAGTGACCAGACGAGACAAAATCTCTCACAGACATACATTGAAATCATCATCTGGAGCAGTTCTATCAGTGGTTCCATCGAATTCCTAAGTTTATGTGCTCCAGAGTATCTACGAAATTGCGTGAAAATGGTTGAAGTAGCGAATTGAACGAATACGAAATCAAAAAACCTGAGGAAGCAAGAAAACATGGTTCAAGTGACAAAATCTATCTGTCATTTATCGACTACCGAATAAACACTCTGAAGCCACTAGTTGCTAAATGATTCAAAGAAAAATGCTGTAATTAATTGCTCAAGACTGACAAATTTATTTGCATGCAATCAAATTCTCACGTATTACTTTTAAGCCGGCAGGCATTACATCAGCAAATTCATAAGTACTCTACACGGCATAGATTGCATCTCTGAACATCCATCCTGAAGGCGTCCATTCCTCATATCACTTGTTAACTAATACAGGTGTACAAACGAATCCTTCACATTTCATGACTTCCAATTCAATTACTATTTATGAAGTTTTTGAGTATTGCCACATGCACAAGTTATGACCATTGCTGAGTGGATTTTATTAGTTGTCTTGCAGATAACAATTACTGTTTGACTATTGTGCGCATACAGCTGTCGAAGGTGATGAGGAAGATATTGAAGAGTGTATTCCTTGATCAGTGATTACTCTTTTCAATTCTGAATCGGCTCCATTCACAGATTGTGAGGAATGACTGTGTTTTGTGTTCCGGTTTATGCAGAGCAACAACTCGCAATTGGATCTTCTTCTACATAATATTCAAACTGCTGATTTGAAAGGTTTCGTAGACTTCAAATTCTTTAGAATACTAGCTAATAGACACATTAGGATTTCTATACTCATCTGAAATGTGATTCAGCGTCAATATTTCAGGCTCGAGGATGCTGTAAATACAAACTTCACTTTATTATCAGACAGGAGTTAATCTCATCAATCCGAGAAACGCTTCTATGTGCGAATTGTGTGATTCTGTTTCGAAAAGATTCTCAACTAAGAGACCTGCATGAATGTGACAGTGCCGGTTGAACTGTGTTCAACCATAAATGCTACCAACAGGGAAGACGCATTCTCTGGATTTCAGTCACTTCACAGTGGTGGTTCAATGAATCCGTTTCAAACGTGGCATATGACTGTTCTATTGTGAATGACGTCACCACTTGAGAATCACTATCACACGCGAAATAGTATTTGAGACTGTCGACCAGTCTGTCGATATTATTATTGTCGTGCCTAATATCGTGTTGAAATGTATCCCTCGACTACGCTGATATTGTAATTCAACGAGGCGTCTACAGAACGCTGAACGTGGTAATCTGAAACTCGAACACAGGTGTGAATACTAAAACACGGAAAATTTTTATTCATTTTGAATGGCTATATACGGCAAGTCATGTCGATCTCACTTCGTCAACGCCCAACTGGTTCCTCTCTCCTCTTCATTTTCGATCAATGTTCCACATGTAAAATGGAAACCAAATTATTCATTATTCTGTTACATTATTCGTTTACGTGTAACAACGAGTTCTATATATTTTTGTTATTATTTCCAGCGAGATTATCGCCAAGGCGTCTACCCTATTTTAGTCACATTTATCCGAATAGAAAATGAAAATGAAAATAACAATTCGAACAGTCAGTATGATCATGTGCAGTGAAGAAGTAGAACTTATGTGTCTGTGCAAACAACTATTGGAATAGAATTATAATAATTGACTTGATCTATTCCACAATGCACACAATGCAACTACACACGGACACCATGTATAACCTCAATGTTACATTCAATTACAATAAATTACGTGACGAATACTCGTGTTCTTCTCATTGATCTCACTACACTGACTACGTTTCCGCTAATCTCTGTGAATAACAAAATGTTCAATCATGTTCCAGTGTGAACAATCTTCATTCGTGTGTGAACACAATGGCATAGATATGTCCACCATTTGAATACAGTGGGAAATATATAATGGCTTTCCCCTTTACACTGTGGCAATAATAATCCGACTATGCAGACTTCTACGTTGCTCACGATATTGGTATTGTCAGTTGTGGTGATGGGCGACCAGGTTGTACAGGCTTCAGGTATGTTTTCTTGTGATGTGCATTAAACTGTGATTATAGTAGATTTGTGTTCATTAGGTCGGCTAGGTATTATTTGAAATTTGGTAGGGGATCAATTAAGTGTTCAGCTTTTCTGAATGTCGGTTCTGTAGTAATGTCGTTGATGTAGAGGCGTTCACGAGTGTAGACTTCAACTTCACTCTGTTGATAACTTGCATGATAATTGTGTTTGTGAGCATGAGATGTATCGTCAATTTCGGAGTGTCATGTTTACATTAGATGAATACGTTAGGAAGAAAATTTGTGAGATATTGATATTCTTAAGAATTGGAAAGCATTGGGATTGTTTCCAATCTATATCAAAGCTGTGACATAGATGTGGGTTGTGCACCAGTTGATATTTACACTTTCAGATGTTGGTCTTTTTTAGTTGCACACTTTTAACAGAGTGTACTTTTCATCAGATTACGTTCAACTGAATGTTGATGATTGTAGATAACTGAATATGAAAATATTTGTGCATATGCAGTATACAATGACGTGTTTATGAGTGTTTTGTTAAACAGTTGTAAAACATTTCTTAGTCTCTCCATCAGAAGATATAGACAATCATGAATTTATATCAAGTATTAATAATTAGTGATAGATATCCATTTTAATTTATGAATCAGGATTTACCATGCATCAGCTAACATCACACCTGCACGCCTGTTCAAACTGTTGAGATTCACTCATGTAAGTAGGGCTTCTGCTGTCAGTCTTTCTTTCTACGATCCAAAACACTTTCGTAGAACCATCGTCCTAACGAAGTCGATATGGGATCCTGTTCCTATCGAATGCAATGCAACCGCTGATCTGTTTTCTAGTTTCTTCAGGTCTGCAGAGATCTTCGGAACCACTTTAAGACATTTTTAATGCTCTTTTATTCTCATATTTAGCTGGCTGGGTGTTTTTCGTTCATATACGGCGATGCACTCAAGGACACACCACTGTCAATAACCCAATTCTCACCAACACATTTCTATCCATCATTTCATTCACATTTTGAATAACTCTCTATGAAGGATTTAGGTTTAATACTTGATTCCATCAACACTTTCAAGTTCATCTGATTAGGTGTAATGGAAATAAAAGAAGTCGACTGAAAGAATAAAAGGGCATCGCAGACATCTTGCATAGTGTCCCTCATTTTCATTGACATTTGTTTTCCTCCAAAGATTCCGACTTCGGAACCTTTGTTGAACTTTGTAAGAAATCTATATCAAAGCCATGTTGTCAGGGTTACTTGTGTGAATGGTTTGCGCCACGGAATAGTGGATGTCTTACATCTTGAGAATTAAGAGTATCGTGTCCCTTCGATGGAGAGTATTGCAATCGAACATGCACTAGTCATGTTCGTGAACATAATATACCCTTATTTCAGCGAAAGCGTCGCGTTGTCCTCTTTGTTATTGCCAAAAGGCTTGCAAATTGACCAGTCAGGAAATTGGTATTCACAACTGCGAATGCATCACTGGACATATCACAATTGGTGACAGCGCATTCCATAAACGTGTAGAATTTCGCAAGCTGATTTAGTTGAGATATGTCATTTTTCACCTGTCTTTTATGTTCCCTCATAACCATCTGATATTTTTATCCCACATCACACGAATCGAAGGGATTTATGTCTGATGCGGTGTGATTTGTGTTCGTTATCTCATACTCAAATAATGATGCACGAATTTAATGCGCCAGACTCTGTGGCCGTCAACTGTATGTGAAGCAGGAACGACTGATATTAGTCTGAAAGTGATAAACAAATACGCTGAGTCCAATTGTGCTTCATTAGTACCAACACAACGCCAATTATATTAAACTGTCGCAACATTGACACTTTCTTCAACAGAACACATTCGGATATATAAATAGTGGATATTTCTGTGTTAGAACAGCACCTCAACTATTCACAATTCAAAGCTGTCCATCACATTCCTCATGTTCATTTCCCTTCCATAGTCACATTATTAATTAATTTATTCATTCTTGACAATTTCATGTGGACTTTCAAAGCAAACTGCGCCACTCCTTATTCTGAAATACAAATATCTTTGCATTTGATTTCTTTCAAAGGACAACAATCTTGTGAGTGTGTGGATTCCGATTTTAATAGTTCCATGTTTGCAAAGTGTTGCAGCCTTTCTCGATGTCGACGTCGCAAATCAACAGGTATTCAATTCTGTTGTCAACGAAGGCATGGACTTTGTGATGTAGATGAAGACTGCTGTGAAAAAAAATGTCGAAATTCTCGATGTGGTAACTGGAATGAAAAAATGAAAAATGAAATGTGAAATTTGTTTGTGGGTGTCGGGATAATGAGAAATAAATCAATTTTGACAAATTCCTTGTTTTCTGATTACAAATTCACAGCTTCATTCGACATCTCACGAATTCAGGGTAATTGCCGATCTCACGTTATCTCAAAAATCAGCTAGCCAGTTTAAAATGTTAAAAGAAGTTTGTTGATCAAGTGGTCTAAGTGAATAATGAATGACCTGATGTAGTTAATTTCACTGAAAGTTACACTGTCAATCTACACAGCGTATGATTAACATGTTCGCGGTTGAATACATTCCTTCACTGGCTTAAAATAGGTGGCATCGTGTATTTCCTGTGGTGTGCATACAAACCCGTATTCAGCGACCAGTAGTCGATTCTTGTGTTGATAAATGCGATCAAAGATAAACGAAGGCAATTCTAGAATTCATAAATATATAGTGAGTGATTATTTAAGTGTATTCCTGCCTACATTCCGTCTATCGAAATGATTGCGTAACGTAGGAAGGATATCACGGATATTACAGATGGATATTTGATGCATGAAACAACCACATTCAGTCTACATGCATCACGAATATGAGCATTTTGAGTGTGAATTAGCCTGTGCGATGAGAGATGTGCTTTGTAATTTGTGGACTACCACGCAAAACTTAACCTCAGCTTCAGCAATAACAGGAATACGCATGCATATCTTTACCTGGAAATTAGGACAATAGATGTAGAAGTTGACGAGAAGCGAATTCGAGTAATGAAAGGCGCCAGTCGATTGATGACAATATAGTGGTTTCTAACTGCATCCATCAGATTGAATGTTTATTCTGCTTATTTGCCACTGGTTCACTGTACCAGATAAATTGTATCTGTAGACTGTTACTTCGGAATCCAGTATTCACTGTGTAAGGTATTTAGAGAAAATTTTTCTGAAGAGACAGATGCACTGACACTGCCTCTCAGGGATACAAAATGAGAAGGGCATGAGTAGGAAGCAAGGCTATGAAACATTTCATAGACTCTGATTGCAACGACCATGTCCATCAACAGTAGATGACTATTCACTTTTGACAAATGATTCCTCATTTTCGAGCGTTCAGTCATCAGTTATTGAAGTCGGGGAGCTGGTGGTGCACCAAAATTTTCTTTCCTAATGAAACATCATGAATACAATGAGGTTTTATTTCTCCGTGAGATTTTTGGTCATAGACGGTAAGAGCGAAACCGATGACAAAATCAACTTCAGCAGCAGTAGTGTTCCTTCGAGGTGCGGTTGGTAGCCTCATAACTGACACTCAATTTTGCTGTACTCATACATTCTAAGCGAGATGGAGTCAGGCGACGGCCGATAGTCGAATTTCGGACCAAGTGCGTGCTTAACCAGTGTAATCCCATTGATCCACCAACATTGATTTTCTACTCACTGAAATGTGCACAATGAATGGAAGCTGCAAGAATAATTCAATAAAAAGTTTAGCTCTTAGTGGATGGATTCATTTACATGCAGACAATCGAACACACGTGGATGATATTATTTGTAGCGGTAGTTGATTCCCCAGAATCATTAACCACAGCATTATTCATTGAACATCGGATGCTGATCCTTACTGTTTAATTCGACTTGTTTGCCTGAAGGCTTATGTTCAAGCATCCATGTCATTGGACATGACGTCGTGTAACGTGCGCTCGTTCGTGCACGATCCATGGCTAGTTAAGCAATCATCTTGCACTCTGATTTGGTCCGAAATAAAGATAATACGTTGGACGATCAATTTTGATGTTTTGCTTTGCCTTTCGTCTACGCGGAACGAATACAATGGAGGTTATGGTAACTAGATTTGACGTTAGTAAACTTTGTGCTATGCGTCAATGTCAACACCCTAAACCTGTAACCCTTATACTCAATAAAAGTCTGGTTTCCTCGCGGAAATCGACTGCCATGAGTGTCTCAGTTTCATAGTCTCTGATACCTACTGACTTCCCGTTTTAGAACATATAAATAAACTGGAAGTGGAAAAGCGGTGAAAATACCTGAAATACTTGATCTTGGATCGTGTGTTCGACAGTCTGAGATTCCGAAATCAAAATGAACAGTGACCAGACAATATTGCATACGGTCATCAACCGATCTCCTACTTTGATGCAGTTCCATCAGTCCTTCCATCAAAATCCTCGGTCTACGTGATGCGAAATATCTTCGAGTGTGAGTGAATATGGGCGAATTTCGGAGTAATACAAATTCGATATGGAAACATTATGCATTTATTCCCCCTTTTGATGATTTTGAATGAAGCAAGAACAACAGTGGTTTGTGCAGAATTACATGGTTTCGATATTTATTTCTCTGGCTTCTCATTAGCTGCCTGCTTACTGCTTATATAGAATATGAGGTTTTACGTACAGAAAAGCTTTTACATACCTGCGAATTTCACATGTTTTCAGTTGGCACAAAGTTCCACAATTAGTGAACAGTGCTCAGAAATTTGCGCTTATATTGCTTGTACATAGGCAGTTTAAGTTTGAACAAAATTAATGTATGAATACAATGTTAAAGGAGTTACATAATCAAGTCGAGATATGCGTTACATGCAGAGTGACGACTAATAAATTAGGTCACAATTTACTGAGTGCAAGTGAAATCATAGAAAGAGGAGACAAGCGAATTTACAGATTATACAAGAGAGGCTAAAGAAAAAGATCACGTAATCAGATAAGCGAATAAAGAAATCCAGTCACCAGGGCAAGGACAGAATGATAAATGCTTGTTCTGAACACATAAATCTGGTTTCAGGCGTTTGATAGAGATTGCTTCGGCAAACTTCAGGAGAATGGAACTCCTTTTTCTATTGATAATTTTAAAGGATTTCTTGATTTCCACCTCATGACCCATATCAATCAAGGATATGTATGGTAATGGCATTGCTGTAAGTGCGTGTTCCCTTGAGAAGAAGGCTTTTCCGTGCATGTTCAGAAAATTGGATGTGTGCACTTATTTCAGTTCTTTCAATGTAACTGCTCCCGCAGATACATGCAAAAATTTGTATACACAGTTAGAGTTAACACGAAAAGGGTATCCATCGACTTTTGACTGCATCAAAGAGCATGTTAGTCGATGGACGGGAACCAAATTAGATGCAGGATAGGCTCTGGCTAGTGACGTTCTCAGTCTACTGTTGACCATTTCTGCGATGTTTTCACTTTCAAAATCTAGTTGGATGAAGACAGGCTTTTATCCAACTGTCTACTGGTGATCAGTTGATTAATTTCACAATAAGAAGCGATTCAAAGTTCACAGTTTGAAATGTATTCACTTAATAAAATATACTATCATCAATTGGTTCACGACAGACTGATTGCTGTCAGTAATCACACTGCAAACGGTTCAAGCCAACATGATGTATATTATCGAGAACCACCGATTATCTTTGACAACAATGAATTAAAATTGTTTCCCTAAACAGTATGGCAGACACAAAGCGTTCCAACTAAATACTTCTTGTAAGTGACACCAGACCACAGATTCACATTCATATAAGTGTTAATTTTATGGGTAATTATCACAACATAATTATTATTATTATTTCCTTTAGTTCCTAGAGGAACATAGGGCTTCAGCCATGCGTCTCCATTGCGTTCGGTTCTCTGCTAGCGTTTTCACTTGGCTCCAGGTCTGCCCACATGCTTTCATCTCCTCTTCACATGATCTCCTCCAGGTCACCCTTGGACGACCAACTCGTCGCTTCCCTTTTGAGTTCCACTCGAGGGCTTGTCTAGTGATGTCACTTGATGGTTTCCTCAGAGTATGGCCTATCCATCTCCATTTCTTCCTCCCTATTTGTTTCACAATCGGTTCCTGGTTGGTTCGCTCCCAGAGAACTTTGTTGCTGATCCTTTCCGGCCATCTGATCTTGAGTATTGAGCGAAGACATCTGTTAATGAAGGTCTGTAGCTTGTTTGAGGTGCTTTTTGTGACACGCCAAGTCTCTGATCCGTATAGTAGTATTGACTTCACATTGGAGTTGAAAATCCCGATTTTATTTTTGACGCTGAATGATGCTGATCTCCACACAGACTTGAGAGTAATGAAAGCTTGCCTTGCTTTCCCGATCCTTGCTTTGATATCCTCGTCAGTTCCGCCTGTAGTTGAAACAATGCTTCCCAAGTAGGTAAAAGAGGGAATTTCTTTCAGGTTCTTTCCATTTATGCTGATTGCTGTCTGTTGTTGTTGGTGTTGGCCAGGGATCTTCATCACCTCCGTTTTCTCTATGTTCACCTGGAGTCCTATCTTTGATGCTTCTTCTGCCAACTTGTTACTTTTCACTTGCATATCTTCCAGTTTGTGGGAAATCAGGCATATATCATCGGCGAAGTCCAGATCCTCCAAGTTCTTTGTGTGAGTACATTTTATGCCTGTTTCCTCAATGCCCGCTGTTTGTCGCATTATCCAATCTACCGCAATCAGGAAAATCATTGGCGATAGTAGGCAACCCTGTCTTACTCCTGTCTTCACTTCGAAGGATTCCGTGAGCTTCCCGTTGTGGATTACTTGGCATGCAGCGTTGTCATACAACTGTTGGATGAGATGTATTATTGTCGGTGGCACCCCGTAGTAGCGAAGTAGTTGCCAAATCACCTCTCTATCGACGCTGTCGAAGGCCTTTTCAAAGTCGATGAAGTTGAGATAGAGGGGTGATTGCCATTCCAAACTTTGTTCAATGATGATCCGTAGTGTGGCGATTTGATCAATACATGACTTGTTTCTCCTGAATCCAGCTTGTTCTGGACGAAGTTTTTCATCCAGGGCTTGTTTGATCCTTTCCAGGATGATGCGGCTTAGTATTTTGCTTGGGATGGACAGGAGCATAATTCCGCGCCAGTTCTTCCATTGACTTAAGTCTCCTTTCTTTGGTAACTTGAATAAGTATCACAACATAAATTATCAAAGTATAAAGTTGATTGACACACATCACACGTCTCTTACCATATCTCAAACTTATCGTCCTCTAAGGTAATCTGAACTTCTTAATAATCAAAACTTAAATATCATGAGTGTAAAGTAGAAGGTAAATCTTGCCCTTAAAATCCTTTGCTGATGATCCCTTTATCATGAGTATTTGCCAAATACAAAACAACAAAATTGCATTAACTGGGATCAATATTTGACCGAATGGTTGTACAAACTAATTTTTAGTCTATATCAGTCAATGAGTGAAATAGCTGAAATATCACTGTGGTTTGCATAGGTACCGAAAAGTGAGTGATACTCCGCGTGAATGATATAGACTGTCAGTGAGAGTCCACAAATTAGGTGTCCCATTACTTCGATCTGTGTAATTTACTAATTCTTTAACTTACACGCCTCCTTAGTGTATTACACAAATACTGAGAAGATATGAAATGACTGTTGAATACAAAAGAGAAAAACTTCTATGAATTGATGATTATAGTCGTCAGCTGAACTGATTAAGATGAACTGATGGCAACTTGTGAGTTTAATTCATGAATGCTCCCATTGAAGCTTCTTTAAGCAATATTTACAATTCACTACTATCAGATAACGAAGAAATTATTGATAAACTTTCAGTTCAGGCGGAATAATGAAGTCATCAGAACTGTGTCTACCTTCAAAGTTGATCAGGTAAACATTGAACAGAAAGAAATTGGTTCACTTTACGATATACATTCACTACAGAGGTCGGTGTTATGTTAAAACGTCTTGATCAATAATAAGTAGAACAGATAGGTATGAATGATTTTCATACCTAACTTGCTATAGTGATTTTTGTATGTTCGAAACAACACGTAATAATAATAATAATGATAATAGCTTTATCTTGTACAGCGTTTATATACTGCACAACATTTTCAGCACAGTTTATTGCATCATATTTTCCCTTCATCCAGGATCTTCCAGTAAAATATCACGTGACAGTCGACCATGTGAAACACTTCTCCGTGACATGAAGCACAAATCAAGAAACGATGATGTCTCGTCTTCGTCTTCTTCGGTAAATGCATGTAATTCTACTGAATGGCAATTAGGAAAGGTTCACGAATCCATTCTGTGTACAAAAGACACAAGCCATGAGCAGCTATCACTTGATTATGTTTTTTCTCACGATAACTAGAAACTTGCCAATCAGCAAATTGTAAACATATGAAGTAGTCGAGAGAGTATAAGACGTAATTAAAAGTCATATATATTTTCAGATTTGAACAAACTGAAAGGGAGAAAATATGTGCGAATTTCGATGGGATTCTTTGTAGCTCAAATTGAAGCAGGCCACCTATTGAATCATCAATTTTTGAATCATGAAAACTGAAATTGATGCACTCACGACTGAAACTTACATTTTATTCTAGAAGTACTTACAAATGATTTGCTATTTCTCATCTATGTGTAGTACTGTATATCCCCTCAATGACTACTGGATCACCATGATCTGCTCTTTAACATTTACGCTCACAACTAATATAAAAGCAAACGAACTGTTCACAGTGTGCAGAAACAAATTAATTCTGATGAAATCTGCCAGACACACAACGTTCAACTCTGAATCTTACTTTCTAGTTATCGTAATCAAACAATAATCAATGTCTCAGGCTATGAGTGGATTAAGCATTATGCTCTTATATCTCTAATAAAAAGTAACAGAGAAGGGTCGATATATTGAATTAGGACTCCTCTACTCAATACTTCAAAGTAAGATATTTACTGATATAACGGTGAAAACGTTGGAGGTTCACACATGGATTCGAAGAAAACAATAAGTGAGGGAGATGTGAGTTGAAGTTTCACTTACTGGAGTCTAAAGGCAGCTAAGTTTCAATAAAAAGTCGAGCATCTGTAAAATGAGGAATTTGACTAGTAAGAACTACACACAAATTCTCATAACTGAGAATAGAGAAATCTGAGAATATACTGATTAACAAACATGGATTGTGATTACCGCTCAATGAGTAGATTATCACGCGATAACAAAATGTGTGTTTAATATCAGTAAACGGTTTCTACTAAAATGTGAATTTCATTGGCATTTCATCACAAACAATAACGCAGTTAAACAAGAAATTTGTCAACTCTCCATGAAAAAACATTGAACACCTGAACAACATAATAACAGAACAAGAATCTTTTCATATTCCTGTTATTATTATAATTTATTGTATGAAGACTTGTGCCACTGGCAAAATAATATTCGCTAGAGAATTCAAAACCATCACTGACGTACAAGACTAACTCTAGTGCTTGTTTTGTATTTCATTGATTTTCGTGTAAAGCAAATTTAAATTTCCTGAAGAGCTGAAGGGTAATTTGTTTCTGATGACTTTTCGTTTCTGTCACCATTTTGAAGCATTTTGTTATTATTTGAGAGCCATACGAAGTGTTTGTTATTGAAATAACCACGATTACTGTGATTGGATGTACTTGTCGTTCAAAGTATCTTATGAACAGAACAAGACATCATCTAAATGCTGCACCTGAAGTAAAAATCTCTTCATTAACTTGCTGCAGTCCTTTAGCCATTCCACAGTGTAATAATCAGTGGTATAAATGTGTCAGACTAACTATTTCAATTGAGCAGCAAATCAGTGTCTGTCTCATGATTACTCACAGTTTTTCAATATTCGAATGGTTAAAATTAAGACAAAGCAAATGAGCAAGCAGCTAGATCTCCATCAGATTCATTCCCACTGCATGGAGGTCAGCGAGTTTGTGGTAAATATGGAGAACAACTCCAGTTTTTATGGAAAGAAAAGAGGTTTCTTCTACCCCTGTCTCTCTTCTCACCCAAGTAAATGAGATTAACTATTCGAAACTTACAATACCTTTTCATTCCTCAATCATTCTGTACTATTTTGTTATTCAGAACAACTTCGGTTGCCTATCACTTTCGGCTTTACTATTATTCGGCTTGTAATTGAACACCATTTTGAGAAAAGTTAACTGTGGATTTGCTTGTATTACCATAGTACATTCACTATTCTCATCGCCACTTGCATAAACTGCTTTTATTATTCTTATAATTGACCTTGGCACCATTGCTATTGTCACTTTTATAATAATCATAACTAAGGATATGTTTGTAACATGAAACACACTTTGTTTTAGGTCAACTGTTGCATTTCTCACTAAATGACAATGTTGAAAAAAAAAGTTTGCTGTCTGTTGAAATGTCGTCTACTATAACGGATTCTTCCACAATGTCTAAGGATTAACATGATGTTATTTTGTTCTATGACGACTAGCAGTGAAATCCAGGATTCATATTCCATTCCATTTTGAAACCCTTAGCCAGGTGAACCTGCAATCAACAGTGGGCGGTGGTGTTATTACTAAGACTCAAACCTAAAAGAAAGTGTCTCAGACCACATAATAAATCCACGAGAAATAAAGAAATCTTTGAAAAACAAGATGAAAAGTCAAACGCGCTGCACAAGAGATGCCTCTCTAGGTACTCGAGATCCAGTGAAAAATGATTTCATGTTTGAAGGAATGACTGCTGGTTTGGATCTCAGAGGTGACACAATAAATCACTGGGAATTCAAGTTTGTCAAGCCGATGAGCTACAAATAAGATGAAATGCTCACTCGAGGATTCCGTGCTAGTCACCAGCAACCAACATAAAATCAACACACATTTTGATCCATAAATTTACCACATTAGCTAGAAGACAATTCAAATGAAGTTATTTCCTTTCAGTATAACGAAATCAACATCTAACTGGAGAGGATATTATCTTCTTACACTGTCTTGTCTCACATATTTGGAAACTTTAAAATTTCGTATTCAAAAAATGTCGAAAACACTTTTCACTAACAACTACATGGTTCATTACATCATACCTGATACAGATATATATTCACAGAATACCAGTTTAAATTATTCCATCACCGTATTTATGTACACAGCAATTTGAAAGTTACAGTAACTTCTGAATTACTTACTCTGCACTTCACAATCACACTGCCAGTTGTGATTTATTGATAACACTGATGTGAAAGTTCAACCTAATCAAAACCCACTATACCCCATGATGATACAAGTGTTATCCTAAATGGAATCATACAAACAGAAATTAAAATTCAAACACCTAACAGAAATTCACCCATCATCGCCTTGGAACGATCTCTGCGTTCAAGGCAAAAAGAAAGATTTTATTGAAATGGGATGATGCCAACGTGATATGTGAAGAGTTTCAATTATCTGTAAGGAAAGGTTAAGGTCGGATAATGCCTAGAGACATTTCAGGCTGGGATTATTCTGATTAAGGTGAAATAAGGTTTGATTAGAGTGAGATTAGCGTAAGACTGAGGTCAGGTTAATGCAAGATCAGCCCGGAGGATCCAAATTCGCTATCAAACACAGGTAATCGCTGCAAATGTTTAAAGGTGAACTTTAGTGCATGTAAATTGATCCACTTCACAAAACACTGACAACGTTTTCATGAAATGTGAGGTTGAGTTCATAAATTTCTTCTTTCGCATTGTCAAAAAAACATTTAGCCTGAAACCTTCCATTTCATTTTGAGAAAATTGATTAGAATTCCTCACTCTATATGAAGCGGCTTTTAGGGAAAGAAAAACGAGCAGTACGAAATTTTAATATTTATCAGCTGACTAGTGTTTTCTGAGTACTCTTCAGATACTCACCTTTGATTTCTTTAGAAAATAGTTCTTTTGTTAATTTTCATATTTTTACTGCACCTTCAGTTTCAAAATCTGCTCGCATAATCTTACTTCACTATTTTTTGTGTGTGAAATTTCAGGGTTTATTTACACTTGAAATTCCTCTCATTATCTGTTAGAGATTGATTGCATAACAATAATCAGACTCTGTAGGGATGTTTGTCACAAAAAAAGAAGAAGAAAAGGGTGAATCATCATCGCCTCTGGAGATTAAGACTGTTGAAGAGTGTCCAGTAATTAGTTGATTTAGATAAAAATCAAAAATTCGTAAGAAGTGTTTGAAAGAAGATTTAATTTTTATTTCTGAGGAAATTCTGTTTGAGGTTCTTCTAAGTGTTTCTTTTTAACTGAGGATAGATGTGTAGTAATTCAGGAAGCAGTGAAATGTCAAGATTTATGCTATCTAAAATACATTATATTAATTTCTCGACAATAAGGCTATTCATGTGTTAAGTTGGTCGACACCGGATTGGTTTGACAACGCATCTGCTTTTATGAAATGAGTGACAAGTATTGCCAAATGAGTATTTAATGAAGTCGTTGAGCTGAATATTCATCTTCCACTCAACACTGCGCATCACATTCACTCTGATTCTAATTATTTTAAATATTCTGTTGCGTCTTTGGGCAGCGAAATTAAATCACGTAAATTTTCAATTTGTGTTCCAGCTGACGGCGGAATTCTCTTAAAAATGAAAGAAAATTATCAAAAGGGATCACTGTATGATTTAGCTCAAACTGCATTACATTGCTTTATGTACTACGAGTTAAGCTTATATGTGAAGATCCTAGATGAAGAGAAATCGTATGCGATAGGTTACCTTGGGAATTCAGGGTATACTCTCTAAACAATTTGTCAAGAATGTTTCCATTGTTATTGTTATCACTGTAGGTGAAGAATTCGACTGAAGACTTCGATCGAAATTTGATGAGCTCCATAAATCCTGCTCCATTAACAACATTTGTGGCTTGTATCGAATTCGTGACGTGAGACAAAAGTTCCACATTTTTGAAGAAACATCTGTAGAGAGGGAGAAATTGATTTTTCATGGCTGTTTTTAGATATTTAGAAAGTACATTTCTTCCTACGTGAATATTGTGCTTATATCCTGTTTGAAATTAAATATTTCTGCTTTTCTCATCTGTAAAATTTTCGCCTAATACAATTCTCACACCGAAGTTATAAAGATATACACATGCATTCGCCCTTGTCGCCATTGTATTTATTGGTCGCATTTTCAAGAAGTTTACTGGAAATTCACATCTTCCCTACAGAGAAGAATTCAAGACGAGAATGGCAAATCTGCAGTTAAGAAGAATCCCTGTAGTTTACGACGCGCCGACTAAATTTGCGTTCAGCTGACTGTGTACTGTGATAATTTAATATTCCTAATAAATGTCATAAACAGTTTTAGTATCATGTTTCACTGCTAGTGATATACTAAGGTCCGCAACACAGATTTCTTTTTAATTAGAACCTACCTTGAACCCACTATGATGTTTGTTTGCGCTCTCTCTCTTTCAAGATATAGCAGGCAGTTCTCAGTACAGCCTCTGCTTCCTAGTCTAGATGACAATATACTTTGATCGATAACTGTTTGCAACATTTTTAAACACAATTCTTTTGACCAATATTAACTATCCACTTCACGCAAATGGACTTCGTTTGACCATCACAGACCATCACATGATAATAAAAATGCCATTTAATGAATGTACTTGAAATAAGAGCATTCAATTAGATGTTAATTTATAAGTACTGTTAAAACCTGGCTTCACCATGCTGCTCAACAACAGAGAAGTGTATTTATTTCCTTGAGTTCCGAGAAGAATGTAGGGCTTCAAGATTGAAGCTATGGAGTTTCACTAACAATGATGTTGTTTCTATAGGTCAGGGTTTCTCACTCAACGTCCGCTTTCTACAGGTTTGCTATTCGCTATTCAATCAGGGGAGGCGTAGGTGTACATCACCAGAGCATTCTACCAGTGAACCACAGATGCACTGACTAAAGAAATGCAGATCTCCTTGAAAATGTTTAAAAGTAAAATCTATGCTGAAGATGTCGTCCAGAAGGACACTGAAGGCTTATCTGTCACTTCATCTAGCTTAAAGAACAATCCACATCCTATTTCCAACATGCGTGATTCAGTGATTAATAACTTGAGCTCTATCTACCACATAGTCACTTCAAGACTGTAGCTGAATAGCTTTCAGATTCAAGGGACAAACTAAAACTACTGCAAGACATATGCGGGATGAAAAGGGTAAAGTCCCTCTCTCTCTTCCTTTCAGCAGTGACTTAACTTAGACAATTAAATCTTTTATTTTTCTTCGAGAATTTGCAAATAGAAAAGGGTCAATGTGTCAAATTCAATTTTCGTGATCTTCCTTTTCTTCCGTTATCGTCTTCTGGTTGATAGATAACATAAATTTAAATTGAAAGATGAGTGACAATGAAATCAGTTTCACGGTCACGAAACTTTAACCATTCTATCATAATGAGTTATTTTTGACAAATTATTACATAAATACGTCAACATAGTGCTTAACAGTCTTACAGGTTGAATGACATGCATACATGCAGTATACAAACGCATGCTAATGCGTCACTAAAGAAGTTAGTTTTCTTCTCAGCTTTTATGTAGTGACTGTAATAATGATAATAACAGGTAATAAATAACATGAATTTCAACTTTCACACTCCTTCTCATCACTTGTTTGTCAATATGAGGAGAAATTTGACACGTTCATTCATTTAAAGCGAACTCGAAACTGGTTAATTAATCCACTTTTTATTTGTAAGCAATAACTTAGGTGAAATTTCAACAAGTTTTTGTTCAGGTCACTTCTATATGTGATCTGCCGGATACCATAAAAGTGAAGCGTTGAAAAACACGATTGCATTTGATAATTCACTTCCATGCATTACTAGTTCGCCTCAACAGCTAGCCAGAAATCAGGTGGTTTCAAGTGATTCTGATCACTCAGCTAAGTTACACCAGGTACATGATTAATGTGCTCGGCTAAACCCAAGTGAAGTGGTCATCCGACATTTAGATGACTTCGGTCTTTGACAGCTGATCGGTGCCAATGATTGATGTGAGTGGTATGAAGCTACACGTTTCGGTCAATTAGTAGTAAACAAAATGATGTACCGACTCAATTCTCACATTTCAAATAATGTCAGGGTTTATCTCAGCTTAAGTTTCTGCCTACACTTGGTAAAATGAATATACTTGTTAGTAAGAAAACATTTTCCCAAAGATACGAAATCGTACTTACTTTTTAGGCCTTATTTTTGACGAAAAATTGAAATTATCATACTTCTTTATTAATTTCTTGGTGAGAATGATGTTAAAAAGATGTAAACATTGCCTCTTCCAGTTATGCACTAATTTAGATGCCATAGTGAAACTCAGTGCAACATGAAAAATTTGCTATTTCACATGGTCCTGACGAGCTGATTATACTGGACATTGGAATCGTGTTAAATGGATGCGCACGACTGAACTCTTCTTGGTTTGATTGATGGGGAGCGAGCACAAAATGATTTATTCTTCAATTTGTGGGCACGTTTCGCATTCAGGTCATTCAGCCACACGTGATATATCCTTCAAAGTTATTTACAGGGCTAAATTCATTCACTCAGAAAGTTTACCTTTTCTCCACTTATCTTTACATCGAGTTAAACTGCATCTATGTTTTCAGAAAGGTTTTGTTGCACGTTTTTCATTGCCAAGTCAAGTTCATATTTCTTTTTACATTATTCTTTTCTCCAATTTACATTCACTCCACTTCACTTTCTTTTCGCCTTCTTTACTGTTATCTTCATCGTCGGAATTTTAATTTTTACACAACACCTGACCTACTTTACAACTGTTAATATAAATTCACGTATTTAATAAGCACATTAGGGATCTCATAATTAATCCACTTCAAATTCACCACACTACGCATGTGTATTCCGGTAGAATAATTTTGAATGCTGCTTGAAACCTTTTTCTGTAATGTAAACACAACTCCACAGTTTGAAAAAGAAGCTGTTGGATGGGGAAGTATTTCCATGTGGATAATTTCAGGTACACGGTACATTTTCGTCTGTGATAATGTAAGTCAAGTGAAGTATTTTCATGTGATTTATATCCTTCTAAATTTTCGATGGAAAACTGTTTTTATATAGACAGGAGGTTTTTCACTCATTAGTAATTCAGATTCGTTCCACTCAACCATCACATGGTGTGACCAACAAAATATGCCTCCGTTGGTTGAAGTTAATTCCAGATATCAGACAATTAACTTTACTTTCAAGCATCCACGTGACATACATGATCTACTTATTCCCCATGATGCCTGTAGTATAGATGGCATGGAAATTGAAACCAAGTCAAGCATTAAATGCCTTGGATTAGTTCTTTCCTTTGACCCTTCATGGTCATCCCACATCTTATCAATCTCTAAGAAGATGTTTCGTCTCACCTTCTACATTAAAAACTAAGACAATCAGGTATCAACTAACCCTTACTTATGCAGTTTGTAAACTCCTGTGTTTTACCTATTGTACTCTATTGTTCTCCATTATTCTTTCCTTGGCTTCTCAAAAAAGACTGTATCATATTACAAAGGGTATTAAATGCTCTGAGTAGGGCTTGTGGTATGCCACTACGTGAGCTCGCCAATACTGTAGTCGAGAGACATATAAAATCCTGCACAAAATGGGTAAAGCCCGTACTGTCAGACGCTCTGCACTCCCTTTATTCACATCTATCCCTTTACATCTCATCAGGTAGAAAGAGAAGTCAACATAAGAAGTTATATTGTTGCACCACTAAGTACAAAAATAATACAATAGCCTATTTAGCCCGTATTTTATGTGAAGAAGACACTGTTAGACGTGAAACAAATAAGTTACTATGTAATTAGCAAAGTGAATCGACCCTTTCATCGTTCATCTTTCTGTAATTTTATAGTGTTACCTTTTCTATCGTTTAATTATAATTTAGCGAATTTATTTTAGTTGTTATTACTACTATTATTACTACAATTTTATACTTTATGTATATTTGTCTCCATATTGCAAATTGTAATTGCTACATAGCTGTTATAACAACGTTTTATTATTATTATTATTATATTATGTAGTGTTTATTTTTTGTCGTTTTGAGTAAACTAGATGCAATATTGTACTGAATGCTGAAAATTCTTTGCTGTATCATTAGTAATGTTTTTTTAAATGAAGCAAAAATTATTATTACTGAAATCATTTGTTTGTAAGAATAGTTATTTTGTTATTTGACCTACTCGTGGGTTCCTAGTGGAACATAGGTCGTCAGCAGCACAACCTCATTTCATCCTCCCCTCTGTATTCACCTGCAGCCGATTCTATTATTTACTGTATGCTTTCACCTCCTCTTCATACAATATCTTCTATAACATCTTCGAACTCACTGGTTGTTTCCAATTCGAATTCCACTGAAAGGTCTGCGCGGCATATGATGTTGTTCAACTATTTTCTAAGTGTACCTCTAATTCATCTCCACTTTCTTCTGTGGATTTTTCAAGTGTTTGGGATCTTGGCTGATGTTTTGTTCTGTTGCGTAACATTCCACTCAATCTTGATTTGGATTTTTACTCAATCAGTTAAACTTACTGTCAAGGTTCCAAATCAACTGAATTTAATTTTTTTATCTATCTCATAATTTTACTTTACGATTCATGACCACCCTCTTGAACTCTCCACCATTGTATGTATACATTAAGTCTTCTGCTCTGATTATTATTTTGTCACTACTAGTCCATCCTTGTTTCTAAGCGAAATCAAAATTTCACCCCTTTTATCTAGTTACTATAAAAATAGTTACTCTTTTATTACTGAACAATTATCTAATTCCGCCATCCTTGAAATTATATTGCTTCCACATTCTGTCCATTAATTGGAGTCATTGATGAAAATAGGTTAAGAATTTTCGCAATATATTACGGTTGATTTATTTCGGATGTACGCAGATGATGAGAATCCACGCAATAAAACGAGCTGGTATTATCCCGCAAATATGAACATTCTTTCTTTATTTAATCTAATTCAGGGAACAGGCTGTATGAAATTAACAAGTTTTCTCTCATTTTTAATAAGGCATCTAAGTAAAGTGAAGGGTGGAAGAGAACTAGATAGGTGAATAAACTGACGTCCTCAAATCCCTCCTACTGATCGTGACTTTGGAATACTGTTGTTGGTTAAGTAAATTCATCCAATTTGTGTTATCTATGTTTGGTAAAATTCCTGTGTTGACCGCAACTTCTACGCCCGACATGTTCCTCTCTCCTTCTCCTTTTCGATCAAATTAATCATATTATTATTATTTATTCATTATATATTTATATATATATATATTATAATATATCATACATATTATTATTATTGACCTATTATATTATTCGTTTACGTATAACGAGTTCTACATATTTTTGCTATTCTTTCCAGCGAACAACTATTGGAATAGAATTATAATAATTAACTTGATCTATTCCACAATGCACGCAAAACAACTACTCACAGACATCATGTATATCTAAAAATGTAACATTCAACTGCAATAAATTAAGTGACGAATACTCGTGTTCTTCTCATTGATCTCACTACACTGACTACGTTTCCACTAATCCCTGTGAATAACAAAATGTTCACTCATGTTCCAGTGTGAACAATCTTCATACGTGTGTGAACACAATAGCATAGATATGTCCACCATTTGGATACAGTGGGAAATATATAATCGCTTTCCTTTTTACACTGTGGCAATAATAATCCGACTATGCAGACTTCTACGTTGCTCACGATATTGGTATTGTCAGTTCTGATGATGGGCGACCAGGTTGTACGGGCTTCAGGTATGTTTTCTTGTCATGTGTATTATACTGTGATTATATTAGAATTGTGTTCATTAGGCTGGCTGAGCATTATTAAAATATGATAGATGCCTAATTTACTGTCCATCTATTCTGAATGTCGGTTGATCCACTTTGTGTAGTCATGTAGTTGATGTAGAGGCGATCACGGGTGTACACTTTAAATTCAATCTGTTGATCACATGCATGATAATTGTGTTTGTGAGCATGAGATGCTTCGTCGATTTCGGAGTGTCATGTTCACATTAAATGAATTCGATAGCATGGATATGTGAAAGCATTGTGATTGCTTTCAGTAGATCCGTGTCTCCAACCTATAGCAAAGCTGTGACATAGATGTGGTTTCTGCACTGGGTAATATCTACAATATGTCGTCACTGATCTGTTTCTCATGTGTAACTGTACACACAATGAACCCTGTTTATTGCTTGATGTACATTGTCGTGATCTGTATCTTGTCTGTCATGTAGCCTAGTTGATGACTGAACAGCTTCTCAATTGATGACAGTGTCAGTGAAGTTGAGTTCAGAATATCATGGCTCATTATTATTCATTTGTGTTCACTGGATTAGTTCCCAATTGAATGGAATGCACACTGTAGATCAGTTATATTAGTAAAATCTCAGAGAATTTGAAATGACCGACTTCCAAAATTCGTTCAGGAAACTGGTCTGAACTTCTTCAGGAAAATTAATGAAAAAGTAACACAAGAGAGATTTATGTATTAAAAGGATATCTCAAGTCTTTGAAAACTTTGTCTTCACGTACGAGTCATGAAACAGGCATCAACAGGTATAATGAAAAAAAACTGTATGAGGTGTGATCGAAATTTGACCTCAGACTTTCAAATGTTGGTATGCTCTAGTTATGCACTTGTAACAGAGTGTTTTTTTCATAAGAATGAGTTCAACTGAACTTCGATGATCGTAGAAACCTGAATATGAATATATTGGTGAATTCGCAGTATACAATGATGTGTTTATAAGTGTTATGTTAAACAGCTGTAAAACATTTGTTAGCCACTCCATCAGAAGATATAGACAATCAGGAATTTATACCGAGTATGAATAATTAGTGACAGATATCCATTGTAATTTATTAATCAGGATTTACCATGCATCAGCTAACATGACACCTAAACGCCTGTTCAAACTGTTGAGATTCACTCATGTATGTGAGGCTTCTGCTGTCAGTCTTTCTTTGTACGATCAAAAATATTTTCGAAGAACCTAAGTCTTCTAAAAGTCCATATTTTATCACGTTTCTATCGGATGCAGTGAGCCCGCTGAACTGTTTTCTAGCTTCCTTAGGTTCGCAGAGATCTTTGGAACCATTTTTAGACCTCGGTAATGCTCTTTAACTTTTATATTTAGCTGGCCGGGAGTTTCCTTCACATATACGGCGATGCAATCAAAAAATCGCCACTGTCAAAAACCCAATTCTCACCAACAGATTTCTATCAATCTTTTTATTCACATTTTGAATATCTCTCTGTGAAGCATTTAGGATAATTACTTGATTCCATCAGAAGTTTCAAGTTCATCTAATTAGGTGTAATGGAAACAGAAGATGTCTACTAAAAGAATAAAACTGCTTGTCAGATATCCTGCAGAGTGTCTCTGATTTTCATCTGAATTTGTTTTCCTCCAAAGATTCCGACTTCTCAGCCTTTGTTGTAACACGTAAGAACTCAGTATCAATGTTATGTGGTGAGGGTTTTGTGTTTGAACGGTTTGCGCCACGGTATAGTGGATGTCTTACATCTTGAGAATTGCGATCATCGTGTCTTTTCGATGGAGGGAATCGCATACGGACATCCGTTTACCATGTTCGCGAACCTAGTATACCATTATTTCAGCGAATGCGTCGCGTTGTCATTTTTGTTATTGCAAATAGTAATTAGAACAGCAAGCTTGCAAATTGACAAGTCAGTAAATCGGTATTCAAGCTGTAATCAAGCTGAACAATTAAATTTAAAATTTAAATTAATATTTAATTTAAATGTGCATCACTGGTGATTTCAAAATCGGCGACAGCACATTTCCTTAACGTGTAGAATTTTGCAAACTGCCTTGTTTGAGATAAATCACTTTTTACCTGTCTTTCATGCTCCTTCATAACCATCTGATAATTTTATCCCTCATCACACGAATCGAAGGGAATTACTCAACTTACATGCTTGTCATCCATACCAAATTATTCAGCCACTTGTTTGCCTGTTGATATTACTTAGGTGTTTGTAAGTGAAATATAACTGAGGCGAATTGGTTTGTGTTCGTTATCTCATATTCAAATAATGATGCACGAATTGAGTGCGCCAGACTCCGATGGTGTCAACTGTATGCGAAGCAGGAACTACTGATATTAGTCTGAAAGTGATAAACAACTACCCTGAGTCGAATTGTGTTTCATTAGTACCAAAACACAACTCAAATTATAGTCCAATTGTCACAAGATTGACGCGTTCACCAACAGAATATATTCGGATATATAAATGGTGGATATTGCTGTGTTAGAATAGCATCTCAACTATTCACAATTCAGTGCTGTCCATCACATTTCTTATATTCATTTCCCTACCATAGTGACATCATTAATTAATTTGTTTATTCTTGACAATTTCATGTTAACTTTCGAAGCAAACCGCGCCACTCCTTTTCATGAAATACAAATATCTTTGCATTTGATTTCTTTCAAAGGACAACAATCTTGTGAGTGTGTGGATTCCGATTTTAATAGTTCCATGTTTGCAAAGTGTTGCAGCCTTTCTCGATGTCGACGTCGCAAATCAACAGGTATTCAATTCTGTTGTCAACGAAGGCATGGACTTTGTGATGTAGATGAAGACTGCTGTGAAAAAAATGTCGAAATTCTCGATGCGGTAACTGGAAATGAAAAAAATGAAAAATGAAATGTGGAATTTGTTTGTGGGTATTGGGATAATGAGAAATAAATCACTTTTGACAAATTCCTTGTTTTCTGATTACAAATTCACAGCTTCATTCGACATCTCACGAATTCAGGAAAATTGCCAATCTCACGTGATCTCTAAAATCAGCTAGCCAGTTGTAAATGTGTTAATAGAAGTTTGCTGATCAAGTGGTCTCAGTGAATAATGAATGACCTGATGTAGTTAATTTCACTGAAAGTTACACTGTCAATCTACACAGCGTATGATTAACATGTTCGCGGTTGAATACATTCCTTCACTGGCTTAAAATAGGTGGCATCGAGTATTTCCTGTGGTGTGCATACAAAGCCGTATTCAGTGACCTGTAGTCAATTCTTGTGATGACAAATGCGATCGAAGATAAACGAAAGCAATTCTAGAATTCATAAATACTGTGCATTCCTGCTTACATTCCGTCTATCGAAATGATTGCATGACGTAGGAAGGAAATCTGTGGTTTTACAGATGGATATTTGATGCATGCAACAACCGCATTCAGTCCACATGCATCACGAATGTGAGCATTTTTAGTGTGAATTAGCCTGTGCGATGAGAGATGTGCATTGAAATTTGTGGACCATCACGCAAAACTAAACCTCAGGAATACACATGCATGCCCGTACCCGGAAATTAGGACAATAGATGTAGAAGTCGACGAGACATGTAATCGAGCAATAAAAGGCACCTACAGATATATGACAATATAGTGGTTTCTAACTGCACCGATCAGGTTGAATGTTAACTCTCCTGATTCGCCACTAGATCACTGTACCAGATAAATTGTATCTGTAGACTGATACTTCAGAATCCAGTATTCACTGTGTAAGTTATTTAGGGAAAATGGTTCTGAAGAGACGTTTGCTTTGACACTGCCTTTCAGAGTTTCAAAATGGAAAAAGCATGAGTAAGAAGCAAAGCCACTGATCATTTCATAGACTCTGATTGCAACGACCATGTCTGTTTACAGTAGATTACTATTCATTTTGGCCAAATTATTCCTCATTCTCGAGTGTTCAGTCATCATTTATTGTAATCAGGAAAGAATTCATTCACACCTGACAATGTTTTCTTTCCTAATGACACATTAGGAATACACTGAGGATACATTTCTCCATGAGATGTTTGGTCATAGTCACTGAGAGCGAAAACGACGACAAAACCAACTTCAAATTTGGGAGAGAGGCAGATAAGTGAATGAACTGACGTCTTTCGAATCCGTCCTACTGATCGTGACTTTGGAATTTTGTTGTTGGTTAAGTAACTCCATCCTTTTTGTGTTATCTACGTTTGTTAGAAGTTCTGTGTTGACCACCCCGTCCACTGACTTGTAGATTTTCTCTTGTATGATATTTGGCATAAATCACCCGCCATGTACGTCCGAACCATGGCTAGTATATATATAAAGCATAGCAGAATGAATCAGGTTAATTTTCTTTGCCAATATGCCAAATATTAACAGTGAACTTCATTCTATTTATTGAAGTAGATATGGATTTTTCCCTACTTCTGTTTAATTGTTGTCGGTAATTTTCTGTTTTTATATCCAGGCGAAATGAAATGATACTTGTAGTCACCATGTGATGTTGTGATTACGTGAACACAGCAAAATACCAAAAATTCTTTCGTTTTGACAGTGAATACACATCGTTGAAGTAACAAGCAAAGATTCTTTTTTTCGGGTTCAATAACAGGTGAACACATTGATACACTTGGAGTTTAAAAACACTGACAACATTTCCTTTATGGTATGGATGCACCAGTGGACATCTAGGGTTAGTTATTGATGGAGTGGCAGTGGAAAGTGTTCAATCTGATGACCTCATCAAAGCGTTTGTAGAAACATCTTTCTCGCAATGTGACTCATTCACGCAAGTGCTTCTTTAATAGAATTTACTAACAGCTACAGCCGAGTGTAACGGATTTTCACCTTTTGACAGTTTCACTGATATTCTGTATAGAACTTTGTATAGAAGTTATACATTTCATGTGTCACACAAATCAGAGGAAGTTAAAGAAGGAAGATATTCAGAAGATATCCATCCAGTGAGCAGAAATGTACCAGAGAGGGAGAAGGAATAGTAACATGTTAAATCAGTAGGTTTCAATGGATACAATGAGATTACAAGATGACTATGCGCCTACGTCATTAACAACAGTTTCGATTCATACCAATAAAAAGCCTCAACAAATGACCCTTCTCATGCAAAAGATCTCAACCAGACAGTCTACACTTGGCTACCCGGTTGGCTTAAAAAGATTATTAGAAATTTCTCTACCATTTGTGATAATGCAATTTTGAACATAAGAGAATTTTCTCCGTTGAAATCTTTGTTATGTGCCGATAGAATTTGTCTGTTTAAGATAATGTTTGGATTTAAGAAGCAGTCCACTGCCCTTTCCAACACTCCACAACAGAGTCTATTCAATCCTGTCAACCCTTAACCTATATCTCTCGTTAAGATACTGAGGTTTCGGCTGGCTTCTATATTAACGGATTAGCAGTCACACATGTAACCTATTGGATATCATGAGTTTTACACATTCATATGCCATAATATGACATAAATTCAATCTATCCAGCTCACAACTCCTATTACGCCAGACACCATTAGTTATTCTTCCTAAATACCAAAATGTTATTTGCAGCTTTAATCATTCTTCCTTTTGTGAAGTCATCCTTTCTCATGTCTCCCTCCATTCTTCTTTCTTATGAAGTTTATTCAAACAAATCTATTTCCTTCTCGTCAGTTAGCTGAATTCCAGTGGATTCAGTGAGCTGCTAATGATGACAATGAGACTTTCCTTTTTCTATAGTGACTGTTCAGTATTCAGTGGTTCTGTTCAAATTTGTTTCAAACAAACGAATGTGTTTCATTGAAGCATTTCCAATCATTTTACTTTTAGATAATTTCTGTTCAAGTCATGTACGTTTAAGTCTGTCTGATACAGTGAGTGATTCATGTACATAATTCACGTCTGTATCTGTCTGATTCAGTTAGTATTTTGTTCCCACGATAACTGTCTATCGACTTTTCTCATTATTAAGCAATTTATTTATGTTTGCGAATGAAAACTTGACGATCACTTACTCCACGCTATCATATTTTGATTGATAGCCTTCCAGGGAGAACTTTGGGTTTCAAGGCTGACTGACTTCACTGCCAAACTTCCCTTATTGCAAGCATTGCTACTGGCTAGGAGACGTGTATAAGGGTGACTCAATCTACGTTTTCTACATTTTCAAATCAGAGACCACAAGACATCATTGGTATGATGTATCAGCATTTCCATCGGAGGTCAGAAGCAGGATCTTCACGGCCAGTATGCTAACAATTACGTCATTGGAATGGCTTATCGACTATAACTGCCAACGACATGCGGTATATTTTTATGAACATTAACAGTTGATGTTCTCTCCAAACAGTTAGCCTCTTTGATAAGCCTTAACAAGCTATTCAAAAGACAGATGATCCAATGTGGTATCATTTCTCTCCTCTGTATGATGTATTGAGCAGGCTTCAGCGGCCAGCTTCCTACATTCCTTCAAGTCACACAACTAATAACCCAGATATAGACAATGATTATGGATAATCAAAAAGTATTTATTACGAATCCATCCGTAAACCAGGTGATTAAAAATAACATACCAAGCATAAATCACCATCAGAATGGATTCAACATGATTGGATTGTGTATAGGACCACATATTCCTACCAAAACTAAGCCTATATACATAATTATTTGAAATGTTAGCACACATGAGTGAATATAATCAAAGTAGATTAGTTTCTGTTGTAAGCACGTCATTAAACTGATGAGATGATCCCATTCCTACAAATCACACATCGCTACATAAAATCGTTGATCACTGATCATTATGCTGGAAATATGTGGGCAACTAAATCTGATTAATGTTTACGTAGAATTTTTGTGACAGAATATAATTTCAAATTAGTTAAGGTTATTTAAACTATAACATATACAGTGATATTTTCCGTAGTTGGTTTGTAAGGATGAATTTTGTTTTTACTAGTTCATCAATGATTGATTTAAGTAAGAGAAATATTGAAAAACATCCCGGAGTACTGGATATCTGTTTTTACGTCGTCTTTTGGGAACCAGACTAGTACTAAGCCACTGGGTTGGAACTCAGGACTATCCACCTACAAGGCGAGCTTGTATACCATTCATCCACTGGGACCTAATTCAATGGCCCATGAATTCTAACTTCTACCAATTCGTGATTTAGCGCGACCACCAACCCTATCTTCACACCTCACTGGATGGACCTCACTGGTCACGACTTCTCATTAAAACTCCAGTGATAAAGTACTGCTGAATTGTATTACACGTTCCAGTCACAATGTACTGCTCATAATGATATCGATGCATTCTCACGACTTCATAACCTCTTGTACATACCTTCGAAAATTCAAATTTCAATATTCATAGAATGAGGCTGAATTGAGCAAGGATATTTATATATATGAATTTTCAGTTAGTTCCACATAGAGTGCTCAATACTAATACGTGTAATTATACATCAAAATTATACCAATCATGCTGTAATGTTCAATAATAAGAATTATACTTTCAGAGGTGGGGAAAAAATTAAAAAGGTTGATTGAAAATCAAGAAAATTATTAGGTAGACGTTGACAGCCAGATTTCATTGTTGCTTATCCTTTTCCACAAGTCAACTGATCTTTAGCGTGGAGCAAGCAAAGCTGATTGAAGATAAACATCTGGAGTAACCTGTTGAGTACACTTATAGTGACGAAAACACCAAGCCGCTTAACCATATGGAGACGACGACCTTATAATTGTGTTCCTGACACTGCCTGGCTTTGAGAAAGACAGGGATCTCTGATTCTACTTGTTGAGTAGGTATCTTTATCAACTCTGTCGGTGTTATATTCACTTGAATTTCCCTCTTTCCTGTCTGCCTCTTCCGTTAATTTGTTGAATTATATCTGCAGATCTTCAATTATCTGTGAAATCAGATATCAACCACCCTCGACGTCGACATCTTCCTGCGTTTTCAGGCTAGTACAACGTATATGTGTCTTCTAGCACACTACTGGGCGGTCACATGACCTAGCCCACCACAAATAGGAATATCATCAGTGATAGCGGGTAGCCTTTTTCTGACTAACATTCAGTTTGAAGAGAGAAAAAGGTGTGATTCACTAGAAAAAGCATTTACTTGCATCATTAATAACAATGACAATATTTATCCTGTAAAGTTTAGCAATTGAATTTGTATTGGTTGAGAAATGTGGAATGCCATACTCATGGTTTCCTTTAATGCATTAAAGATATATATCCATGACTTCCTGCCGAGTATGTGAAACCATGAATAGTCACATTTCAGTTTTGTTTGGAGAAGCCTACACACAGTTGGGCTTGCACTGACTCATCGTGTACTTCCGTTCAAACCGTAATCACCTACCTACACCACCACTATTATTGTGATATAAATCCACAATATTCCATCTAATTTCATAGTAAGCCTTATCAGGATTTTAATGTGGACATTTTCATAGTTATCATCAGCAATCATGAAAGTATACTGGACGAGATTTGCGATAGAGTGAAGTTCATACCAAGAAAAATCATCACACTGAAAAAATGACTCACCAAATATTTTACTTCTGCACATTTGTTCCGAAACTGTTGTTTCCTGAGTTAAACTGTAAGATTTTGTAGCTATCTGGATTAGTGGGAACGAAGATTTCATCAAAAAACCAACTGGAGGCAGAGTTGATTGGAAACCAGATAGCACTGAAAAAAAAACACTTCGTTAAATTCGAGAATCCTAAGCAGAACATATCCGTTGCCCCCAAGAATTTCGAACACGTGAACTTTAAGTGACCTGACTAAGCTTGTAAACCAGTGAACTTTCTGAGATAGAATTCACTGACGCATGTATTCTGAATTTGCCAATTAGTGTGATATGGCACAACACTGAACCAGTGAGTTCACTGAGATTGGAAAACATTTACACATGCGTTACGCCATTGGTCATGAATTCTCAATACAGCTGCAGGACATTCATCCATTAGTCAACAATGAGATGAAGAATGACAACTGAGATATAGTTTCTAATGATCTCTTAATGGCATTACTTCATGACGAAATCTGCAGTTATTTTATTCATTGCTTCAATCTTCATTACGGTAGAAGATATTTCTAGGCATGATGTTATACATGTGGTGTACATCATCAATGAGTTTGGTTGTTTGTTGAAGAGCAGGTTATGCTGTAGTGAACGCAGAAGTGGCAAAATAAACTTCACACTTCTCAACCAAAAAAAAATCACAAGTTAGGCGAGTTGGTCTTCAAAAATTCTTTGCAATCTTGCTTTTATAGATAATTTGAATGAAACTATTTTATTACAATAGAGGAGGATGGATATTTCAACAACAAATTTAATTATACACAGAATAAAGTGAATCATCATCATCGAGTGAGTGACTGTGTGGTTTTCTTTCTATCTCAAACTGAAGAGAAGAACTCAGCTTGTACAGATTACACGTTTACACAAAAACCAAATAGAAGATTTTCTCAAAATATCTGAACGTGCACAAAACAGCAGGCTGATTTTGTTCTTGTCTGATGAATTAACAGTCTACCTTGAAGGAATAAAATCTCATGTCTCACATTCATCCATAAATAACATGTTCCATCAAAAATAATCTCAGTTAGCTTAGTGTCTCAAATTCATTTGAATTCGTTGATTCAATAAGTGATGCTTATGTATCCGGGGAGAAAAATGATATCCATGGATGTTACATCCCTTTTCACCAATGTTACTCTCACTGAGACCATTTGCATTATATGCAAATTCATTGAGGATAATTATGCAGACGTGTGTGTTTCGAGCCACTACTTGAAGGAACTACTATTGACATGCACTTCAAATGTCCAATTCAAGTTCAGCAACATGCTTTAGGGATAAAGAGATGTAGTGGAATTTGGGACACCGCTATGTCCTTTACTTGCAGACTGCTTCTTGACAAGTTTACAGCAAAGTATGAAACGGTATACTGTTGAAAGTTTCCATTCGAACCAAAGATACATGGATTATATTTTCATAATATGTGATGACAATACCGACATCGAATTGATAACTGAGGAGTTCAACAACTACTACTATGCTATCCATTTCACAACAAAATCAGAGATGAAATCAGAATTCCAATTATTTTTGGATTTTCTTATAAAAAGAAGATCTGACAGTTCTTTTTGAAGATCGATCTACAGGAAACCAATATGGAAAAGTAAATACAGGAATTTACATATTTGGGTCCTTTGTTAAAGGAAGAGAAAACTTATCAACTCCTTCTCTTCAAGAATGATCGGAGTACGCACCTGTCGTACAATCGTAGGTTAACTGGAGATACTCAGACAGGTCCTCGTGAAATGAACTTAGTGACTGGCCGAGACAACATCTCTCACAACCATCCCCTGAACTCTTTCCTTTCATGTTCGCATGTCCGGAATATCTATGATTGCGGGTAAATTTGTCTCAGATAGCGTGTAATAGGAATTAGATATTATTCATTGGCTCAGTTTTACGAGGATAGAATTATTCACTTGTGTTGAGAACGAGTGAATTCAGCTTCTGATGCTACTGCAATACAATGAGAGATATTCACACAGTGAAATCACATAAGAAGTGCAAACCATAACGAGCAAGTGAACACACAACCAAATAGGTGAATAGGGAAAATACTTGAAGACTTCGAAGATGATATGGATTCTGTCAAGTCCATGAGTGTTGTCAACAGACAATGGAAGGGAGGATGCTCACAATTGCTGGAATTTGTGGGATTGAGACGAATAAATTCAGTGTGTGTAAGTCAATGTGAAAAGTGGCCAATAAGATTCAGTGATTCTCAGTGGACTCAATCGAAATCAAGGCACTTCTGCATTGTTACATGGCTAACAATAGTCGATTCGTGAAGAGGAAATGCACAGGACTCCATTCGAAATCCACTGTTTTCACTCCTATGTAGTACAGGATGAATATGATTACGACAACAGATTGACAGCTGGGTGTCGACAAAATATGAATCAGGATGCACGTGAGTCTGTTTATGCCACCAGAAATGAAAAGTGAATGATGTTCATACGAAACTGAAAGGTAAAAAAGCGAAAAATTGATTTATCGTATCTCTTGACACGAAGCCACTGAAAATACGAACGCATTGTGTAGATCACATTCCATATCAAGCAATATTCGACATTATTAAATTATCATTTGTGTAGACGTATAACGGTGATGAGCTTCAGCTGAGATGGCAAATGCATAGAGATGAGATTTCGAAATCTGAATAAACAGTGACCAGACGAGACAAAATCTCTCACAGACATACATTGAAATCATCATCTGGAGCAGTTCTATCAGTGGTTCCATCGAATTCCCAAGTTTATGTGCTCCAGAGTATCCACGAAATTTCGTGAAAATGGTTGAAGTAGCGCATTGAACGAATACGAAATCGAAATACCTGGGGTATCCAGAAACAATCTAACTGTCATTTATCGACTAATGAATAAAATATCTGAAGTCCATAGTTGCTGAACGATTAAAACCTCAGTGATGCAATGAATAGCTCAACAATGACAGAATTCCCTGTGTGCAATCACAGTTATCGGTGTGATTAATAACCTGGCCGGCGCTAAATCAACAAATTCATAAATACCGTACACAGCATAGATTGCATCTCTGACCATCCATCCTTAAGGCGTCCATCCCTCACATACCATGTTGACTACTAAAGGTGTATAAACACATAACTCACATTGCCTGATTTCCTTTTGATTCAAATTTAATGACGTTTGTGAGTTTGGCCACATGCACAAGTTATGACTATTGCTGAGTGGATTTTATTAGTTGTCTTGCGGACAAACAATCAATGTTTGACTATTGTGTGCATACAGTTGTGGAAGGTGATGACGAAAAAATTGAAGAGTGTATTCCTTGATCAGTGATTTTGAATCAGCTCCATTCACAGATTGTGAGGAATGACTGTGTTTTGTGTTCCCGTCTATGCAGAGCAATCACTCGTATTTGAATCTTCTTCTACATAATGTTCAAATGGCAGACTGATACATTAACCCAACTCTAGAATGATTTGAAAGGTTTCGTATACTTCAGATTCTTTAGAATGCTATCTAATAGACACGTCAGGATTTCTACACTCATCTGAAATGTGAATCAGGGTCAATATTTCGGGCTCGAATATGCTGTGAACAAAAACTTTACCTTAGTATGAGACAGGAATTAACCTCATGCATCCGAGGAAGGCTTCCATGTTAGAATTCTGGGATTGTGTCATGAAAAGATTCTCAACTAAGAGATCTGCATGGATGGGAGAGGGCCACTTTAACTGTGTTCAACCGTTAATGCCACCAACAGGGTAGGTGCATTCTCCGAATTTCAGTCACTTCGCAGAGGTGGTTCAAAGAATCCGTTTCAAACACGGCATATGACTGTTCTATTGCGAATGACGTCACCACTTGAGAATCACTATCACATGCGAATTAGTATTTGAGACTATCGACCAGTCTGTCGATTTGATTATTGTGGTGCCTAATATCGTGTTGAAATGTATCCCTCGACTACGGTGATATTTTGATTCAAGCTGGAGTCTACAGAACGCTGGGCGTGGTTATCTGAAACTCGAACACAGGTGTGAATTCTAATTACGGAAAAGTTTGTATTCAATTTGAAGTGTTACATACAGCAAGTCATGTCGATCTCACGCCGTCAATGCCCAACTGGTTCCTCTTTTCTCTTCATTTTCGATCAATGTTTCACATGTAACATGGAAATCAAATTATTCATTATTCTGTTACATTATTCGTTTACGTGTAACAACAAGTTCTATATACTTTCGTTATTATTTCCAGCGAGATTATGCACAGGGCGTCGACCATTATTTAGTCACATTTATCCGTATACAAAGTGAGAATGAAAATATCAATTCGAACAGTCAGTATGATCATGTGCAGTGAAGAAGTAGAACTTATGTGTCTGTGCAAACAACTATTGGAATAGAATTATAATAATTGACTTGGTGTATTCCACAATGCACACAATACAACTACTCACGGACACAATGTATGACCAAAATGTTACATTCAATTACAATAAATTACGTGACGAATACTCGTGTTCTTCTCATTGATCTCACTACACTGACTACGTTTCCACTAATCCCTGTGCACAACGAAATGTTCAATCATGTTCCAGTGTGAACAATCTTCATTCGTGTGTGAACACAACGGCATAGATATGTTCACCATTTGGATTCAGTGGGAAATATATAATGGCTTTCCCTTTTACACTGTGGCAATAATAATCCAATTATGCAGACTTCTACGTTGCTCACGATATTGGTATTGTCAGTTGTGATGATGGGCGACCAGGTTGTACGGGCTTCAGGTATGTTTTCTTGTGATGTGCATTATATTGTGATTATAGTAGATTTGTATTCATCAGGCCAGCTAGGTATTATTTGAAATTTGGTATGCCCTCAATGTCGGATGATCCACTTTGTATAGTAATGTCGTTGATGTAGAGGCGTTCACGAGGGTAGACTTCAACTTCACTCTGTTGATAACTTGAATGATAATTGTGTTTGAGAGCATGAGATGCTTCGTCAATTTACGAGTGTCATGTTCACATTAGATGTTTTCGATAGCAGGGATATGTGTGAAATATTGATATTCTTAAGAATGGGAAAGCATTGTGATTGTTTTCGGTAGATCCATGTCTCTAACTATAGCATAGCTTTGACTTGGATGCGGTTTCCGCATCAGTTAATATCTTCACTATGTCTTTACTGGTCTGTTGCTCATGTGTAACTGTACACACAATGAAACCTGTTTATTGCTTGATGTACATCGTCGTACTCCTTACCTTGTCTGGCATGTAGCCTAGTTGATAACTGAACAGCTTCTCGATTGATGACAGTGTCAGTGAAGTTGAGTTCAGAATATCATGGCTCATTATTATTCATTTGTGTTCTCTGGATCAGTTTTCAATTGAATGGAATGCACAATGTAGATCAATTGTCAAGACACGAACAAGTCAAATATTCTTTGTAAAAATTATGTCAGTAAAATCTCAGAGAAGTTGAAATGACCGACTTAAAAGTTTCGTTCAGCAAATTGGTCTGAACTTCTTCATCGAAACCAATTGAAATTTATGTATAAAAAGGATACCTTGTGTCTTTGAAAACTTTGTCCTTCCGTACGAGTCATGAAACAGGCATCAACATGTATAATAAACAAAATTGCATGAGACGTCATCAAAATTGGGCATCAGACATTCAAATGTTGGTCAGCTTCAGTTGTACACTTTGAACAGTGTGTACTTTTCATCAGATTACGTGCAACTGAATGTCGATGGTCGTAGATAACTGAATATGAAAATATATGTGCATATGCAGTATACAATGATGTGTTTATGAGTGTTTTGTTACACAGTTGTCACACATTTGTGAGCCTCTCCATCAGAAGATATAGACTACCAGTAATTTATGCCAAGTATGAATAATTAGTGATAGACATCCATTTTAATTTATTAATCAGGATTGGCCTTGCATCAGCTAACATCACACCTGCACGTCTGTTCAAATTGTTGAGATTCACTCATGTATGTAGGGCTTCTGCTGTCAGTCTTTGTTTATACGATCCAAAATATTTTCGCAGAACCTTAGTCCTATCAAAGTCAATTTTCTGTTGAGTTTCCTTTGAATGCAGTGTGATCGCTGATCTGTTCTCTAGCAGAGATATTTGGAACCACATTTAGACATCGATAATGCTCTTTAACTATCATATTAAGCTGACCTGGTGTTTCTCATACATATACGGCGATGCTGTCAGGGACTCACCACTGTGAATCACCTAATTCTTACCAGCAGATTTCTATCCATCCTTTTCTTCACATTTTCAATATCTCTCCATCAGGGTTTTAGGATTATTACTTGATTCCATCAGAAGTTTCAAGTTCATCTAATTAGGTGTAATGGAAATGAAAGGAGTCGACTTAATGAATAAATGCGCATCTCAGTCATCTTGCATAGTGTCACTGATTTTCAACGGAATTTGTTTTACCCCAAAGATTCCGACTTCGCAGCTTTCGGTGAAATTTCTAAGAACTCAATATCAAAGCCACGTTGTGAGGGTTTTGTGTGTGAACGATTTGCACCACGGAATGTTGGATAACTTACATCTTGAGAATTGCGATCATCGCGTCTCTTCGATGGAGAGTATCGCATTCGGACATGCGCTCACCATGTTCGCGAACCTAATAAACCCTCATTTCAGCGAATGCGTCGAGTTGACTTTTTTGTTATTGCTAACAGTTTCTAGAACAATCGACTTGACAGGATATCAGTATTCACAACCGTGAATTCATCACCGGTCATATCACAATTAGTGACAGCGTACATTACAGACGTGTAGAATTTCGCCAACTAATTTAGCGGATATAAATCACTTTTTACCTTTCTTTCATGTTCCCTCATAACCATCTGATATTTTTATCCCACATCACACGAATCGAAAAGAATTACCCAATACACATGCTGGTCATCCGTGCTAAACTATTTAGCCACTTGTTTGAATGTTGATATTAGTTAGGTGTTTCTGAGTGAAATATGACAGAGACGGTGTGATTTATGTTCGTTATCTCATATTCGAATAATGATGCACGAATTGATTAAGCCAGACTACGATGGCGTCAACTGTGTGCGAAGCAGGAACTACTGGTATTAGTCAGAAAGTGGCAAACAACTACCTTTAGCCGAATTTTGTTTCATTGGTACCAACAAAACGCGAATTAAAGTTCAATTGTCACAAGATTGACACTTTCACCAACAGAATATATTCGGATATATAAATGGTGGATATTACTGTGTTAGAAAAGCATCTCAACTATTCACAATTCAGTGCTGTCTATCACGTTTCAAATGTTTATTGCCTCATCATAGTCACATTATTATTGATTCTCACTGATAGATCAATGTTTCAGGTCATGACTTCGGATAATCGTATGTGTTGTGTAGTGTTTACAGTGGTCTCTATCATTCTGGAGTTCGGTATTTGAAGTAGAAGAACTGGTACCGTTTCATTGAAGATTTTTCTTTCTCATAACCAACTGATCACAAATCAGTGTAGCTCGTCGCCTTCTCCTCAACCGTTGTGGTACATACGTGACATTTTATAATTTCTACACATCTGTCATCTCAGTGAACACTCTACGTGTGTCAATCACATTGTTTCAACGTTTTAAAACATGAAGGATATTCGAATCAGGAGAATATATCTGTTGAAATGCATGTAATGTAATTTCATCATCAGCATTTTTATGAAAAACAGTTGTCAGTAGATATCCACATGTTCATAGGAAGTTTGAAAATGTTTGCAGGAGAAGGCTCGGTTGCTTTGAATAAACTCTCTGCATCTGTGTCATTTCAATGTGTGCTAGTTGATAACATTATTGAGCGTAGATGAATGTCAGATTTCTGTCAACTATGAACTGAACCTGATCTCTGACTACAATTCACTTGAGTCAAACTGACGTCGCCTACAAATCCAGACGAGAAGTGGTGTTGAGGTAGTAATGTGTATGTTTTATCTCGCAATAATTTATCGATTAATTCATTCTTGACAGTTACATGTGTACTTTCACAGCATACTCTGTCGTCTTTTTTCATGAAATACCAATTTCTTTGTATTTCTTTTCTTTGAAAGGAGAAGATTGTTTGTGTTCCAATATGAATGGTGACAATCCTTATTATAGGAAGTCGTGTCCGTTGTCTGAATGTCGACGTTGGAAATCAACTGGTCTTCCATTTTGTTGTCAACCACGAGGTGAATTCTGTAAAGCAGATGAAGAATGTTGTGGAAATACGTGTCAATTTTTTCAATGTCAGAAATGATGTGTGAAATGAAAATTGAAATGTGAAAATGAGTTTGTGGGTGTCGGGATAATGAGAAATAAATCACTTTTGACAAATTCCTTGTGAGTGAGTGCAAGACGATTTTCGATCAACATGGCGACTTACTACTTAATTGTTTACATTTGTTAGATAATGGCAAGTAATCTCTGCCACCTTCAAGTCTACGTTGTACATTCTGAACATTATTTGTTATTTTCGTGTGTATTTCAATGAATTATTAAATATCATAACATGCGACAACTCCATTCAGTGTATTACTTAACCATCTTGTCTTCGATAATGGAGTGAAAAGCAAAATAGATTTACAAAATGAGACCTTATTTTTTTAATCAATAATGTGGGATGTGTTGCACACAATTTTAGACTGTGTGACATTCACAACCAACTGAACTCCTACTTTTGTGCAGTTCCATCAGTCATTCCATCAAAATCCTCGGTCTACGGTCTTTGAGTGTGAGTGAATATGGGCGAAGTTTGGAGTGATACAAATTCAATATGAAAACATCATGCATTATTCCGCTTGATGATTTTGAATAAAGCAAGAACAACAGTGGTTTGTGCAGAATTACATGGTACCATCATTTATTTCGTTGCCTTCTCATCAGGTGCCTGCTTAAAGCCCATATAGATTATGAGGTTTAACGTGCAGAAAATGTTTTTACATACCTGCAAATTTCACATGTTGTCAGTTGACAGAAAGTTCCACAATTAGTGAACAGTGCTCAGAAATTTGCGCTTATATTGTTTTTACACAGGCAGTTCAAGTTTAAACAAAATAAATGTATGCATACCATGTTAAAGGAGTTACGTAATCAAGTCGAGATATGCGTTAGATGCAGATAGACTAATAAATTAGGTAACAATTTACCGAGTTCAACTCAAATCATAGAAAGAAGAGACAAGGAAAATTACAGAGTATAAAAGTAGGTAAGGCTGAAGACAAAGATTAGGTAATCAAATAAGCGAATAAAGAAATCCTGTCACCAGGGCAAGAAAAGAGTATCAAATGCTTCCTTCTGAAAACATAGATCTGGTTTCAAGCAATTGATAGAGATTATTTCGGCAAAATTCAGGAGAATGGAGCTCCTCTGCCTATTGACAATTTTAAAGGATTTCTCGATTTCCACCTCATGACACATATCAATCAAGGAGATGTGTGGTAATGGCATTGCTGTAAGTGCGTGTTCCCTTGAGAGTTTGGCTTTTCGGCACATGTTCAGAAAATTGGATGTGTGCACTTATTTCAGTTCTTTCAATGTAACTGCTCCCGCAGATACATGCAAAAATTTGTATACACAGATGGAGTTAACATGAGAAGGGTATCTATCGACTTTTGACTGCATCAAAGAGCATGTTGTTTGATGGATAGGAACTAACTTAGCTGCAGGATAGGCTCTGGCTAGTGACGTTCTCAGTCTACTGTTGACCATTTCTGCGATATTTTCACCTTTAAAATCTAGTTGGATGAAGACAGGCTTTTATCCAACTGTGATTTGTTTGGTGTTTGAGCCTTCACATCTTCCAAATTTGTAAATGAATCTTTGAGGGTAATCGTGGTTTTTCAGCACCTTTTCGAGAATCGCAAATTCTTCCTCTACTTTCTCTGCAGAGCATGTCTTACTCGGTCTTTAGTACAGAGTCTTGACTAGTTTTCGTTTGTAGCTATTTGGACAAAAACCATTAAAATGTACGTATTGTCCATTCCATAACAACTTTCGGTTAATCAGCCTGAGGAGGCTACCAACCTCTAGGCGTTGCATGGCAATGTCGAGGAGAGGCCAATTTCCATCATTTTCATTTTCCATAGTATATACAATATTTGTATGTACGTTGTTGAATAGTCTGAGTAGGTAGGAGGCAGGACTTCCGTTGTCGCATACTACAAATGTGTCATCGACATATCGACAATAGAAAGTTGTTTGATCAATTGCATGCTTCAACTTTGTTTTCTCAAGGTTTGACATGAAGTTATATGCTAAAACACCTAGAACAGCCAGACCACATTGCTCAAGTACAAAAATCTCTCTCTCCTCCATCGCGTGCCAGATAAACTGTGTGAAGCCAGTAGTTGCCAAAGGCTTCTAACAGCAGTGCTGTAACGATTCGCTCAAGACTGACAGAATTCTCTGCATGCGATCACAGTTTCAGGTATCAATGTTGAACTGGCCGGTGTTAAATGAGCAGATTTATAAATACCCTACACAGCACAGATTGCATCTCTGAACATCCATGCTGTTGATGTCACTTACTCACGTCAAATGTTGACTTATATAGGTGTACAAATATATCCCTCACATTTCCTCACTCACCATTATTTCTGTTGGTTTGACGTTTGTGAATACTGACACATAAACTAGTTATGACCATCGCTAAGTGGATTTTATTAGTTGTCTTGCAGATAACAATTACTGTTTGACTAATGTGCGCATACAGCTGTTGAAGATGATGAGGAAGATATTGAAGAGTGTATTCCTTGATCAGTGATTACTCTTCTCAATTTTGAAACTTCTTCATTCACAGATTGTGAGGAATGACTGTGTTTTGTCTCTATGCAAAGCAATCACTCGTACTTGAATCTCCTTCTACGTAATGTTCAAAAGGCAGACTGATATATATACTCAGCTCTATAATGATTTGAAAGGTTTCGTAGACTTCAAACTCTTTAGAATGCTATCTAATAGAAACGTCAGGATTTCTACACTCATCTGAAATGTGATTCAGGGTCAATATTTCGTGATCGACTATGCTGTAAATACAAACCTTATTATGAGACAGGAATTAACCTCATCCATCCGAGAAACGCTTCAATGTGCGAATTGTGTGATTCTGTTTCGAAAAGATTCTCAACTAAGAGACCTGCATGGATGTGACAGTGCCGGTTGAACTGTGTTCAACCATAAATGCTACCAACAGGGTAGACGCATTCTCTGGTTTTCAATCACTTCACAATGGTGGTTCAATGAGTCCGTTTCAAACGTGGTATATGATTGTTCTTTTGTGAATGACGCCATCACTTAGGAGTCACTGTCACACGCGAAATAGTATTTGAGACTGTCGACCAGTCTGCTGATATTAAAATTATGGTGCCTAATATCATGTTGAAATGTATCACTCGACTACGCTGATATTGTTATTCAACGAGTCGTCTACAGAACGCTGAGCACGGTTATCTGAAACTCAAACACCGGTGTGAATACTAAAACACGGAAAAGTTTTATTCATTTTGAATGGCTATATACGGCAATTCATGTCGATCTCACTTCATCAACGCCCAACTGGTTCCTCTCTCCTCTTCATTTTCGATCAATGTTCCACATGTAACATGGAAAATCAAATTGTTCATAATTCTGATACTTTATTCGTTAACGTGCAACAACGAGATCTATAAACTTTCGTCATCATTTCCAGCGAGATTATGGCCTAGGGCGTCTACCATTATTTAATCACACTTATCCAAATACAAAATGTGAATGAAAATAACAATTCGAACAGTCAGTATGATCATGTGCAGTGAAGAAGTAGAACTTATGTTTGTGTGTAAACAACAATTGTAATAGAATTATAATAAGTGACATGGTCTATTCAACAATGCACATACAACAACTACTCACGGACACCATGTATAACCAAAATGTTACATTCAATTACAATAAATTACGTGACGAATACTCGTGTTCTCCTCATTGATCTCACTACACTGACTACGTTTCCACTAATCCCTGTGCACAACGAAATGCTCAATCATGTTCCAGTGTGAACAATCTTCATTCGTGAGTGATCACAATGGCATAGATATGTCCACAATTTGGATACAGTGGGAAATATATAATCGCTTTCCTTTTTACACTGTGGCAATAATAATCCGACTATGCAGACTTCTACGTTGCTCACGATATTGGTATTGTCAGTTCTGATGATGAACGACCAGGTTGTACGGGCATCAGGTATGTTTTCTTGTGATGTGTATCATACTGTGATTATAGTGTATATGTGTTCATTAGGCTGGCTGGGTATCATTTGAAATTTGATAGATGCCTAATTAACTGTTCACCTATTCTGAATGTCCGTTGTGTAGTAATGTCGTTGATGTACAGGATTTCCCCAGGGTAGACCTAAACTTCACTCTGTTGATAACTTGCATGATAATTGTGTTTGTGAGCATGAGATGCTTCGTCAATTTCGGAGTGTCATATTTACATTAGATGAATTCGATAGCAGAGATATGTGTGAAATATTGATATTCCTAAGAATGGGAAAGCATTGTGATTGTTTTCGTTAGATCCATGTCTCCAATCTATAGCAATGCTGTGACTTCGATGCGGTTTCTGAATCGGTTAATATCTACACTATGCCATAACTGGTCTGTTGCTCATGTGTAACTGTACACACAATGAAACCTGTTTATTGCTTGATGTACATCGTCGTGCTCTGTACCTTGTCTGGCATGTAGCCTAGTTGATCACTGAACAGCTTCTCGATTGATGACAGTGTCAGTGAAGTTGAGTTCAGAATATCATGGCTCATTATTATTCATTTGTGTTCTCTGGATTAGCACCCGATTGAATGGAATGCACACTATAGATCCACTGTGAAGACACGAACAAGTCAACTATTCTTTGTAAAAATTATATGAGTAAAATCTCAGCCAAATTGAAATGACCGACTTCAGAGTTTTGTTCAGCAAATTGATCGGTACTTCTTCACCGAAACCAATTGAAATTTATGTATAAAAAGGATACCTTGTGTCTTTGAAAACTTTGTCCTTCCGTACGAGTCATGAAACAGGCATCAACATTTATAATAAACTAAATTGTATGGGAGGTCATCAAAATTTGGCATCAGACATTCAAATGTTGGTCAACTACAGTTATACACGTTTAACAGAGTGTAATTTTCATAAGAATACGTTCGACTGAATGTTCATGGTCGTAGATAACTGAATATGAAAATATATGTGCATATGAAGTATACTATGATGTGTTTATGAGTGTTTTGTTAAACAGTTGTAAAACATTTCTGAGTCTCTCCATCAGAAGATATAGACAACCAGGAATTTATACCAAGTATGAATAATTTGTGATCGATATCCATTTTTTAATTTATTAATCAGGATTCACCATGCATCAGCTAACATGACATCTTCACGTCAGCTCAAACTGTTGAGATTCACTCATGTAAGTAGGGCTTCTGCTGTCAGTCTTTGTTTATACGATCCAAAACATTTTCGCAGAATCTTCGTTCTATCAAATTCGATTTTGTGTCCCCTTTCTATCGAATGCAAAGCAACCGCTGATCTGTTTTCTAGCTTCCTTAAGTCTGCTGAGATCTTTGGAAGTGCATTCTCAGGCCATTTATGCTCTTTCACTCTTGTATTTTGCTGGCTGTGGGTTTCTCTTACATATACGTCGATGCAGTCAGGGACTCACCACTGTCAATAACCCAATTATTACCAACAGATTTCTATCCATCCACTTCTTCACATTTTGAATATATCTCTGTGAAGCATTTAGGATAATTACTTGATTCCATCAGAACTTTCAAGTTCATCTAATTAGGTGTAATGGAAACAGAAGATGTCGACTGAAAGAATAAAACTGCCTGTCAAACATCCTACAGAGTGTCTCTGATTTGGATCGAAATTTGTTTTCCTACAAAGATTTCGACTTCTCAGCCTTTGTTGCAGTTTGTAAGAACTCAGTATCAAAGTTATGTTGTGGGTGTTTTGTGTGTGAACTTTTCCGCCACATAATGGTGGATGTCTTACATCTTGAGAATTATAGTCCAATTGTCACAAGATTGACACTTTCACCAACAGAATACATTCGGATATAACAATAGTGGGTATTTCTGTTTTAGAATAGCATCTCAACTATTCACAATTCAAAGATCTCCTTCTAATTTCAAATGTTTATTGCCTCACCATAGTCACATTATTATTGATTCTCACTGATAGATCAATGTTTCAGGTCATGACTTCGGATAATCGTATGTGTTGTGTAGTGTTTACAGTGGTCTGATGATTAGACGTTTCCTTCTCATAACCAACTAAACACAAATCAGTGTAGCTCCTAGCCTTCTCTTCAACCGTTGTGGAACATCTGTGACATTATGTAACTTCTACACAACTGTCATCTGAGTGAACACTCTTCGTGTGTCAATCACACTGTTTCATCGTTGTACACATGATCGAAAGACGAATCAGGAGAATAGATCTGCTGAATTGTTTGCTCACTGATGTGCATATGTCTGCACTATTCCATTGCATGAAAGGAAACAGAGAACGAAATTTGAGAAATTTGAGTACTAACAGGTAAATAAGTCGGTTTCAACGCAGGACACACTGGTCATTGAACACAATGGAGATAATCATTACCATTCCTATGAATAACAGTGATCAGTAGATATTCACATGTTTATAGGAAGTTTGATAAGGTTTGCAGGACATGCCTAGGTTGCCTTGAATAAACTCTCTGCATCTCTGTCATTTCAATGTATGCTAGTTGATAACATTATTGTGCGTGAATGGATGACAGATTTCTGCCAACTATGAACTGAACCTGATCTCTGACTACAATTCACTTGAGTCAAACTGACGTCGCCTACAAATCCAGACGAGAAGTGGTGTTGAGGTAGTAATGTGAATGTTTTATCTCGCAATAATTTATCGATTAATTCATTCTTGACAATTTCACGTTAACTTTCTAAGCAATCTCTGCTATCGTTTCTCATGTAATTCCAATATCTTTGTTTTTCTTTTCTTTGAAAGGAGAAAACTGTGAGTGTAGGGATATCGATATTGACACTCTCACTTTTGGGAGGTGTTGTCCGTTATCTGAATGTCGATATCGTAAATCATCAGGTCTTCTATTTTGTTGTAAACCACAAGGTGAATTCTGTAAAGCAGATGAAGACTGCTGTGAAAATAATTGTCGAGATTCTCAATGTCAAGTGAAAAATGAAAACTGAAATGTGAAATTTGTTTGTGGGTGTCGGGATAATGAGAAATAAATCACTTTTGACAAATTCCTTGTTTTCTGATTACAAATTCACAGATTCATTCGACATCTCACGAATTCAGGGTAATTGCCAATCTCACGTGATCTCCGAAATCAGCTAGCCAGTTGTAAATGTGTTAACAGAAGTTTGCTGATCAAGTGGTCTCAGTGAATAATGAATGACCCGATGACGTTGATTTCACTGGAATTTACACTGTCAATCTACACAGCGTATGATTAACATGTTCGCGGTTGAATACATTCCTTCACTGGCTTAAAATAGGTGGCATCGAGTATTTCCTGTGGTGTGCATACAAACCCGTATTCAGTGACCAGTAGTCGATTCTTGTGTTGATAAATGCGATCGAAGATAAACGAAGACAATTCTGGAATTCATAAATAAAGTGATTGATAATTATAGTGTATTCCTGCCTACATTCCGTCAATCGAAATGATTGCGTAACTTATGAAGGATATCTCGGATATAACAGATGGATATTTGATGCATGAAACAACCACATTCAGTCTACATGCATCACGAATATGAGCATTTTGAGTGTGAATTAGCCTGTTCGATGAGAGATGTGCATTGTAATTTGTGGACTACCACACAAAAACTAACTTCAGCTTTAGGAATACGCTCGCATGTGTGTGTGTGGCTGCTAATTAAGACAATAGATGTAGAAGTCGACGAAACACGAATTCGAGTAATAAAAGGTGCCTAGAGACAGATGACAATATAGTGGTTTCAAACTGCACCCATCAGGATGAATGTTTATTCTGCTGATTCCCCACTGGATCACTGTACCAGATAAATTGTATCTGCAGACTGTTACTTCGGAATCTAGTATTCGCTGTAAAAGTTATTTAGAGAAAATTGTTCTCAAGAAACGATTGCATTGACACTGCCTTTCAGGGTTACTGAATAATAAAACCATGAGTAGGAAGCAAGGCTATTTAACATTTCATGGACTCTGATTACAACGACCATGTCCGTTTACAGTAAATGAACATTTATTTTTGACAAATGATTCCTCATTCTCGAATGTTCAGTAATAAGTTGTTGAAATCAGGGAGCTAGCGGTGTACAAAAAGAAGGAATTCATTCACACTTGACAATGTTTCCTTTCCAATTGGAACATTCTCCATACACTGAGGATATATTTCTCCATGAGATGTTTTTTCATGGTCACTGAGAGCGAAAACGACGACAAAATCAACTTCAGTTGCAGTGGTGTTTATTTGAGGTGGGGTTGGTAGCCTCATAACCGACCCTCTAAATTTTACTGGACTCACACATGCTAAGCGAGATGAAGTCAGGTGACAGCCGAAGGTCAAATTCCGCACCAAGTGCGTGCTTAACCAGTGTACTTCCATTCATCCACCAACATTGATTCGCTACTCACTGAAATGTGCACAATGAATGGAAGCTGCAAGAATAATTCGATAACATATTTACCTCTCAGTGGATGGATTCATTCACATGCAGACAAGCGTACACACGTGGATAATACCATTTGTAGCTGTAGTTAATTCCTCAGAATTATTATTAACTGCATTAATCAGTGAACATTGGATGCTGACCCGAACTGTTAAGGTCGACTTGTTTGTCTGAAGGCTTATGGCCAAGCATCTTTGTCATTCGACTTGCATCGCGTAACGTGCGTTCGTTCGTGCACGATCCATAGCTAGCTAAACAATCATCTTGCACTCCGACTTTTGGTCCGAAATAAAGTTAGTATTTTGGTGGATCAATTCTGGTGTTTTGCACAACAATGTCTACCCAGTTTCCCACCTTCATTTTTACTTAAAAAAGATGCTGAAATTGAAATATTCCAATATACCAACCAATTTAAATTACGTACAGAATTTGGTAAAATGTTACATCTTAGACTGTCAGTTATACTGAGTTATAACATCAGTAATGATATTTTATTCGTCAAACGTAGGTTATTCTCATTTCTATAAAATACTTCATTCCTAGTAATGCTAGGAAGTCAAAGAACATTTTCCAAAGTCGAAATTAGCAATGTACGAACAAACCTGATCTCATTTTCGTATAACCAGATGAGTATTAGTCGCATTATTTATCAGTTTTGTCTGCTTTTTTTACTGACGCCATCAGCTAATCGACCGTCGGCTTATTTTTGAAATCAAGTCATCTGGGTACGTCAATGACCAACAGCATACACATATGCATATATTAACACTTTGTTTCAAGACCTTTTTGCCAGACTACACATGTCTTTTAGTATAAAAAATAACTAGCCACATGTGATAGAATGTTAATTTGATGAGAAGCACCAGCTATTCATGTTTGTCTGCTTGGAATACTGGGTTATCTAAATCTCCATTCAGCACAGGTCATTATATTTTCTCTAATTCTTTTGGCTTTGACCCTCCCTGTATATCCTAATTCGCAAAATCTTCTCAAGCAGATTTTTAGTCTGCTTTCACACTACCGGTGGGTATTTATTGAGGACGAGAGGAAAATATCATAAGAGATGATTCCAAATATCAGATTGAACAGTATCGCTTCATAATATTTAAAACAGACTGACGTCAGTGGATGAAGGCGAAATATTATGCAGCATTTAATTAGTCTGAGAATTCTGTAAATTGTGTTAGGATTTTGTCCAAAATAAAGCTGTCGGTCGCTTTTACTCATTTGGCTTATTTAACTATCCATTTTTCCTGTTAATATTTTTGTCTGTGGCGTTTGTGTTTGTTGAACATTGAATGCCAACTAACCAGACTGATTTTAAACGCAGAATTTATCTTTTAGTGCTGTTTAGTTGATTTTTGAATTGTCAAAGTATGTCAGGTTGATGTCAGACATCAGGAAAATTTATCAACTGATTTGACTGACATTTGGTCTCACTGACAGATTTGAAGTTATTCGTTCAACTGCTCACACTGTGATTCCAACAAGAAGGACCAGACAAAGATGACCACAAATCTATAGTTTGGAAGCCACTTGTGCTTAGCAAATGTGCATCACACTTTTGAAATTAGGTTTTCCCATTTTCATAGAGATAAATATCGTGTGACCACAAAATGTAAGCATCACAGCCTTTCTGTAGTGGCGTGATTCACTTTGTTTGATATATGCATCAGTGTGAAAGGTCGAGTGGTTAATAGAGGTGTCTCTCAGCTCCCTTAATGTGGGGTTTCTGTATGTGATGTTATTAAGACACTTATCAACTTGATCTGCAAATGTCAATAGCTGCAGTGTAATTATTTGCCTACACATTCAGCAGTGTTGAAGTTCCTTGTAATTAATGGTAATTAAATATTCAAAAGAATTATTGTTAAAGTGTCTGCTTAAGAAACGAATGGATATCGAAAGAACACGCATCCCAATCCATTAGAGATGTTTTACAAATAGCTCTATGTTACTTTGCGTAGAGAGGCACCTGTTGGCATGGCCTTCTTGACATCGGTTCAACATCATTCAGCAGCAGCGTTTGTGTCGCAAGATGCTGACATTATTGAATTTCACATCCCTTTTTGTAGAAGTAAGTGAAGACTATGTATGAGGAGTTTGTGACAGTAGATGTTGCTGTCTATTTATTCTTTTCGTGTTTGTCTTAGACCACTGAACATTGTTATTTCAAAATCCCGTAAAGCTGAATTAGTTTTTTTATTCCTTCATGACAAAAACTAACAGACACTTAATCTATATCAAACCTGTTAAGTGGGAATAAATGCAGAAGTATTTTTTCTATTAAATGGCAGTCACATTTTGGTCTTTTCTATTAATGGCTTGTTCAACTTCAAAGGTTGAATCTATGTCAAATTATGGACATTAGTTGTTAGACGGTTGAGTTTCTCAAATGAAAGTAGCTGTAAACTGAGGAATGACGGGGTTCTGCCTTCTTCACACCAGCTTTCAAATAGAAAAATGGGTCAAGTTAAATTTTGTTAAAGCAACAATAGTTGCTCAGCATAAACGGCATGCAGAAGATTGAAGAAACATTCATAAGTGTAAGTGCGAAGAAAGATCAGATAAAAAAATAATCCAGAATACAACTCATTTTTCAGGTTTAAATCTATTGGGTACCAGTAATTTTGATGGAAAAGGCTGATTCTCTGAGTATTATGTTCACTGTCGTCCAATAGACACATGGCGAAGACGAAACCGAAAGAAATTTAGGAATTAATCAACAGGACAGTTTCCTAGTCGAGTATTGTATACATAAATACCCCAAATATACAACAGTTATCAACTGTTATTTTGTTCAGAATTTTTCTGAAACACCCAAGACTTTTAGTATTTTAGGCAAAACCATTCTAGTACTAACATAAATCGGTTGCAGATATTACTCACTATAATGAGTAGATTATTATCATACACACCCGTGGATATCAGTTGCTATTAAGACTGAGAGTTATGTGAAAGATCAGCCATCTGAAATTGGTCATCCAAATCAACTTGATTACTAATGATAAATCAATGTTGTTTAATTTTGGTTGAAAAATTGTGATTTCAAAAAAGAGAGAGAAAACAGAGACACTAGACTGCTATCTATGCATTTTATAGAAAGTTGATTTACCTTAACAGGAGAATGTTTAGACTAAAAATGTCTGAAATGGCATTCAATTCCACTGACTTTCCGAAAGGACACTCAGTACTCCTCTCCGGATTAAGACAACTTAAAATCGCAGGATTATTCATTACTAGACCTGTTATAGGATAACAAACGAATAAAAAAGGTGTTGTGTGGTCAATGAACTCACTACATCAGATAAAATTTCATTTCAACACTTATCACATGAATTCTGTGAAAGTAAGAGTACTTTGATTACCTTCTCATTCCTCATTCAACTAATTCTCTGTTGACTATTATAATTTCTCATTCCTTAGGAAATTTCAGTCTCAAGATTTGAATTCGAAAGTGTTTTATTTCCGACTACTCTAACACAACATTCATGCACTTCCAACTATTTCAACTTCTTTCTTATCGCTGGAATTTCACTCTGTATAGCATTTTGTAATGTCATTTCTTTAGGCTACAGTATCTTGTAAATTCTTAAATGCTTTTATTAATTCAGATAAACCTAACACATATCATTTCCTTTGTCTTTGAGTACAACTTTGCTTTACTTCCTTGAAAATCTGCGAAAACAGAAATCAATAATTGTGAGACTGAGTGTTCTCAGTTATTTCATTTTCAACGAACACGAACTGAAAAACTTTGTGAACTTTTAACTACAAAATTAGGCAGTTTTTTCCGTTAAAGTTATACGCGCATATTCAGCAACTGGCCAGGTGTCATACACGGTTCCTTTAGGTTTTTTCTGAACAAGTGAGATGCGCTTACTTGAGTATGGTGTTACAGGATATAAATAGGAGGTATATTTCTTGGCTCACATGTCACTTAATTAGACAGAAGCGGCTGGAGTCTACGGATTTAATTAGGTGAAATAAATCTAAAAGACGTTGATGAACATAACATATCCTTCTCGCAAATTCAATTCAAATATATGCAGTCGTACACAAATCTGGAAGGTCAAATATGTATATCAGCTGGGAAAAAAGCACGTAAAATAACATGGCAAAGAAACAATCAACTGCTTAGCCAAAAACAACAACAGTTATGAGTATCAGTCATAATTTACTGTCATGAAACCACAAGCACCTGGATATAGGAGTATCACTGAAAAGTTTGGGTGATTCAGACTACTTAAGAAATGGGTAAAGTTTGAATTTTAAACTTCAACTGATATGGAAAGTCGACCCTATTGACATTTCCCTGATGTCTAAGAACACTATGTAGCTATACAGCTTTGGAATGAGATTACGCAAAGATTATTTTCTTTGCTGACCAGTATCGTATCAGTTTATATCACGTGTGCGTTTACTACCCTCTAAATGATGTAAGTCATTTTGATACTGTGGAAGCGAACTGAATGGGATCCCTTGATACAAAACAAAGCGCACTTTTTTTCTGATTTTTGACTAATATCATTTAATAAATAGATAAAAAATCCACTTAGTCGATGGACAAGTTCATTCAAGTGGAGTTCTAATCGTGACTAATGCACAGTCACGAAATAGTGGAAACTATCAATGTGCAATTTTAGACGGTGTTGACACAATAAACAGGCGTAGATACCTGATAGTTGAAGGTGAGTTGACTCATGTAACAAAATGAAAGACTTTTTCACTTAAAAATAGATTTATTTTTATGTTATACAGTAAGTACTACGATTAAACATAAAATTATATAGGAAAATTAGTCTTGTTTGGGATACGTTTATTCATCTGTCAACATAGGTTAACTTTGGATGATCCCTACCATTCTGCATGCTGTGAATGTAATCGCTGTCTATAACACGACAGAGAATCACTTGCTAGTGAATATCTGAAGTAATGAAATATTTCAGTCAATGGCTAGACTGAACATCGTTCACACACAGTAATAAAAATGGACTGATAGAAGTTGACAATGTTGTCGTTTCTTGTCAAGCTGACTTCTTAAAATTATCCAAAGGTACTCTCATCATATCAGCATTCAAATTACGGGTTAAGGGATTATTTGAAGAGAAAATTAATAGATTGATAAAACGAAATCATAAAGTGTGTCACTTTCGCCATCATATAAGACAAGTATGATAATGTCCTACATTTTAGACGAATTTTACGTATCTTCCCATGTGGGATGCTATGAAGGCATTAAACAAATTTTCCTACAATCGGATGCAATGTTTAGCTCAGTCTGATGGTGAAATCACTAATACAGATCGATTCAAAGGTTTATGGCACACTGGTACCACATATTTTAACACACTAAATGGAGAGCTACAAAAGCTAACTAAATCAACAATCAAAAAAACTTTTCTTGTGTCTACGATATTTTCCTAATTGGCATCACTTTGTCGTTAATAACAAAAAGCGATGTGTTTTTAATTTGACATCCTCTTTTAGTTCCACAGGCGAATTCTAGCTAAATAACAAGATGTTGAACTACTTATTTCCATATGATCAGTAAACAAACTTGTGGATTGTATAGAAGGATAGAAATCTGCTGAATTATATTAAATATTTACTTCAATGTGTGTCAGTGGTTCGGTGATAGGATGATCGCTAACCATATATACATATACATATATATATATGATTAAGGAGAATTACTTTACATGTAAGACTGAACACCAATATTCCTGTCAACATAGAAAGAAACTGCTTAAAACAAAGTGGAACGGTAGTAGGAGGTGTGTTCATTTCACGCACTTTTCAGTCAGTGTTACATATTTGGAAAAGTGTCACTTCGTCTAGCAGACCTCCTCATCATTTTGCTACCACTAGGTAGTCACGTTTTTCGTGTTGTCGTCTATTCGTTTTCTCATTTAGTTGTTCTACTAGTAAGAATCAATGCAGTTGTCTATGTTCGAATCGGTGTATCCGTTCGTTTATCATGCAAAGCGATTTCTAATCCAACACCGTTAAACGTCTCCTCGTACAGGAAGTCAAAACAAAGATCCTCAGTTAGTCTGAAGTCAAGCAAATCATCCGAAAAATGATCCATAAGTAATTCTTTACTTCTGAACTGTTTAATTCAACTGCGGAACATTCACCTCATAATGTGGATAATTGTACACTTGATGCTGATCGGACAAAATGATCAAGTCCACTACTTTAGATCAACACTGTGACTATAGATGATGCTAGTATCTATGGATATGCTGCTCAAAATGATATTCATATAAGAGTTTTGGACATCAGCTCTTATCGACGAGGAAGTGAATTACACTTATTCGTCTATTGTGAGTTATGTTATTCCGATAGAAATCTGATGATTGTTAGGTGTATATTTTACTGGATAATGTTTCTGGGCTATTTTCAAATGTTCAGTGTTTGAAACTGCTCAAACTGTTTATAGAAATTAAGGAATCTGTTTTATTTCCCAGTCGTGATTTCCTTTAGGACTGAGTGCTCTCTGAAGTTATGTACATACAATTAATTTCCACTTAATTATAATATGGCTTGGAATTCCCATTAGTAGAAAAATTATTCCTGTAATCAGATACTTGGAAGCAATTGGCAGGAAGCCATAGACCTAAGTTAGATGTGAGTTAGCACTCGTCAGCAAGTGGTACTTGAAACGTTGCAGTAACTCCTATTCGTTCGGAAATTCCAGAACCAGCAAGCATGAAACCTAGATTTAAGGCTTTCTGCTGATCGTTCCCAACGATCTAATACTAAGAACTCTGAGTTCACCTTGTTGGCGAGCCTCCTAGCATGATAGTTACATTGCAAACTTGACTGATAGAATTTTGTCTCCACCAAAAAAAGGACTAGGTACACGACACTATTTTACCTTTTATTTTCCTTCACGTTCCCAGTGGAACATAGGGCTCCAAGCTAGCAGCTTGAAGTTTCTGTAGCAGTGTTTATTTTACAGGATGGGGTTGCTAGCCTCATGCCTAACCTTCCTTCTTTACCAGTATTATTTCTGGCTCAGCGAGGTAAAGGAGTGCGTCGGTCGGGGATCGAACCCTGGACCATGTGCATGGTTGGCGAGCGTCCTAACCGCTATTCCACCGACGCACAACTGTTTTATCTACAATCAAAGAAATGTTATTTATATTTTCAAATTCAGGAAAAAGCGCTTGACAAATTAAATAATAAACTGAAGAGAATTCGTTACGACTAGTGAAAATATTCACATTTCATGAGATTACTGTGATATATGGCTGGAGAGATGAAAAATAGTAACTAATTTGCAGCTGATTGTACATAAACGCAATACGATTCATATTCCTGAAACTAAGGCTTGCCATCGAGTCCGAGGTGAATGTTTTATTCTGCTCACTGGGTGTTCTTCAGTCCTTTGTTGATATTCCCTGTGATATAGGCCCATATGGCTTCAAACGTTCACGTGTCAGGATGGAGTTATTACATTCATTCCAAGAATTACAAGGGAAACGCAAACCCATCCAGCAATACTGTCAATAATCGACATTCCTTAAAGTTGAAATACCCAAAAATATGTGGAAATCCTTTCATTCTGTCTACTGCATCTTATAGCTAATTTTTGAGAAAATAAATTGCGTATTTAGACGTCTAGACTTGACCACAATATTTAATGATATGGCTCAACGAAATCACGTGATCCTGGTCTAAAGTATGCAAATCTGATAATTAAAAAAATAAGTCCAAAAGGGTTTTGCAGACACACAGTGCTGAGTGTTGCGTAACACAATCTGCTCATGAGGAAAATAGTCTTCCGACTAGAGGCTATTTCTTTTTTTCAAATTATAAAAATCTTCCGACTTTGCTTAAATTGAATACAGTCTTAAATGTTCTGTCTCTGATTTATTTTAATGCTGAAAACCTGTTATATATACATTATTATATTCTGGACTGCAGGGACTTGGCTGGTTTCATTTTGGGTAATGAATCTATGCCGAGGAGAATCTCACTGGTGAATCAAGGAGTAAGGGACTGCCGTTTCTTCGAGCTTGTGAGCTATTATTCAGCATACAGCCGTGACATCAGCCGGAACTGAAATCGTAACCTCTAAGTAACCAAGAAAGTCCGTTTGCTTTTAAACCACTATGATGGAATCCAGCAGCCTGTGACGTTTTACTGGTATCAATTAATGTTATATAACGGTTATACTAATGAACGTCTTTGGAGAGTGCCTGCCCTCACTTATGCCTCTGTGTGTCCTACTGATTCTGACATCTTCGGAGAAAATTATTCCTACACACACTAGTCAGTAGTCATGATCAATAAGGTTTGCCTGTTTGAATGTTAAGACAAATACTCGTCAAAGTCTTCAGCTGTTGATGCCTTTGTATGCTGCGAATTAGTAGAAGTTAAACTCACATGTGACACTAGGTTCCTCCCTAGTAGTTGAATAGCCAAAGAGCTTGCTTCGTAAGCTGAAGGTATTGAATTCTGTCCCGAGTGATATAAGCGGTGGGTACTGACAAAAAGTCCCAAAGAGGTGGAAATTGCTCTCTATTACTTGCAAGTTTTCCAGAAGCCGTCTACCTGATATCAGGTCGTGGTATAATTGTAAATCAATCAGTCGTCTACAGTACTCTGGTCGTGGTAATCTGAAACTCGAACATAGGTGTGAATTCTAAAATACGGAAAGGTTTGGGTTCAATTTGAAGTGTTATATACAGCACATCATGTCGATCTCACATCGACAACGACCAACTGCTTCCTCTCTCCTCTTCATTTTCGATCAATGTTCCACATATAACATGGAAATCAAATTATTCATAATTCTGTTACATTATTCGCTTACGTGTAACAACGAGTTCTATATATTTTGTTATTATTTCCAGCGAGATTATGGCCTAGGGCGTCTACCATATTTTAGTCACATTTATCCAAATACAAAATGAAAATGAAAATAACAATTCGAACAGTCAGTATGATCATGTGCAGTGAAGAAGTAGAACTTATGTGTGGGTGCAAACAACTATTGGAATAGAATTATAATAATTGACTTGATCTATTCCACAATGCACACAATACAACTACTCACGGACACCATGTATAACCTCAATGTTACATTCAATTACAATAAATTACGTGACGAATACTCGTGTTCTTCTCATTGATCTCACTACACTGACTACGTTTCCACTAATCCCTGTGAATAACAAAATGTTCACTCATGTTCCAGTGTGAACAATCTTCATTCGTGTGTGAACACAATGGCATAGATATGTCCACCATTTGGATACAGTGGGAAATATATAATGGCTTTCCTCTTTACACTGTGGCAATAATAATCCGACTATGCACACTTCTACGTTGCTCACGATATTGGTATTGTCAGTTCTGATGATGGGCGACCAGGTTGTACGGGCTTCAGGTATGTTTTCTTGTGATGTGCATTATACTGTGATTATAGTAGATTTGTATTCATTAGGTCGGCTGGGTATTATTTGAAATTTGGTAGATGCCTAATTTACTGTTCAGCTATTCTGAATGTCGGTGATCCACTTTGTGTAGTAATGTCGTTGATGTAGAGGCGTTCACGAGTGTAGACTTCAACTTCACTCTGTTGATAACTTGCATGATAATTGTGTTTGTGAGCATGAGATGCTTCGTCAATTTCGGAGTGTCATGTTTACATTAGATGAATACGATAGGAAGAAAATGTGTGAAATATTGATATTCTTAAGAATTGGAAAGCATTGGGATTGTTTCCAATCTATAGCAAAGCTGTGACATAGATGTGGGTTGTGCACCAGTTGATATTTACACTTTCAGATGTTGGTCTATTTTAGTTGTACACTTTCAACAGAGTGTACTTTTCATCAAATTACGTTCAACTGAATGTTGATGATTGTAGATAACTGAATATGAAAATATTTGTGCATATGCAGTATACAATGACTTGTTTATGAGTGTTTTGTTAAACAGTTGTAAAACATTTCTTAGTCTCTTCATCAGAAGATATAGACAATCAGGAATTTATATCAAGTATGAATAATTAGTGATAGATATCCATTTTAATTTATTAATCAGGATTTACCATGCATCAGCTAACATCACACCTTCACGCCTGTTCAAACTGTTGAGATTCACTCATGTATGTAGAGCTTCTGCTGTCAGTCTTTCTTTCATTAGTGATGAACATGAGTTGTTGGTTCCACATAGGAAGCACTCAAATAGCGTTACTCCTCAAGATCCGCTTTATCTCACCCTATGTTTCTTGGCGTTAAGAAATCACCGCTGTCAATAACCCAATTCTTGCCAAAAGATTTCTATCCATCCTTTTATTCACATTTTTAATATCTATCTATGAGGGATTTAGGATTATTACTTGATTCCATCAGAAGTTTCAAGTTCATCTAATTAGGTGTAATGGAAATAAAAGAAGTCGACTGAAAGAATAAAAGGGCATCGCAGACATCTTGCATAGTGTCCCTCATTTTCATTGACATTTGTTTTCCTCCAAAAATTCCAACTTCTCAGCCTCTGGTGGAATTTGTAAGAACTCAGTATCAAAGCCATGTTGTGAGGGTTTTGTGTGTAAACGTATTGCGACACGGAATGGTGGATATCTTACATCTTGAGAATTGCGATCATCGTGCCTCTTCGATGAAGAGTGCTGCATTCGGACATGTGCCCGCTATGTTCGCGAACCTAATATACCTTTATTTCAGCGAATGCATCACGTTGTCATATATGTTATTGCTAACAGCTTTTAGAACAACAGGCTTGCAAATTGACTAGTCAGTAAATTGCTTTTCAAAACTGTATGTGAATCACCGGTGAATTTAAAATCGGCGATAGCGCATTTCATTAACATGTAGAATTTCGCCAACTGATTAAGTTGAGATAAATCACTTTTTACCTGTCTTTCATGTTCCCTCATAACCATCTGATATTTTTATCCCACATCACACGAATCGAAAAGAATTACCCGACCCACATGCTTGTCATCCGTGCTAAACTATTTAGCCACTTGTTTGCCTGTTCATATTAGTTAGGTGTTTCTGAGTGAAATATGTCTGATGTGGTGTTATTTGTGTTCGTTATCTCATATTCAAATATTGATGCTCGAATTGAGTGCGCCAGACTCCGATGTCGTCTACTGTATGCGAAGCAGGAAATACTGATATAAGTCTGAAAGTGATAAACAACTAGACTGATTCGAATTGTGTTTCATTAGTACCAACATAACGCGAATTATAGTCCAATTGTCACAAGATTGACACGTTCATCAGCAGAACACATACAGATATATTAATGATGGAAATTGCTGTGTTAGAAGAGCATCTCAACTATTCACAATTCAGTGCTGTCCTTCACATTTCTAATGTTCATCTATCCACGATAGTCACACTAATAATGATTATCACTAGTCGATCAATGTTTCAGGTCATGACTCCTGATAATCTTATGTGTTGTGTAGTGTTTAAAGTGGTCTCTTTCATTCTGGAGTTCGGTAGTTGACATAAAAGAACTGGTACCGTTTTACTGAAGATTTTCTTCTCATAACCAACTAATCACAAATCAGTGTAGCTCGTCGCCTTCTCCTCAACCGTTGTGGTACATCCGTGACATTATGTAATTTCTACACTTCTGTCATCTGAGTGAACACTCTTCGTGTGTCAATCACACCGTTTCATCGTTGTACACATGATGGATAGTCGAATCAGGAGAATAGATCTGTTGAAATGTATGCTCACTGATGTGCATATGTCTGCATTATTCCATTGCATGAAAAGAATCAGAGAACGAAATTTGTGAAATTTGTGTGCTAATAGGTAAATAAGTCGGTTTCAACGCAGGACACACTGGTCACTGAACACAATGGAGATAATCATTGGCATTCCTATGAATAACAGTGATCAGTAGATATTCACATGTTTATAGGAAATTTGATGAGGTTTGCAGGACATGCCTCGGTTGCCTTGAATAAACTCTCTGCATCTCTGTCATTTCAATGTATGCTAGTTGATAACATTATTGTGCGTGATTGGATGGCAGATTTCTGCCAACTATGAACTGAACCTGATCTCTGACTACAATTCAATTGAGTCAAACTGACATCACCTACAAATCCAGACAAGAAGTGGTGTTGAGTTAGTAATGTGAATGTTTTACCTAGCAATAATCTATCGATAACTTCATTCTTGTCAATTTCACGGTAACTTTCAAAACAAACTCTGTCATCGTTTCTAATTTATTTTCCATATTTTCGCTTTTCTTTTTTTTGAAAGGATTAAATTGTGTGTGTAATGATATCGATAAAGACAATCTTACGTTTAAGAAATGTTGTCCGTTATCTGAGTGTCGATATGGCAAATCACCAGGTCTTCAATTTTGTTGTAAACGACAAGGTGAATTCTGTAAGGCAGATGAAGACTGCTGTAAAAATATTTGTCGACATTCTCGATGTCAAAAATGATGTGTGAAATGAAAACTAAAATGTGAAATTTGTTTGTGGGTGTCGGGATAATGAGAAATAAATCACTTTTGACAAATTCCTTGTTATGTGATTGCAAATTCACAGATTCATTCGACATCTCACGAATTCAGGGTAATTGCCAATCTCACGTGATCTCCGAAATCAGCTAGCCAGTTGTAAATGTGTTAACAGAATTGCTTGATCAAGTGGTCTCAGTGAATAATGAATGACCTGATGTAGTTAATTTCACTGGAAGTTACACTGTCAATCTACACAGCGTATGATTAACATGTACGCGGTTGAATACATTCCTTCACTGGCTTAAAATAGGTGTCATCGAATATTTCCTGTGCTACCCATACTAACCTGTATTCGGCCACCATTATAAGATTCTTGTGTTGATAAATGCGATCGAAGATAAACGAAGGCAATTCTAGAATTCATAAATACATAGTGAGTGATTATTTAAGTGTATTCCTGCCTACATTTCGTCCATCGAAATGATTGCGTAATGTAGGAAGGATATCTCGGATATTACAGATGGATATTTGATGCATGAAACAACAACCACATTCAGTCTACATGCATCACGAATATGAGCATTTTGAGTGTGAATTAGCCTGTGCGATGAGAGATGTGCATTGTAATTTGTGGACTACCACGCAAAACGTAACCTCAGCTTTAGGAATTACAGGAATACGCATGATATGTCTGTACCTGGAAATTAGGACAATAGATGTAGAAGTTGACGAGACACGAATTCGTGTAATAAAAGGCGCCACCGATTGATGACAATATAGTGGTTTCTAACTGCGCTCATGAGGTTGAATGTTTATTGGAAACTTCTCTACCATTTGTGACAATGCAATTTTGAAAAAATAGAATTTTCTTCTGTAAAATCTTTGTGTTATGCGCCAATGGACTTCATCGATTGAACATGAGGTTCAAATTTTCGTACTGATAAGCAGTCCACTGCCCTATCCATCACTCCACAACAGAATCTGTTCAATCCCGTCAGCCTTTAACCTATATCTCTCATTAAGCTACTGAGGTTTCGGCTGGCTTCCATATTAGCGGATTGGCAGTCACACAGGTCACCACTTGGATATCATGAGTTTGACACATTCATATGCCATATTATGACACAAATTCAATCTGTCAAGCTCACAACTCCCATAACGGCAGACACCATTAGTTATTCTTCTTAAATACCAAAATTTTATTTACAGTTTTGATCATTCTTCCTTTTGTTGAGTCATCCCTCCTTATGACTTCCTCCATTTCCCTTTCTTATAAAGTTTATTCAAGCGAGTGTATTTCCTTCTTGTCAGTTAGCTGAATTCCAGTGGATTCAGTGAGCTGCTAATGATGATTATGAGACTTTTCTTTTTCTATAGTAACTGTTCAGTATTCTATGGAGGATTTCATCATGAGCTGACATCAGTTAGAGAACCACTGGAAAACCTGGGAGTACTGGACAGCTGTTTCGTACTAGTTTGGGACTCTTCAGCAGTACGCAGTATTCAGTAGTTCTGTTGACATTTCAAATGAACTGTCGTCAAGATTTGACAGAATAGTTCTAAAATATTTGGGCGCCGAGTGAGAAGTAGACATTTGTAAAAAATTTATATTTGTGAAGTCTCAGCGAGATTGAAATGAGTAATTCCAACGTTTCGTTCGGCAATCTGGTCCGAACTTCTTCAGAGAAATTAATCGAAATTAACATTACATAGGTTTATATATAAAAAGGAACATCATTTGTTTTTAAAAATTTGTCCAATCATGAGTCATTCAAAAAGTACCAACAAGTATAATAAACAAAATATTTATGAGCTATGATCAAAATTTGACCTCGGACTTACAAATATCGGTCTACCTTTGTTAAACACTTCAAACAGAGTGTGCATGCGTGTGTGTGTGGGTAAACAGTTGTAGAACATTTCTTAACGTCTCCATAAGAAGATATGGACAGTCGAGAATTTGACCAAGTATTATTAATTAGTTAGTGATACATATCCATTTTTATTTATTAATCAGGATTTCCTATGCATCAGCTAACATCACGCCTTCATGTCTGTTCAAACTGCTAGCATATCTAGAATTTTATGATTAGACGTATCTTCAAAATTATGGTGTTTAAGATTAGAGTTTAGTATAAGCACCCTGTCGGACTAATTGCTTTGCCTTCTTTCTGAAGATTGAGCTGCTTTATTCGACCTACTGGAGAGTTGTCAGGTGACTCGACATCTAGGGATTTCGGATATGCATTCTGTTGCAGACAACGGAGAGTGAAAACACGATGATTGTGCCAGTTATACAGTTTCTTTGTTAATTTAATTCGATTGCAAAATATATATATAAACCTATGTAATGTTAATTTCGATTAATTTCTCTGAAGAAGTTCGGACCAGATTGCCGAACGAAACGTTGGAATTACTCATTTCAATCTCGCTGAGAGTTTACAAATATAAATTTTTTACAAATGTCTGTTGACAATCATTTTATAAGGTTGATTTCATCCACGTTTTCTAAATTTTTTCATTAGGGAGCACTAGACACCTTTGGTGGGATGTATCAGCATCTCAATCAGAAATCGGAAGGAAGTTCTTCACGGCCAGTCTGTTGAACATTACGTCATTGGAATGGCATATCGACTATAACTGCCGCCGACGCGTGGTATATTTTTTTATAAACATGAAATATAAGCACACATTAGTGAATACAATCAAAGTAGATTATTTTCTGTTGTAAGTCAAAAACATCATGTTATAAGACTGATGAGATGATCCGACTCCTACCAAATCACACATCGTCACATAAAATCGCTGATCACTGATCGTTATGCTAGAAATAGGGAGGCATCTGAATCTGATTGATGCATGTGTAGAATTTTTGTGACAGAATATAATTCCAAGTTAGTTAGGGTTATTTAAACTAAACATATACAGTGCGATTTTCTTCAGTTGGTTTTAAAGAATTAGTTTTGCTTTTGCGAGTTGATTACGGATTTATGTCAGTTAGAGAACCATTCAAAACAATCAGGGAGTACTGGACAGCTGTTTCATGGTCGTCTTTTGGGATCTATCGGCAGTACTCACTCGCTAAGCTGGAACCCAGGACCTTCCGGTTACAAGGCAAATTTGCATACCATTCATCCACTGGGACCCAACTCAATCGCTTATGAATTCTAACTTGTATCAATTCGTGATTCAGCGTGACCACCACCAAATTGCATTGGTATGACTTCCATCCTAATACCTGTCTGAATGGACCTCACTGTTTACGACTTCTCATTAAAACTCCAGTGATAAAGTACTGCTGAATTGTATTACACGTTCCAGTCACAATGTACTGCTCATAATGATATCGATGCATTCTCACGACTTCATAACCTCTTGTACATACCTTCGAAAATTCAAATTTCAATATTCATAGAATGAGGCTGAATTGAGCAAGGATATTTATATATATGAATTTTCAGTTAGTTCCACATAGAGTGCTCAATACTAATACGTGTAATTATACATCAAAATTATACCAATCATGCTGTAATGTTCAATAATAAGAATTATAATTTCAGAGGTTGGAAAAAAATCGAAAAAGTTGATTGAAAATCAAAAAAGTTATTAGGTAGAAGTTGACAACAAACTAAGTCTCCTTTTCACAGAATCACATCCATGCCGATCTTGTGTTTCAGGTTGCTTTTTAAATCTCTACTCAGCTGGTGTTCAGTCTATCTCCATCTTCTTCAGTGTGGATGTTGGATGAAAGGTCTTTAGTTGGTTCGTTGCATTTTAAAGTTCATTGTTGGTTATCATTTTACACAAGTCAACTGATCTTCAGCGTGGAGCAAGCAAAGATGATTGTAGATAAACATCTGGAGTAACCTGTTGAGAACACTTTTAGTGATGGGACGTCAAGTCGCTGAACCATATGGAGACGACGAATTTAAAATAGTGTTTCTGACACTGCCTGTCTTTGAGAAGGACAGGAATTGCTGATTCTTCTTGGTGAATAGGTATCTTCATCAACCCAGTCTCTGTTATATATTCACTTGAACATCTCTTTTTTCTGTCTGCCTCTTCCGGTTAATTGTTGATTTTCACCTGCAGATCTTCAATTATATGTGAAATTTAGATATCAACCTCCCGCGAAGTTGACATCTTCCTGCATTTTCCGGCCAGTACTACGTATATATGTCCTCGCACATCACAGGCTGCCAAATGACTTAGCTCACCACAAACAGGAATATAACCAGTGATAGGGGTTGGCCTTCAGCTTGTGTTTTTGCCTCAAAAGAGTAATAAAGGTTAGTTGACGAGACTAACTGAGATAGCGTGGCACTAACGATCTATCAGTATTGCAATATATCATAACTGAAGGTGAAATGAAACAATTAATGACACCTGGATTCCAAATTCATCTTACATTAATTTCAACGCAACAATATTTTGAAGGGGTAAATGGAATGTTTCCCCACACCTTTACTTCACTTAACATTATGGTTAGTAATACTAGCCACCACCCATCTGGTTGATGACAGCTTGTAATGCAACTTATGCCTCACGTTTTGTCCAATTTGAAACTCTTCATCAGCTTATAAATGTTTAAATAGTCAACTTATCCAGCGTTGAATTTGTTTTCATCCTGTAGAAACCACATATACCACACGACATGCTGCTACCTTAACCAGATCTGGGAAATCAATAGTTTATCTCATCTTAAGGCCTTAAATTTTGCTACGCAAAGAATTTGATGGTTTCTAACCCACCAGTGTATTGATATAAAGAAGGCTTTACTGTTTACACGAAACGCATAATTCACATACGGCTTAAATGTTTGGATAAATACGAAACAACATGATACAGATAGAGGACTATTCGACACTGGTAATGTTTCTTGTCTTTATCATGCTATGCAGGATTAACCCGAATGGATCACCTATTTGCAGGAATTATGGGAATTATGGTTGTGAAAGACATAATCACTGACATATAAATTTACATTCATATTCAGTATTCCGTGTTTATACTTTCACAAACAACGTTTATCTACTTCTTATTTGTTGTGTTTGTTTAATTTTCATTTTAGATAGACGGATTGTTTCTACTCCCGCTGTTAACTGATTTTATCCTATGGATGAAAATTCAATAAATAGTAAAACTGTTGAATTTCTTCAACAAATTATTTTCTGTTAAAGTCTGTGAGAAACCATATTTAATTTTCGACATGCCTTTGACATGCATAAGAAAGTTTAAAAGTAGATTCCTTGTAACTGATTACCTTGCTCAACTTTCGTTATTTTATTATTTATGAAGCTGCTCTGCTGCGTTCCCAGTGGAACGCAAGACTTCAGTCTTCAGTTTTACAGCTTCATTTGCATTGATTTTTTCTTCCATAGGGTCAAGATGCTAGCCTTACACACCCGACCTTCCACCTTTATCTGCCTTACTGCAGACTAAGCCAGTATTAGGATTGCGTTAGTTGGTTATCGAAATTCGGACCACTTCCTTAGTTGAAGAGCATTTTACGGCTGAACAAGCGTCGTTATTATTGCATACTTATTATATGGATATTTAGGAATAGTCTGGTAAAATGGTGTTTATGTTAATAATTGAAAACTTTTTGGCCTGCGATTGTGAATAATTTCAGAGTGGGATGTGCGCTACCTGATAAAACTCAAGCATGTGTTCTGAAAAGAAAGAGATCTTACCACTAGTTCCGTTTGCAGAGATGAGCGTGAATCTGTCATCTTGAACCAAGTAGCACAGAAGATTGCATCGAAAAAACTGCAAAATGATATCACCAGCCACTTCCAAGTAGGAGACGTATGACAGTCATAAGGGGATCAGTTTGCTACCAGTCGCATCTGAAACATTAGCTGTCATCTTGTTTCTTAGGCTGTGAGAAACGCAAGAGTAACTGTTCCATGAGCAGCAGAAAGGTTCACTCCAGGCCGTAGATGCACCGACCATGTGTTCACCCTCAACCAGTTGCCAGAACATCAGTATATATACTGTGAGATAACAATCGTTGACATTTTCGCGCTCAAACCTGACTTCGGTTCGTTGAACAAAACTGCTGCCTGTAATTGTCTGTTGCGAAAAGGTTTACCTGAGAAGTTGGTTAACTATTTTTTATGCATTATACAAGGCACTTCAGGTTTAGTGAGGACATTCACCATTGTTCCCAACAAAGAGGGTCACTCGATCTCTTCATTTGTTTCAACAAAGCAAGAACAGCAGTTTGCGCAGAATAAGATTTCTTCAGCTTGTAATAAGCTGTGTGCAAACAAAAGATATAATGAAGTTTATGGTCAGAACAATTTCAGCATACTTATAAAGGTTGTGTAGTGACAGTTTGAACGGGACTCCTTATCGCTGTCTCCTTAATATCACTTGCGTTCAGCGACTTCATTATATGAGTAATTTGAAATTGTCAGAGTGTGCCATCCTCCAAAAAAAAAACCGACTTCAGTGGTTGTGACATATGCGAAGTATGTAATCTTTCATGCCTCCTTACTCGTCTCTGTTCGACAGCGTTGGCGGACGGTTACCATATCTCAGAAATATTTCGAGTCGTTGGCCAGAAAATTATGTGGCCAAGAATAGCAGTCAGTGGTGAACATGTTGCAGTTTCCTTTCCTAATGAATACGTCAGCTTAATTCAGTTTACCGGAACATGAAAAGTTAGGAGGTTGTAAGATTAATGACGCCAGAAATCTAGTTGACAGCCGGTACTCTGTTCACATAACAGCTGTTATCTTGCTTAATTTTCATAAATATACCAACAACGTCTGAAAATATATATTGGGCAAATAAAATGTATTTTCCTTCCGAACAGTACTCACGCAACGATACACTTCAAGCATAAGTTAAACATAAAATATAGAAGAATTCAAATCGCTCATTATCAGCTATACAACACACACAGACTGAATATACATACTGGCAGATAATTCGACTGTGAACTGTACAGTCAGCATTCAGTCAATTTCTCAAGTTATCTACTTTGAATGTGGATGAAACATTCCTAGCTAACCAATTTCTTTTGAAATTGAACTCGGTACTCACTGATTGAAAGCTGTAAGAGTAAGCTGACGAGCAAATTTCTCACTGTACTTCATACCCCAGTGTCAAATGAACCAAATAACCTCTGAGCTGGATTCATACACACATAATTTGATATACTACTTTCCGTTTATCAGTAGTTCTTGTAATCTACTCTTAATCTATTTTCATGCCCCTTAATCACATCAAAACAGCAAGAATAGTAGATATACGCTTCACTGACTTAGGGTGTATACTTTTAATTTAGTCGCTGGTATTTTGAAGTGTGTGTTAGTGCAGCAGAACATACACAACAACAAGTGGAAATGAATACCACACATATCGTCTGATATTTTCTACATTTTTCAGTTGAAATATTTTTGAATTCTGTGTTAATATTCTCTCACTGTCACTTTGACTGATCTGAAGTAATGACGCTCACAAATTAAGTTTAATGGCAAAGTGATAATGGATAAACATTTTGCCGATAAAGTGAGCAAAGTATAACCATTACACTTTAGAATGATCGCAATGATTTTGATCAAATAAACTATAAACACAATCAACTCAGTTCAGTATATTATTTATGAGATAATTTTTCGAAGACACTGGATTGAATTAATTGTCAAAATATAAAAACTATTACAGCAACAGTAAAGTAAAACCAGTAATATCAAATTTCTGCATTTAAAATTTCACCAAATTTGGGTAGGCCCCAGGATTTCTGATCACACTGTTTATCGAATATCCAAACGCCTGTAGGTATCATGATTGATAATCTTTTTAAAAAACAGAAAGTGAGAGGAAAAACAAAATAATTTGGTGGCTTTTGTGATAAATGTATGTTTTATCTTATTCATATTTGCAAAAAATCAAATCTTTGATAATAATTTTGAGATATTCACTACATAGAAAGTTGTAGTTAAATGAAATTGTAGTGGGATGAATAATGCACAATCAATTCATATTTCATTTTAACCGCTATTTCGTATCACGAGGTGTGCATTCACCAAGCAGTTTGCAGTCACTTGTGTGGATATCCGTGGTTTATCAAATATCAGTTGTCCTCACTGAAAAAATGTGGAGTGAGACTCGAACTCGGTACTCACTAACTGAAATCTATAAGATTAAGCTGAAGAGCTACATTCTCACTGTACTTCATACCTCAGTGTCAAATGAACCAAATTAACGTCTTACTGAGGCAGGTTGTAAACTATCTGTTTAGTGCATCCCCTTAAGAAAAGAGTCTGATGTTCTATGTAAGTAGGTTTAACGTAGTGGATGGCATTTTCTAAAGCTACAACAAATGTCTACCTTTGATTGAATTTCCTCCAGGTATTCAGTGACTGTTGTCCATCTTGACACTCATTAAGATCCAAAGGATAACATTCCTTTCTTGTTTCTGGATACAACACTCAGTGAACCACCTTTATATGTGTCTTCATAGGAATAACGGAATCCCAAGATGCATATTTAGGTTATCAAATTCGATAACTTGTCCTTAAGTTTATTGTAAAACGTTGGGCAACAAGAAAATACTAATCCTACAGTAGATACAATGAAGGTTCCTTTTGGAGTATTTGAAGTACCTTTATACCGTGTCTCTTTTGAATAATGAATTCATGATTGACATTCTTCAGCACAGAATTAGAACGCATTACTGAACATCTTCCTGCATAGTTCCGAAAACGCCAAGTAAAGTTCATAAGAAGTTCTATTTCGTCTCAATTGATTTACAGCAGTCATCAAGTGGACAAAAGGAGTGCCTTCAAAGTTCTCCATCGCATTCCATTGAACCTTCTGAACGGAATTTGAACCCATCGTTATACTCATAGCCCAAGCTATGGGATTTTTTGATAGCAATATCAGTTTTGCGTATAAAAAAGTATGTCTTACTTTTGTCTCTCTCTTTCTTTGCTTAGGTAAATTCTAATTGTAAAATCCATACCCAGCCTATCTTATTTTCCATTTACTTCGTACTTTTATGATATTTATTTAAACTCTGCTCATTTCACCTCTAATATTCCACAACGTTTAGGATTTGATATAAATTATTCATAGTGCATCGGGGGTTCAGCGGTTGAACGCTTGCCAACCACCAATAAGTTAGATGGTTCAATCCCCGACCGACGCAAGCCTAAATCCTCCCTAAGCTGGTAGTAAGTTAACATATACACATGTTGCAAAACTTTGTTATTCTTATCCCCACCTGAATAATCCTTATTAACACTGCATTTGGTTTTCTAACCAGATAAGGATTACCAAGGTAGGTTCCTGCGTTTTCAGGCTAGTACAACGTATATGTGTCTTCTCGCACACTACTGGTGGTCACATGACCTAGCCCACCACAAATAGGAATATCATCAGTGATAGCGGGTAGCCTTTTTCTGACTAACATTCAGTTTGAAGAGAGAAAAAGGTGTGATTCACTAGAAAAGGCATTTACTTGCATCATTAATAACAATGACAATATTTATCCTGTAAAGTTTGGCAATTGAATTTGTATTGGTTGAGAAATGTGGAATGCCATACTCATGGTTTCCTTTAATGCATTAAAGATATATATCCATGACTTCCTGCCGAGTATGTGAAACCATGAATAGTCACAGTTCAGTTTGTTTTTGGAGAAGCCTAGCAAGAGTTCGGCTTGCACATAATCAACGGGTAGTTCCGTTCAAACCGTATTAACCTACCTACACACAATATTCCGTCTAATTTCATGGTGAGTCTTGTCAGGATTTTAATGTGGACATTTTCATAGTTATCATCAGCAATCATGAAAGTATACTGGACGAGATTTGCGATAGAGTGAAGTTCATACCTAGAAAAATCATCACACCGAAAAGATGCCTCACCAGATATACTACTCCTGCACTTTTGTTTCAAAACTGTCGTTTCTTAACTTAAACTGTAGGATTTTGTAGCTATGTGGATTAATGAGAACGTAGGTTACATCAAATAACCAACTAAAGTTAGAGTTGACTGGAAACCAGATAGCACTGAAAAAGCGTTTCATTACATTTGAGATACCTCAGCAGAGCACATCCGTTGCCCTCAAGAGTTTCAAACACGTGAACTCTAAGTAACGAGACAAAGCCCGTGAACCAGTCAAATTTCTGGCATAGAATTCACTGACGCATGTATTCTAAATTCGCTAATTACTGTGATATGGCACCACACTGAAGCAATGAGTTCAATGAGATTCGAATTCACTTTTACATGCTGTACGCCACTCGTCATGACTTCTGAATACAGCTCTAGGATACTCATCCAAAAGTCGACAATGAGATGAAGACTGACAACTGAAATATGGTTTCTAACTTTCTCTTAATGGCATTGGAGCATGACGAAATCTGCAGTTATTTTATTCATTGCTTTAATCTTCATTACTGTCGAAGATATTTCTAGGCATGATGTTCTACATGTGGTGTACATCGTCAGTGGGTTCTGTTGTCTGTGGAAGAGCAGGTTATGCTGTAGTGAACGAACAAGTGGCAAAATAAACTTCGCACTTCACAACCAAAAAAATATCACAAGTTAGGCGAGTTGGTCTTCAACAATTCTTTGCAATCTTGCTTTTATAGATAATTTGAATGAAACTATTTTATTACAATAGAGGAGGATGTATATTTCAACAACAAATTTAATTATACACAGAATAAAGTGAATCATCATCGAGTGAGTGACTGTGTGGTTTCCTTTCTATCTCAAAGTAAAGAGAAGAACTAAGCTTGTACAGATTACACTTTTACACAAAAACCAAATAGAAGATTTTCTCAAAATATCTGAACGTGCACAATACAGCAGGCTGATTTTGTTCTTGTTTGAGGAATTAACAGTCTACCTTGAAGGAATAAAATCTCATGTCTCACATTCATCCATAAATAACATGTTCCATCAAAAATAATCTCAGTTAGCCCAGTGTTTCAGATTCATTTGATTTCGTTGATTCAATAGGTGATGCTGGTTTATCCTGGCAGAAATATGATATCCATGAATGTTAATTCCCTTTTCACCAATGTTACTCTCACTGAAACCATTTGGTTGTTATGCAAATTCATTGAGGATAATTATGCACACGTGTGTGTTACGAGACACTACTTGAAGGAACTACCATTGACATGTACTGAAAATGTCCAATTCAAGTTCAACAACACGATTTATGGATAAAGAGATGCAGTAAAAATTAGGACACCATTGGGTCCTTTACTTTCAGACTGCTTCCTGGCAAGTTTTGAGAATAATAAGTTACGTCCTGCTGTCCATATTTTTCATTCAAACCAAAGATACATGGATGATAATTTCATCATATGTGACGACAATATTGACATCGAATTGATCACTGAGGAGTTCAACAACTACTACTGTGCTATCAATTTCACAACAAAATCAGAGATGAAATCAGAATTCCAATTTTTTTTGGATTTTCTTATAAAAAGAAGATCTGACGGTTCTCTTTGAAGATCGATCTACAGGAAACCAATATGGAAAAGTAAATACAGGAATTTACATATTTGGGTCCCTTGTTAAAGGAAGAGAAAACTTATCAACTCCTTCCCTACAAGAATGATCGGAGTACGCACCTGTCGTACAATCGTAGGTTAACTGGAGATACTCAGACAGGTCCTCGTGAAATGAACTTAGTGACTGGACGAGACAACATCTCTCACAACCATCCCCTGAACTCTTTCCTTTCATGTTCGCATGGTTGCGGATAAATTTGTCTCAGATAGCGTGTAATAGGAATTAGATATTATTCATTGGCTCAGTTTTACGAGGATAGAATTATTCACTTGTGTTGAGAACGAGTGAATTCAGCTTCTGATGCTACTGCAATACAATGAGAGATATTCACACAGTGAAATCAAATTATTCATTATTCTGTTACATTATTCGTTTACGTGTAACAACAAGTTCTATATACTTTCGTTATTATTTCCAGCGAGATTATGGCCTGGGGCGTCGACTATTATTTAGTCACATTTATCCGTATACAAAGTGAGAATGAAAATATCAATTCGAACAGTCAGTATGATCATGTGCAGTGAAGAAGTAGGACTTATGTGTGTGTGCAAACAACTATTGGAATAGAATTATAATAATTGACATGGTCTATTCAACAATGCACAAAATACAACTACACAAGGACACCATGAATATCCTCAATGTTACATTCAATTACAATAAATTACGTAACAAATACTCGTGATCTTCTCATTGATCTCACTACACTGACTACGTTTCCACTAATCCCTGTGCATAACAAAAGGCTCACTTATGTTCCAGTGTGAACAATCTTCATTCGTGTGTGAACACAACGGCATAGATATGTTCACCATTTGGATTCAGTGGGAAATATATAATGGCTTTACCCTTTTACACTGTGGCAATAATAATCCGACTATGCACACTTCTACGTTGCTCACGATATTGGTATTGTCAGTTGTGATGATGGGCGACCAGGTTGTACGAACTTCAGGTATGTTTTCTTGTGATGTGCATTATATTGTGATTATAGTAGATTTGTATTCATCAGGCCAGCTAGGTATTATTTGAAATTTGGTATGCCCTCAATGTCGGATGATCCACTTTGTATAGTAATGTCGTTGATGTAGAGGCGTTCACGAGGGTAGACTTCAACTTCACTCTGTTGATAACTTGCATGATAATTGCGTTTGAGAGCATGAGATCCTTCGTCAATTTACGAGTGTCATGTTCACATTAGATGTTTTCGATAGCAGGGATATGTGTGAAATATTGATATTCTTAAGAATTGGAAAGCATTGTGATTGTTTTTGTTAGATCCATGTCTCTAACTATAGCATAGCTTTGACTTGAATGCGGTTTCCGCATCAGCTAATATCTTCGCTATGTCTTTACTGGTCTGTTGCTCATGTGTAACTGTACACACAATGAAACCTGTTTATTGCTTGATGTACATCGTCGTACTCTGTACCTTGTCTGGCATGTAGCCTAGTTGATAACTGAACAGCTTCTCGATTGATGACAGTATCAGTGAAGTTGAGTTCAGAATATCATGGCTCATTATTATTCATTTGTGTTCACTGGATCAGTTTTCAATTGAATGGAATACACACTATAGATCAATTGTCAAGACACGAACAAGTCAAATATTGTTTGTAAAAATTATGTCAGTAAAATCTCAGAGAAGTTGAATTGACCGACTTAAAAGTTTCGTTCAGTTGACTGTTCTCAACTTCTTCAGTTAAAACCAACTGAAATTAACACAAGAGAGGTACATGCATAAAAAGGATACCTTGTGTCTTTGAAAACTTTGTCCTTCCGTACGAGTCATGAAACAGGCATCAACATGTATAATAAACAAAATTGCATGAGACGTCATCAAAATTGGGCATCAGACATTTAAATGTTGGCCAGCTTCAGTTGTACACTTTGAACAGTGTGTACTTTTCATCAGATTACGTGCAACTGAATGTCGATGGTCGTAGATAACTGAATATGAAAATATATGTGCATATGCAGTATACAATGATGTGTTTATAAGTGTTTTGTTACACAGTTGTCACACATTTGTGAGCCTCTCCATCAGAAGATATAGACTACCAGTAATTTATGCCAAGTATGAATAATTAGTGATAGACATCCATTGTAATTTATTAATCAGGATTGGCCTTGCATCAGCTCACATCACACCTGCACGTCTGTTCAAATTGTTGAGATTCACTCATGTATGTAGGGCTTCTGCTGTCAGTCTTTCTTTATACGATCCAAAATATTTTCGCAGAACCTTAGTCCTATCAAAGTCGATTTTCTGTTGAGTTTCCTCTGAATGCAGTGTGACCTCTGATCTGTTCTCTAGCAGAGATATTTGGAACCACATTTAGACATCGATAATGCTCTTTTACTCTTATATTTAGCTGGCTGTGGGTTTCTCTTACATATACGGCGATGCAGTCAAGGACTCTTCACTGTGAATCACCCAATTCTTACCAGCAAATTTCTATCCATCCTTTTCTTCACATTTCCAATATCTCTCCATGAGAGTTTTAAGTTAATTACTTAATTCCATCAGAAGTTTCAATTTCATTTAATTAAGTGTAATGGAAATGAAAGGAGTCGACTTAATGAATAAATGCGCATCTCAGTCATCTTGCATAGTGTCACTGATTTTCAACGGAATTTTTGTTTTACCCCAGAGATTCCGACTTCGCAGCTTTCGGTGAAATTTATAAAAACTGAATATCAAAGCCATGTTGTGAGGGTTTTGTGTGTGAACGATTTGCACCACGGAATGTTAGATAACTTACATCTTGAGAATTGCGATCATCGTGTCTCTTCGATGGAGGGAATCGCATACGGACATGCGTTTACCATGTTCGCGAACCTAACATACCCTTATTTCAGCGAATGCGTCGAGTTGACTTTTTTGTTATTGCTAACAGTTTCTAGAACAATCGACTTGACAGGATATCAGTATTCACAACAGCGAATTCATCACCGGTCATATCACAATTAGTGACAGCGTACATTACAGAGGTGTAGAATTTCGAAAACTAATTTGGTGGATATAAATCACTTTTTACCTTTCTTTCATGTTCCCTCATAACCATCTGATATTTTTATCCCACATCACACGAATCGAAAAGAATTACCCAATCCACATGCTGGTCATCCGTGCTAAACTATTCAGCCACTTGTTTGAATGTTGATATTAGTAAGGTATTTGTAAGTGAAATATGACAGAGGTGATGTGGTTTGTTTTCGTTATCTAATATTCACACAATGATGCAAAAATTGAGTGCGCCAGACTCTGCGCGCGTCTACTGTATGCGAAGCAGGAACTACTGATATTGGTCGCAAAGTGGCAAACAACTACTCTGAGTCGAATTGTGCTTCATTAGTACCAAAACACAACTCTAATTATAGTCCAATTGTCACAAGATTGACACGTTCACTAACAGAATATATTCGGATAAATAAATGAAGGACATTGCTCTGTTAGAATAGAATCTCAACTATTAACAATTCAGTGCTGTCCATCACATTTCTAAAGTTGGTTTGTAGGGATTTGATTGGTTACAGGATTTCATCATGAGCTGACATGAGTTAGAGAACCGTTGGAAAACCTGGGAGTACTGGACAGCTGTTTCATCCTTGTTTGGGACTCTTCATCAGTACGCACCCACCGGGATTCGAACCCAGGACCTTCTGGTTACAAGGTGAGCTCGTATACCATTAAGCCACTGGGACCCGATCCAATGGTCCATGAATTCTAACTTCTGCCAATTCACGACATAGCGCGACCCCTAGCCAATGTCATCGGCAAGTATTTGTCCTCACGCCCGACCTGCTGCACCCTACTGGTCACGACTTCTCACTAGAACCCCAGGTGACTACCCACCTGAATATTTCTAATGTTCATCTCTCCACCTTAGTCACATTATTGTCAATTGTCACTGAAAGATCAGTATTTCAGGTCATGACTTCGGATAATCGTATGTATTGTGTAGTGTTTACAATGGTGTCCTCCATTCTAAAGTTCGGTATTTGAAGTAAAGGAGCTGGTACCGTTTCAATGAAGATTTTTCATTCTCATAACCAGCTGATCACAAATCAGTGTAGCTCGTCGCCTTCTCCTCAACCGTTGTGGTACATCCGTGACATTATGTAATTTCTACACTTCTGTCATCTGAGTGAACACTCTACGTGTGTCAATCACATTGTTTCAACGTTTTAAAACATGAAGGATATTCGAATCAGGAGAATATATCTGTTGAAATGCATGTAATGTAATTTCATCATCAGCATTTTTATGAAAAACAGTTGTCAGTAGATATCCACATGTTCATAGGAAGTTTGACAAGGTTTGCAGGAGAAGGCTCGGTTGCCTTGAATAAACTCTCTGCATCTGTGTCATTTCAATGTATGCTAGTTGATAACATTATTGAGCGTAGATGAATGTCAGATTTCTGTCAACTATGAACTGAACCTGATCTCTGAGTACAATTCATTTGAGTCAAACTGACGTCGCCTACAAATCCAGACGAGAATTGGTGTTGACGTAGTAATGTGTATGTTTTACCTCGAAATAATTTATCGATTAATTCATTCTTGACAGTTACATGTGTACTTTCACAGCATACTCTGTCGTCTTTTTTCATGAAATACCAATTTCTTTGTATTTCTTTTCTTTGAAAGGAGAAGATTGTTTGTGTTCGAATATGGATGGTGACAATCCTCATTATAGGAAGTCTTGTCCGTTGTCTGAATGTCGACGTTGGAAATCAACTGGTCTTCCATTTTGTTGTCAACCACGAGGTGAATACTGTAAAACAGATGAAGAATGTTGTGGAAATACGTGTCAATTTTTTCAATGTCAGAAATGATGTGTGAAATGAAAATTGAAATGTGAAAATGAGTTTGTGGGTGTCGGGATAATGAGAAATAAATCACTTTTGACAAATTCCTTGCGAGTGATGGCAAGACGATTTTTGATCAACATGGCGACTTACTACTTACCTGTTTACATTTGTTTTATGATGGCAAGTAATCTCTGCCACCTTCAAGTCTACGTTGTACATTCTGAACATTTTTTGTTATTTTCGTGTGTATTTTAATGAATTACTAAATATCATAACATGCGACAACTCCATTCAGTGTATTACTTAACCATCTTGTCTTCGATAATGGAGTAAAATGCAAAATAGATTTACAAAATGAGACCTTATTTTTTAATCAATAATGTGGGATGTGTTGCACACAATTTTAGACTGTGTGACATTCACAACCAACTGATCTCCTACTTTTGTGCAGTTCCATCAGTCATTCCATCAAAATCCTCGGTCTACGGTCTTTGAGTGTGAGTGAATATGGGCGAAGTTTGGAGTGATACAAATTCGATATGGAAACATTATGCGTTTATTCCCCCTTTGATGATTTTGAATAAAGCAAGAACAACAGTGGTTTGTGCAGAATTACATGGTTTCGATATTTATTTTGCTTGCTTCCCATTAGCTGCCTGCTTATTTCCTATAAGGATTATGAGGTTTTACGTACAGAATAGCTTTTACATACCTGCAAATTTCACATGTTTTCAGTTGGCACAAAGTTCCACAATTAGTGAACAGTGCTCAGAAATTTGCGCTTATATTGCTTGTACACAGGCAGTTCAAGTTTAAACAAAATAAATGTATGCATACCATGTTAAAGGAGTTACGTAATCAAGTCGAGATATACGTTAGATGCAGAGTGACTAATAAATTAGGTAACAATTTATTGAGTTCCACTGAAATCATTGAAAGAAGAGACAAGCAAATTTACAGATTATAGAAGAGAGTAAGGCTGAAGACAAAGATTACGTAATCAGATAAGCGAATAAAGAAATCCAGTCAACAGGGCAAGGAAAGACTAATAAATGCTTCCTTCTGAAAACATAGATCTGGTTTCAAGCAATTGATAGAGATTATTTCGGCAAAATTCAGGAGAATGGAGCTCCTCTGTCTATTGACAATTTTAAAGGATTTCTCGATTTCCACCTCATGACACATATCAATCAAGGAGATGTGTGGTAATGGCATTGCTGTGAGTGCGTGTTCCCTTGAGAGTTCGCCTTTTCGGCACATGTTCAGAAAATTGGAGGTATGCCCTTATTTCGGTTCATTAAATGCAACTGCTCCTGCAGATACATGCAAAAATTTGTATACACAGATGGAGTTAACATGAGAAGGGTATCTATCGACTTTTGACTGCATCAAAGAGCATGTTGTTTGATGGATGGGAACTAACTTAGCTGCAGGATAGGCTCTGGCTAGTGACGTTCTCAGTCTACTGTTGACCATTTCTGCAATGTTTTCACTTTTAAAATCTAGTTGGATGAAGACAGGCTTTTATTCAACTGTGATTTGTTTGGTGTTTGAGCCTCCACATCTTCCAAATTTGTAAATGAATCTTTGAGGGTAACCGTGGTTTTTCAGCACCTTTTTGGGAATTGTAAATTCTTCCTCTAGTTTCTCTTCAGAGCATGTCTTACTCGGTCTTTAGTACAGAGTCTTGACTAGTTTTCGTTTGTAGCTATTTGGACAAAAACCATTAAAATGTACGTATTGTCCATTCCATAACAACTTTCGGTTAATCAGCCTGAGGAGGCTACCAACCTCTAGGCGTTGCATGGCAATGTCAAGGAGAGGCCAATTTCCATCATTTTCATTTTTCATAGTATATACAATATTTGTATGTACGTTGTTGAATAGTCTGAGTAGGTAGGAGGCAGGACTTCCGTTGTCGCATACTACAAATGTGTCATCGACATATCGACAATAGAAAGTTGTTTGATCAATTGCATGCTTTAACTTTGTTTTCTCAAGGTTTGACATGAAGTTATATGCTAAACACCTAGAACAGCCAGACCACATTGCTCAAGTACAACAATCTCTCTCTCCTCCATCGCGTGCCAGATAAACTTTGTGAAGCCAGTAGTTGCCAAAGGCTTCTAACAGCAGTGCTGTAACGATTCGCTCAAGACTGACAGAATTCTCTGCATGCGATCACAGTTTCAGGTATCAATGTTGAACTGGCCGGTGTTAAATGAGCAGATTCATAAATACCCTACACAGCACAGATTGCATCTCTGAACATCCATGCTGTTGATGTCAGTTACTCACGTCACATGTTGACATATATAGGTGTACAAATATATCCCTCACATTTCCTCACTCACCATTATTTCTGTTGGTTTGACGTTTGTGAATATTGACACATACAAAGGTTATGACCATTGCTCAGTGGATTTTATTAGTTGTCTTGCAGATAACAATTACTGTTTGACTAATGTGCGCTTACAGCTTTTGAAGATGATGAGGAAGATATTGAAAAGTGTATTCCTTGATCAGTGATTACTCTTCTCAATTTTGAAACTTCTTCATTCACAGATTGTGAGGAATGACTGTGTTTTGTAAAGCAATCACTCGTACTTGAATCTCCTTCTACGTAATGTTCAAAAGGCAGACTGATATATATACTCAGCTCTATGATGATTTGAAAGGTTTCGTAGACTTCAAACTCTTTAGAATGCTATCTAGTAGAAACGTCATGATTTCTACACTCATCTGAAATGTGATTCAGGGTAAATGTTTCGTGATCGACTATGCTGTAAATACAAACCTTATTATGAGACAGCAATTAACGTCAACCATCTGAGAAGCGCTCCAATGTGCGAATTGTGTGATTCTGTTTCGAAAAGATTCTCAACTAAGAGACCTGCATGGATGTGACTGTGCCGGTTGAACTGTGTTCAACCATAAATGCTACCAGCAGGGAAGACGCATTCTCTGGTTTTCAATCACTTCACAATGGTGGTTCAATGAGTCCGTTTCAAACGTGGCATATGATTGTTCTTTTGTGAATGACGTCATCACTTAGGAGTCACTGTCACACGCGAAATAGTATTTGAGACTGTCGACCAGTCTGTCGATTTGATTATTGTGGTGCCCATTTTCGTGTTGAAATGTATCCCTTCGACAACGCTGATATTGTTATTCAACGAGTCGTCTACAGAACGCTGAGCACGGTTATCTGAAACTCAAACACCGGTGTGAATACTGAAACACGGAAAAGTTTTATTCATTTTGAATGGCTGTATACGGCAGTTCATGTCGATCTCACTTCATCAACGCCCAACTGGTTCCTCTCTCCTCTTCATTTTCGATCAATGTTCCACATGTAACATGGAAAATCAAATTGTTCATAATTCTGATACTTTATTCGTTAACGTGCAACAACGAGATCTATAAACTTTCGTCATCATTTACAGCGAGATTATGGCCTAGGGCGTCTACCATTATTTAATCACACTTATCCAAATACAAAATGTGAATGAAAATCACAATTCGAACAGTCAGTATGATCATGTGCAGTGAAGAAGTAGAACTTATGTGTGCATTCAAACAACAATTGCAATGGAATTATAATGACTCACATGGTCTATTCCACAATGCACACAATGCAACTACACACGGACACTGTGTATAAACTCGGTAAATATCTGCTCTATGTCGTAACTCGTCTTTTGCTTATGTGTAACTGTACACACAGTGAAACCTATAAATCGCTTGATGTACATCGTCGTCCTCTGTATCTTGTCTGGCATGTAGCCTAGTTGATAACTGAACAGCTTCTCGATTGATGACAGTGTCAGTGAAGTTGAGTTCAGAATATCATGGCTCATTATTATTCATTTGTGTTCTCTGGATTAGCACCCGATTGAATGGAATGCACACTATAGATCCACTGTGAAGACACGAACAAGTCAACTATTCTTTGTAAAAATTATATGAGTAAAATCTCAGCCAAATTGAAATGACCGACTTCAGAGTTTTGTTCAGCAAATTGGTCGGTACTTCTTCACCGAAACCAATTGAAATTTATGTATAAAAAGGATACTTTGTGTCTTTGAAAACTTTGTCCTTCCGTACGAGTCATGAAACAGGCATCAACATTTATAATAAACTAAATTGTATGGGAGGTCATCAAAATTTGGGATCAGACATTCAAATGTTGGTCAACTACAGTTATACACGTTTAACAGAGTGTAATTTTCATAAGTATACGTTCGACTGAATGTTCATGGTCGCAGATAAGTGAATGTGAAAATATGTGTGCATATGAAGTATACAATGACGTGTTAATGAGTGTTTTGTTAAACAGTTGTAAAACATTTCTTAGTCTCTCCATCAGAAAATATAGACAACCAGGAATTTATACCAAGTATGAATAATTTGTGATCGATATCCATTTTTTAATTTATTAATCAGGATTCACCATGCATCAGCTAACATGACATCTTCACGTCAGCTCAAACTGTTGAGATTCACTCATGTAAGTAGGGCTTCTGCTGTCAGTCTTTGTTTATACGATCCAAAACATTTTCGCAGAATCTTCGTTCTATCAAATTCGATTTTGTGTCCCCTTTCTATCGAATGCAAAGCAACCGCTGATCTGTTTTCTAGCTTCGTTAAGTCTGCTGAGATCTTTGGAAGTGCATTCACAGGCCATTTATGCTCTTTCACTCTTGTATTTTGCTGGCTGTGGGTTTCTCTTACATATACGTCGATGCAGTCAGGGACTCACCACTGTCAATAACCCAATTATTACCAACAGATTCCTATCCATCCACTTCTTCACATTTTGAATATATCTCTGAGAAACATTTAGGATAATTACTGGATTCCAATAGAAATTTCAAGTTCATCTAATTAGGTGTAATGGAAACAGAAGATGTCGACTGAAAGAATAAAACTGCCTGTCAAACATCCTACAGAGTGTCTCTGATTTGGATCGAAATTTGTTTTCCTACAAAGATTTCGACTTCTCAGCCTTTGTTGCAGTTTGTAAGAACTCAGTATCAAAGTTATGTTGTGGGTGTTTTGTGTGTGAACTTTTCCGCCACATAATGGTGGATGTCTTACATCTTGAGAATTATAGTCCAATTGTCACAAGATTGACACTTTCACCGACAGAATACATTCGGATATAACAATAGTGGGTATTTCTGTTTTAGAATAGCATCTCAACTATTCACAATTCAAAGATCTCCTTCTAATTTCAAATGTTTATTGCCTCACCATAGTCACACTATTATTGATTCTCACTGATAGATCAATGTTTCAGGTCATGACTTCGGATAATCGTATGTGTTGTGTAGTGTTTACAGTGGTCTGATGACTAGACTTTTCCTTCTCATAACCAACTAAACACAAATCAGTGTAGCTCCTAGCCTTCTCTTCAACCGTTGTGGAACATCTGTGACATTATGTAACTTCTACACAACTGTCATCTGAGTGAACACTCTTCGTGTGTCAATCACACTGTTTCATCGTTGTACACATGATCGAAAGACGAATCAGGAGAATAGATCTGTTGAAATGTATGCTCACTGATGTGCATATGTCTGCACTATTCCATTGCATGAAAGGAAACACAGAACGAAATTTGAGAAATTTGTGTACTAACAGGTAAATAAGTCGGTTTCAACGCAGGACACACTGGTCACTGAACACAATGGAGATAATCATTAGCATTCCTATGAATAACAGTGATCAGTAGATATTCACATGTTTATAGGAAGTTTGACAAGGTTTGCAGGACATGCTTCGGTTGCCTTGAATAAACTCTCTGCATCTGTGTCATTTCAATGTATGCTAGTTGATAATATTATTGTGCGTGAATGGATGGCAGATTTCTGCCAACTATGAACTGAACCTGATCTCTGACTACAATTCACGTGTGTCAAACTGAGGTCACCTACAAATCCAGACGAGAAGTGGTGTTAAGGTAGTAATGTGAATGTTTTATCTCGCAATAATTTATCCATAAATTCATTATTGACAATTTCACGTTAACTTTCTAAAAAATCTCTGCTATCGTTTCTCATATAATTCCAATATCTTTGTTTTTCTTTTCTTTGAAAGGAGAAAACTGTGAGTGTAGGGATATCGATATTGACACTCTCACTTTTGGGAGGTGTTGTCCGTTATCTGAATGTCGATATCGTAAATCATCAGGTCTTCTATTTTGTTGTAAACCAGAAGGTGAATTCTGTAAAGCAGATGAAGACTGCTGTGACAATAGTTGTCGAGATTCTCAATGTCAAGTGAAAAATGAATACTGAAATGCGAAATTTGTTTGTGGGTGTCGGGATAATGAGAAATAAATCACTTCGGACAAATTAATAATAATAATTTGCTTTATTCCGAAACAGTACATGTCATACAGAATTGAGTTCTCAACATTTTTACTACAGTATTGCATCCAGTTAGTATATTATCAATAAATAAAATTCTACATAGATTAAGGAAATCTCAGTTCATTATTACAACAATATATTGGCAAGTCAGTAGCAAAGGTAAAGCTGAAACATTGTTTGAAGGTGTTAGAAAAAGTGGGAGCTGTCTTATTAACAGACGTAAGCGAGAGAAAGAGACAAAGCAGCACATAAAGGAAAAAGAAGAGAGAGAAAAGGTAAAGAAAGAAAGAAAATGTTGTACCTATTGATGATGTGGGTTGGAAAGACGAGATCCAGTTGTACTACTGACTATTTAATGAATTATAGGTGTCACGCCTAATGCTTTCTTTATCACACAGAACACGAGCTAAGTAGGGTATGGTTAAGTTTTTGTACTTGCTGGTGCGAGCATATAGTTTTCTATATTGGCTTCTGGTTTTACCTGATGAGATGCAGGGGGAGAGTTGTGAGTGAAGAGGGTGGTGTGAGTTAGATAAAATGGATTTGGCCCATTTTTCACATGAGTCCATTTGCCTGTCAACCAGAATATTACCAAGCGTGTTAAGTGGCACGTTGCTTACCCTGATGAAAACCTTTAACATCCTGTTTGCAGGTCACTCTAGGTGAGCATAAATTGTACCGAGGACTGTACTGAAGATAAAATATTGAAAATCTTAAAATTACCCTGCTACAAAATGATTGTCCTACCAGTTTTCTAAAAAGAACTAGTGAAATTAGGCCGGATACATGGAGTAAGAAAAAGCTTTATTTATCAGTACATTTCAAAGGAGTTATATCTAGTGATCAACTGAAAGAACTTTCCTTGCTGCAGAACAAAGAAGTCAGTTTCTCAACCAGACCGGTCGGTCGGTCGGTCGGTCGGTTTTCGATATAGAACTTTGCACATATGTGCACCAGTTCAAGTCGCCACACTCCATGTAGCACACAAAGGAAGAGAAGAAAGTAGGAGAAATGCATAATAGAGACAGTGAACAGAGGTGTGAGACAAAGGAATAGTAATAACGGAGAATAAAATTTTCACTGGAAATCATGTCACAAGGAGTGGATGCATCTGCGCCACTGAGAACGATTTAGCAGGAGATATCTAGGAACAGGCAAATTGTTTGGAGTCTTTGAAGTTTTTAAGGGAGGGTTCATGTTTAAGAAATATTAGTTTTTCCATAAGCTTTAGAAACGGGGAAGTGATGGCAATGGGTCTGAACTTTATGTTCTTGCCGTTTCCAGGTTTAGGGACAGGGACAACTTTGATGTCTTTCCATGCGTCAGGAACGATATTTTTGAAGAAAGAAGCATTTAGGATGTCGGTTAGTGGACAACACAACACATCTGCACATTGTTTTAGAACATATGCAGGTATACCATCAGGGCCAAGGCTATGTGAGTGCTTGAGCGTTTTAAGACATTTTAGAACATCGAGAGTATTAAAGTCATGAAAGTTTCCAGCTACATGAAAGGTAACATTAGAAGTAGTAAAAGTAGAAGGACAGCGTATAAAATACTGATTAAGAGCATTAACATCGTAAGAGGGAAAATCATTACAACGCTTACTATTGCCAGTAATTTCATTAAGAAGTTTCCACATACTGATTGGAGATTTGCATGATAAAAGTGTATCATTATAGAGAGCATTAAGACTTTTGATTTCAGATTTGATTTGAGCATTATTCTTTTTGAGTCCTAACTTGTCTTTGGATTTGTATAAAGTTTCTTTTTTCCTGCGAAGTTGTTTGAGATAAGGAGATGAGAAGCGGTCGAGGCGTTTGAATAGTGTTTGTTTGGGACAGCATATATCAAGGCAGAACTTAAGATAATCCGTTATATTGACAATTGTGTCATCTAATGAATTTTCATGGAATAAATCCCAGTTAGTATTTTTTAACATGCACCTTAGATTGAGTAAGTTGTCGGATGAGTAGCATCTTTGTTGTGCTTTCATAGACAGATGCGAGAAGACTTTAATATGTTTTGCTTTATATTTTTGGTAGAACAAGAACAATAGAGTGATCAGAGTTGAGGATCGGTGCACGTTTACGTGCTTCAGATATTCCTTCGTCATTTGTAAAAACTAAATCAAGTGTTTTGTCCAGTCGAATGGGAAATTTGACCATGTTAGAGTGACCAAGTGCTTCAAGGAAAGAGCAATCTGACGAGTTAAAGTCCCCAGTAATAACAGATAGAGAGTTATCGAAGTTGGCAGCAGCAAACATGGTGAATTCATCAGCAAAATTTGAAAGATTAGATAGTGAGCAACTTAGAGAAATGTACATTTTTGTAGTAAAGATATGTTTATATTTGGGGAGATGTTTGGGACGACATTTGACGGTGATACAGTCTATGAAGTCATTTGAGAATGAGAAGCAAACATTATTAGGAATAGACCATTTGGAGTGAATGAAAGTTGCTACTCCACCCCCATTTTTCTTATTACAACATTGTCGATCTTGTCTAAATAGGATGAAGTCCTTTAGTGAGATGAGATTTTCATCATACAGTTCGTGTAACCATGTTTCTTGTAATGTGATTATCGCAGTATTATGATAAGTGTCAGTATACATCAAGGATTGTAGGTAAATTATCTTGTTTGGCAGAGAGCGGCAGTTAGTGTTCATTATGACAGGGACTATAGTTAAGTGTATTGGTGTACGTTTAAGAACTCTTTGCCAACCGCTACAATGCTCCTCCTTGATTTCTTGGTAATATGAAAGTCATTGGATCGTAAATGATTAATAAAATTACGAGAGTAAATGATCCTTTTAGAATTCATATTTGGGTGATAAATAAATGGAGTAAATGGTAGGTTGGATGCAATATGTAGTTGCTATAATAGCAGGCCTAAAAATTCAAACAGGCCGCCAAGGTCATTTTTATATCAATTTATATCAAATTCCTTGTTTTCTGATTACAAATTCACAGCTTCATTTGACATATCACGGATTCAAAGCAATTGTCAATCTTACGTGATCTCCGAAATCAGCTAGCCAGTTGTAAATGTGTTAACAGAAGTTTGCTGATCAAGTGGTCTCAAAGAACAATGATTGACCTGATGTAGTTAATTTCACTGGATATCACACTGTCAATCTACACAGCGTATGATTAACATGTACGCGGTTGAATACATTCCTTCACTGGCTTAAAATAGGTGGCATCGAGTATTTCCTGTGGTGTGCATACAAACTCGTATTCAGCGACCAGTAGTCGATTCTTGTGTTGATAAATGCGATCGAAGATAAACGAAGGCAATTCTAGAATTCATAAATATAGTGGTTGAATACTAAAGTGTATTCCTGCCTACATTCCGTCTATCGAAATGATTGCGTAACGTAGGAAGGATATCTCGGATATAACAGATGGATATTTGATGCATGAAACAACCACATTCAGTCTACATGCATCACGAATATGAGCATTTTCAGTGTGAATTAGCCTGTGCGATGAGAGATGTGCATTGTAATATGTGGAGTACCACGCAAAACGTAACCTCAGCTTGAGGAATTACAGGAATACGCGTTAATTTGTCTGTACCTGGAAATAATGACAATAGATGTAGAAGTCGACGAGATACCGATAGATGACAATATAGTGATTTCTAACTGCAACCCTGAGGTTGAATGTGTATTCTGCTGATTTGCCACTGGTTCACTGCACCAGATAAATTGTATCTGTAGACTGTTTAATTCAGAATCCAGTATTCACTGTGTATGTTAATTAGGGAAAATTGTTCTGAAGAGACAGTTGCATTGACACTGCCTTTCAGGCTTACAAAATGAGAAGAGCAAGAGTAGGAAGCAAAGCCATTAAACATTTCATAGACTCTGATTGCAACGACCGTATCCGTCCACAGTAAATGACTATTCATTTTTGACAAATGATTCCTCATCCTCGAGTGTTCAGTCATCAGTTGTTGAAATCAGGGAGCTGGCAGTGTACATCAGGATAGAATTCATTCATAAGATGACCAACCTGATAAGAAGAAGCAATAAAGAAGCTTGACTACCAACAAAACAATAAACTAACACCACAATCATAGTAGAAGGAATTTAAGATGGATTGGATGAATGCATACGAGACAACTGAATAACTTCGTATGATCAGGCCATGAAATGGAATCACTATGGGGACGTATCGACAAGTCGGTCGTGATTCAGACTGTTCTGTGGAGGTGTTCGTGTGAAGAGGAAATGAAAGGTGATGTTCATTATTTTGACCAGTTAAATAAGTTTTTAAATGACCAAATAGCGATGTGCTTTTGGAACCTCCTTATGTAGTCGTAACATAACGAAAGAATAAAAAGCACAACAATGTCTACCCAGTTTTCCACCTTGAATTTTACTTAAAAAGATGCTGAAATATTCCTAAACAAAAACAATTTGAATTACATACACGATTTGGTAATATGTTACATCTTAGACTGTCAGTTATACTGAGTTATAACATAAGTAATGATATTTTATTCGTCAAACGTAGGTTATTCTCATTTCTATAAAATACTTCATTCCTAGTTATGCTAGAAAGTCAAAGAACATTTTCCAAAGTCGAAATTAGCAATGTACGAACAAACCTGATCTCATTTTCGTATAACCAGGTGAGTATTAGTCTCATTTTTTATCAGTTTATGCCATCATGTCGGCACTGATAGGCTTAAATTTCGTCTGCTATTTTTACTGACGCCATTAACGAATCAACGGTTTGCTTATCTGAGTTGTTGTCATGTGATTACGTCAATGACCAACAGTGCTACATCGATGTGTTCACGTATATGCACGTTGTTTCAAGATCGTTTTGCCAGAGTTCACATGTTTTTAGTTTATAAAATAACAAGCGATATGTCTTAGAATGTTCAGTAGCTATAAATACTTGTCTGATTAGAAAACTGGGTCATCTCAATCTACATTCGGCACAATTCATCAAAATTTTCTCTAATTCTTTTGGTTTCAACCATCTCTATATTTCCTAGTTCGCTAAATGTACTCACGCAGATTTTCAGTCTGCATCGGTATTTAATGAGGACGAGAGGAAAATATCATAAGAGATGATTCCAAATATCAGATTGAACAGTATCGCTTCATAATATTTAAAACAGACTGACGTCAGTGGATGAAGGCGAAATATTATGCATTTAATTAATCTGAGAATTCTGTAAATTGTGTTAGGATTTTGTCCAAAATAAAGCTGTCGGTCGCTTTTACTCATTTGGCTTATTTAACTATCCATTTTTCCTGTTAATATTTTTGTCTGTGGCGTTTGTGTTTGTTGAACATTGAACTTCATCTAAGCAGACTGATTTTAAACGCAGAATTTATCTTTTAGTGCTGTTTAGTTGATTTTTGAATTGACAAAGTATGTCAGGTTGATGTCAGATATCAGGAAGATTTATCAACTGATTTGACTGACATTTGGTCTTACTGACAGATTTGAAGTTATTCGTTCAACTGCTCACACTGTGGTTTCAACGTGAACCAGACAAAGGTGACCAAAATTCGGATGTTCGAAAATCACTTGTGCTTAGCAAATGTGCATCACACTTTTGAAATTAGGTTTTCCTATTTTCATAGAGATAAATACCGTGTGACCACAAAATGTAAGCATCACAGCTTTTCTGTAGTGGCGTGATTCACTTTGTTTGATAAATGCATCAGTGTGAAAGGTCGAGTGGTTAAGAGAGGTGTCTCTCAGCTCCCTTAATGTGGGGTTTCTGTATGTGATGTTATTAAGACACTTATCAACTTGGTCTCCAAATGTATATAGCTGCTGTGTAATTATTTGCCTACACATTCAGCAGTGTTGAAGTTCCTTGTAATTAATGGTAATTAAATATTCAAAAGAATTAATGTTAAACTGTCTGCTTAAGAAACGAATGGATATCGAAAGAACACGCATCCCAATCCATTAGAGATGTTTTACAAATAGCTCTATGTTACTTTACGCACAGAGGCACCTGTTGGCATGGCCTTCTTGACATCGGCTCAACACAGTTTATGTCGCAAGATGCTGACATTATTGAATTTCACATCCTTTTTTGTAGAAGTAAGTGAAGACTATGTATGAGGAGTTTGTGACAGTAGATTTTGCTGTCTATTTATTCTTTTCGTGTTTGTCTTAGACCACTGGACATTGTTATTTCAAAATCCCGTAAAGCTGAATTAGTTTTTTTATTCCTTCATGGCAAAAACTAATAGACACTTAATCTATCTCAAACCTGTTAAGTGAGAATAAATGCAGAAGTATTTTTTCTATTAAATGGCAGTCACTTTTTGGTCTTTTCTATTAATGGCTTGTTCAACTTCAAAGGTTGAATCTATGTCAAATTGCGGACATTAGTTGTTAGACGGTTGAGTTTCTCAAATGAAAATAACTGTAAACTGAGGAATGACGGGGTTCTGCTTTCCTCACACCAGCTTTCAAAAAGAAAAATGGGTCAAGTTTAATTATGTAAAAGCAACAATAGTTGCCCAGCCTAAACACCATTCAGAAGATTGAAGAAACATTCAGAAGTGTAGGCGGGAAGAAAGATCACATAAAATGTTTATCCAGAATAAAACTCACTTCCCAGGTTTAATGATTTGTATTTTTTAAACAAAAGGCTGATTCTTTGAGCATTATGTTCACTGTCGTCCATGGCGAAGACGAAACCGAAAGAAATTTAGGAATTAATCAACAGGCCAGTTTCCTAGTCAAGTTTGTATAACATAAACAACCCAAATGTACAACAGTTATCAACTGTTATTTTGTTCAGAATTTTTCTGGAACACACAAGACTTTTAGTAGTTCACGGTATACCATTCTAGAACTAACACAAATAGGTTGCAGATATTACTCACTATTATGAGTAGATAAATATCATACACACCCGTGGACATCAGTTGCTATTAAGACTGAGAGTTATGTGAAAGATCAGCCATCTGAAATTGGTCATCCAAATCAACTTGGTTACTAATGATAAATCAATGCTGTTTAATTTTGGTTGAAAAATTGTGATTTCAAAAAAGAGAGGAAAACAGAGACATGCGTTTGATGTTAATTCATGAGGTAGTTGTCACAATTCACAAAAGTGACTTTAATTTATAAAAAAAACAGTCGTATGCTGGAAATGTGTGAAGAACATAACAGACTTGACCATAGTTTATCTCCTGACCTTAAGGACATTTTTGAATCAAACCTCTATGCGGCACTCACTATGCTGTCTAAGGTTTGTTCAAAGTTTTCACAAATCTATCTGTTTCAATTATGTTAAGATTCTGTGATGATGAAATTGAGTAAATTTGCTCCAGACTCAGTGGAATAATTGTCGAGTAAGGAAGACAACCAGTTGGAAGCAATGCAGACATCTCACCAAGAGTATAAATCTACATTATGCCAATATGTAATGGATAGTTAATTGACCTTCAAAGTTGTGTACCTCTAAGCACAAGCAGAAACCTAATATAACTTCTTTCCTCGAGGATCCGGAAGATTTGCATTGAAGAGTCTTTTGATGAAGTATCATAAAATCTCCGAGCGAACTTGTTAGAAAATTGAATCCTACTTAGATTCATAGACAAAAATCTAAAACTGAAGAAAACACCTGACATTGTCCAAGTCACCCGCAAAAAAATTCTGGTATTGAACTTCAAATTTCAAAGTGATACCTAAGCAGAAATTCTCCGTAAACAGCTTTCGAAATCTCTCAGTAAAACATACTTCGCCACCAGCGTACGAATAGTATTCACCTGCAAGATACAACTTACGCAACATATGAAAGACAAGCTGTCACAGTTGGCCACTTCAACATGAATATACAAGTTTACTTGCTCCTGTGTAGCTGAGTATATTGGCCGTAACATGCGTCCACTTCTCAAACGCGCGTGAGACACTATCCAGCATGTTAAGCAGACGGAGAACGCAAAGGTGTATTCAGTTCGATAACAGAACATCTGGTGAATTCTGGACATCAGCGTCATTTGAAAAGCCCTTCGAAGCCAAATACAAGATCCGATGCAACCTAACAAAAGGGGAGAAATCAAGAAATCTAGGAATACCTGAAGCATTGGTTATCCAAATACTTATTTCTCATCTATGTGTCGAAAAGAAAAACGTTCATGCTTTGTTCCTACTTGGCCATCATGAAAAGTCATTCTCGTCAATAATGATTATCCTATTACCCTTCTTGTCCAGCCTCCATGCTTATTTGTTATATTTACCTTTTTAATGCCAATCTGCATTATTATTTGATTTGGTAGCTGTTTTTATTTTTATATGTCCCAACCTCCTATCCATTTCGTTAATACCACTTCCTTAATCCGCAATTATACAAACTGACTTTTTTCTCGTAATTCTGATCCCATCTGGTTCTTCAACCCGATCTTCCTGATTATTGCACATTTGAATTTTTAATCTGATCTCTTATCGGAAATAATTCTGGAACTTTCTGACACACGTGTAATATAAATACACGAATGAACAGCCTAGTTGATGACTTCGTCGAAAAAAAATTTCATTGCTGTGACTGTCTTTTCAATAATTTTACTGTTTCATTAATTTACGATTATAAGTAATTATCATAGTAATCGGCGTGGTGAATACGCCAGGAATCATGTCATGACTACACTTTGTTTAATACCATTTTATAAGAACATTACAGTAAACAAATCAACGGAAACTTGTCAACTGGAATTTCCCTGCAAACTTCTACATCTGACATCATCAGAGGTGGATAATAATAATAATAGTGATTTACTTTATTCCAAAAACAGTACTTGTATTACAGAATGGAATTTTCAGCATTAATCACAATATCACATCTAATTTCCTCAAATTGTAAATAAAAACTAGTCACATTGAAAATTTTCCACATATACAATAGGGGTTATATCAAAAAAAAACATGCAGCATATAAAATGAAAATAATAATAATGATAGCAGCTAAGGTAATGATAATAATACAAGTGGAAATTGCCGTGGGCTTGTTCCACACAGTATTGTCGTTGCGATACACAAATCCTTGCATGATTAAAAATATTGAATATAATGTTCCCTTCACATGATATGGTAAGGGAAAAAACAAAGATTACAGCAGTCATAGACATAAGTTGATTTTTGCACTTATGAAAAGAAAAACAAAGATGCAACAGGACCATAAATATAATAGAAATAAGGAAAGTAAAACTTGAAGGTATATAAAGATGGATGGAGGAGACTGTTTATTTACTAGATGAAAAAAGTTAGTCAATTCTTACCTGACGCTATTTTCATCACATAAAATACGTGCCAAGTATGGTTTCATAGAATTTTTATACTTAGACGTGCGAGCATAACGTTTTATGAAGTTACTTCTTGTTCTACTTGAGGAGATGCAAGGTGAAAGCTGAGGGTGAGGTGGATGCTCCAAGTCAGACAAAATCCCTCTAGCAAATTTACTGCATGAAGTCAAATGGCTATTGACAACGACGTTAACTATGTAGTCCACTGGGACACCACTCATCCTACTGACAGTCTTCAGGATTTTACGAATTGTGACAAAGTCCTTTTTAAGCAAACCAGGAAAGAATAAGCAGGGGTGAACAATAAAGAAGAATAGGTAGGATGCAAGAGTTTATGAACTGTAAGAGGAGGTGATGAGTTATACCCGAGTGCCTTAACTTCTTAATGTAAAATGTCAGGCGGAATATTTTACTGGAGATCGCTGAGACATTGGAAGACCAGGAGAGATCAGAAGAGAGAATAAGTGCAAGAGTTTGTTTCTAGCTGACGTATGCTCTATTTGTCTACGTTCAGATTTGTGCAGTTTACTTTCTTTATCAAGTGGCACACTGATTTAGAGCACTTAATCGGAATACTAAATTTTATCATTCTGAAATCTGACATCCATCTATGGTAAACCGTAATTCAAAGTAGCAGTGAGTTACTTAAATCGATAGTCGTTGAAGGTGTGCGATCAATAAACCTCAATCGAATCACGACTGAAAAGCTGCAATCATCATCACCTCTGAGTCGTCAGTCCTGCATAAAACTATCGTTTTCGTTAAAGCAGGTTACACTAAAAATCATTTTTATAATTTCTGAATGGATATTAAACAAAGAATGCTCTTTTCGATAACTTCATCAGGTTCTGAAGTTATGTATACGCTATGGTGAATGAATGATTTAGTGTTATTAACAACGTTTATTTTGTTTAAATTACTGGAAATCAATAATATCAACAGATTACAGTCCAATAGCATCAACATAACAATAAACTGATTGAATGTCAGACAGAAAAATTAGGAAAGATAATAATACCACTTCATGAATTCATAGTCCCTACTGAAGGCCAGCCAGGACAGTAGTGATGGCTGGCTGGACTTGCTTCTTTTGCTTCTGAATAATCATAAGTGTCAATAGGATAGCAGTTGGAAACACGAGGAGGATAAAGAATATTACATAATGATTTCTATTTGTTTAATATTTTTAGAAATAATTAATAAAAGAATCCGATTTGACTGCAATGCATTACGAAATTTTTTTTTAGAGTGCTCTCTGTCCCCAACTAGTGAAGATATAGGGTTGCCTTTCAGATAAGTTGCCAAAGCAGCTTGGAAGAAACGATTCCACATGTTTAAGAAATTGAGAGGAAAAATGAAGTACACTTTTTATTTCAGCAGCAAGATTCTTTCATGAGCTAACATCCTTTAGAGAACAACTGGAATACCTGAGAGTATTAGTCTGCTGCTAAGCTACTGAGACCCAGTCCAACTGCCGATTCGTGATATAGCGCTACCATAAGCCAATGTTTTCGGTGAGTTGCTTTAGGTTTGTCTACGACAGAAACTCAGCCATGAATTTACAATTAGAGGAGAAGTAATATCGAAACACCAAAGTGATGTTACTACCGAAATATGAAGTCAAACGTCTTCTACTCTTAAATTGAACGTATTTTATAATTGAAGTGCATTTCATTTAATAACTGAGAATGGCACAAATCTGCTTGAGAAGACATTCAATATTTCATCGTTATACATAAAATTTCAACAATAAGCTTTGAATGGATGTTTAGGGGAATAGGAAGTAAGAATTAATCAGGCGTTAGGTAACTTAGTACGAATACTGTTTTCTTGACAAAAATGAAACAGTACAACTTTATTAAAAACGATTTCGAGTTGACACTGTTTACAGGAAGTAAGTAATTGTAAATATTAAACATTCGAGGAGATGGTGAGTAATTTGGAGCAATCGATATACTCTTGATTGATTTTATCAATGACATTCAACAAAATGTTGTGTATTTCTCGAAGGAGGCAAAGAAGAGATATCATAATGCTGCAGCTCAGATGGAACTGAGATAGGATCACTAACCTGTTATAACAGTAATGAATTGAGATAAACCGCGTCGCTAATTTGTTGTAATTGTGGTTGGAATTAGATGAGGAAACGTTGTTGTCTTGTTCTGTCTGCGCCTGACTAATATGCCTATCTGCTTCTGGTACCTTCCGACTCAGCAAACCACGCAAATATCAAAAGACAAAGTCTGGTCTGTGACTGTGTATTGTAGTACAACAACTACGACAACGACGACGACAACAACGACGACAAATAACTTATTTAGGAAATGGTATTTATACAATTTTACAACCAATAGAGACAGCTAACAGTATTTGAAATAATTGGTCGTAAAAGTCAATAACAAAATGCGTGGGAATGATGATATACCACTTATGCGAGATTAACAGTCATTAAGATAATTGACAATAACAAAGTGTGTGAGAATTGATGATATACAACTTATACGAGATTAACAGTCGTTAAGATAATTGAACAATAACGAAGTGTGTGGGATCCAATCATAACCCTATGCTCAACTTTCTACCTTTTTCTTTGCTGGGAACCGGAGAGTAAAACAGTAAATTAGGCAAGATTGACAAACTTACGCAGGGACAAATAAGCATTATAAGTACTTTATGTAAGCAGAAGAGGTGGTTGATACAGTCACAGAACACATTCACACAAAACGCCGGCAGTTGTGCGAACAATCTGCTCAAAGAAAGAATCAAACAAACTCTTCATGTCTTGCTCTTTATTTCAGTTTATTTTTCTACTTATAACCTTCTCATCTATCTTTATTAGTAAATTATTTTACTCCTGAAAGTGGAGTATTTTCATGCTAATCAATTTTGCTTCTATGCTCCTGATGATGTATATTCACACATTCCGCAAATTTATAATCACCGCGTCAGCTGGTGCGCGAAATCGCGATTGCACAGCTTTTGATTAGGAAATCATCGGAAAGATGTTTTCTTAACATTATTTGAATTCTTTATTTTACTCGTGGCTGAATACAACACTTAAATGCTTGCTAAGGTAACCTTCAATAGCCGTCGAGTGAGCTAAGGCTACATTGAGAGTAAGCGGCAGAGTTCTCTGTCTATTCAAGCTTCATATAACCAGTTTGCTGTTTACGCTGAATTTATTCTATCCTTCATTCTGTAGTATCTTGAGTTAGCACCTTTCAAATGTTTTCTATAGCATTTTGAAAATTTAACCGTCATTTCCCTGCATTTTAATATTCCTGTACAACAAAAAGGGAGTATTTCGAAGGAATACTAAAATGACTCATTAGTATGCTACATAATTCGTAAGCAATTTTTCGAATATTACTGCATATTTCTTTACTAACTTAAGTATTAAGTTCTGTGTAACTGTGCTGCACTCTGATTCAGGTATAACTACTATCCATTTTTAATTCGCAACTAAAGAAAGTCTTGTATACTTTCTAATGTATAATGACAGTATAAGTTATTATCGCATTATCAGTAATGTGGAGACAGATAAATGACTAGCTGTAAAATGACTTATATTCTCTCTTATCTATGTTATCATTACTAGTTTCACAATTATTTTTGTTTTCCTTTTGGCCTTTACTGATCTTCCAAATGAATTTTATAGGATAGTTGGTTATTTAACACCAACGCCTCTTCTATCATCATTAAGGTCTTTTTTGTGCTACTTAGTGCTACTGCTCGGTTTGTTAAACACTTAACGCCAGTCAAATCAGAGAAGGATAATAAATAATCTCAAAATCCTCTTTCAATTCACGTACATCATCGTAACATTTTAACAAGTTACTTATGATAACAATAAAAGCACTCGCCTTATTTCCCATCTGATTGTACTTGATTGATAACACTCATATTATTATTTCTCAATGTACATTATCCTATAATTATTTTTTATTCAAATGTCTAATCATAAATTCCACTCATGTTTATAAATGAATGAAAAAAGTTGTGTGAGTGAGTGAGTGACTTGATATGATTATGAGTGGCAATAGTTTGTGCTCGAAACGTAGTCATCAGTTAACATTACTGTACAACACTGTGTGACACTTTATCAAAATAAAATCTTATCCATAATGGAGCTTTAGTATACCACAGTGAACAAGTTTTATACCTATACTATAGTGTGTACTTTTACAGCAAGAGACGTCACTAATTAGTGATGGTATTTCAGCATTATGGCGCTTAGCAGTCATTCATTAATAATGAAATTAAGTTTCGTGAGACTCAGAGTCGTTGTGGAAAATGAAACAGAAAATATTCACTTCCCTTGAATTTATCATCGAAAACACAGATCACAATTGAGAGGAAGGGATAAAATAGCATGGTGAATCGTATTATTATTATTGTTTCCTTTAATTCTTAGCAGAACATAGGGCTTCAGCTGCACATCTCCATTGCGTTCGGTTCTCTCCTAGAGTCTTCACCTAGCTCCATGTCTGCCCACACGCCTTCATCTCCTCTTCACATGACCTCCTCCAAGTCACCCTCACCCTCTCACTGACGACCAACTCGCCGCTTCCCATTCAGTCGGGTTCCACTCGAGCAATGGCTTGTCTACTGATGTCACTCACTTGATGGTTTCCTCAGAGTATGGCCACAATCCATCTCCATTTCTTCCTGCCTATTTGTTTCACAATCGGTTCGCTCTCAGAGATCTCTGTTGATGATCTATTCTGGCCGGCCATCCGATCTTGAGTGGTATTGAGCGAAGACAACTGTCAATGAAGGTCTGTAGTTTGTTTGAGATGCTATTTATGACTCGCTGGCCAAGTCTCTGATCCGTATACTAAGTAGCACTGACTGACTTCACATTGGAGTTGAAAATCCGGATCTTATTCTCATTTTGATGCTGAGTGCTGTTGACCTCCACACAGACTTCAGAGTAGTGAAAGCTTGTCTTGCTTTCCCGATCCTAGCTGCTTTGATATCCTCGTCAGTAGTGTCCGCCTGTAGTTGAAACGATGCTTCCCATGTTGGTAGGTAAAAGAGGTTGTTTCTTTCAGGTTCTTTCCATTTATGCTGATTGTTGTCAGTTGTTGTTGTTGCTGTTGGTGTTGGCCAGGAATACTCATCACCTCTGTTTTCTCTATGTTCACCTGAACTCCTTTCTATCTTTGATGCTTCTTCTGCCAACTTGTTGGTGAATCGTATGATTCTTTTTTATCAATGCAGCGGGGAACTAAAATTAACTTCACTTGTGTGTTCTCTTAACTATTTGAACTTTTCTCAAGTGTTGATTTCAATTTCCCGTCCAGATTAATATCAGTTAGAGAAGAATAGGACAGTTGTACAGTTCTATTATGGGACTCTTCGGAAGCACCCTGCCGATAATCGAACCAAGAACCTTCATAGGACTTCAAGCTTCAACGTTTCAGTAGTTGTGGTTTTGTTCATTTCCAGCCTTCTCTCTGTTTCTCGGTCTTGCTGCCGGCTAGAAGAGGTTTAGTAGTGCGCCAGCTGGGATATGAACCCAGACACCCCGCTTAGCTGGTGAGTATCCTACTATTGGACCAGCGACTTAGCTGGCCGACATTACAGAGAAACTAAGCGGCCTACAGAGAATATTTTGAATATTTTCTTTTTCTCAGTGACCAGTCTTATTTACTTACTGACTTACTACTAACCTGTTCCCCATTTACTATTCGAATCTCACAATAAAATGTTGTTTTTGCTTGTTTGTTTATATTTTATGTCTCGCCTAACAACAACCAAAACAACCACACAACAACAACAACAACAGATGTACAGAACTGACTGATCTTGGAGTGAGCCATCTGGCGACAATGCCTAATCTTCAACATCTCAGTGTAAGATGGTGCATAAATATATCTGACGGCAGTATACCCCACTTACTTTGTACAACTGGATTGAAATATTTATGTTTAACCGGTAAGTCAACCACTAGACAAGACACTAACACTAACAGTGTTACTTTGGCGTGTTTAAAAATACAAGTTTTACAACAAATAACCAAGAACAACAAAAAGTTATCACATACCGTGCAGAGGAGGCCTAAACGTATTCAAAGGGAAGCTTTTATTTTATTTTATTTTTGATAATGAGTACAAAGCCATGACTGATTATATTATTATTTATAACACCACAGACAGAATTCAAGAAAATATTCCCATTCGAAAATTAATAGACAGAAGACAAGTAGTTCAGCGAAGTGTCTCTTTTCGACGGCGAATTCATTCTCATAGCTGTACAATCTCAAATATTTATATGGTTGTTTTGTATGTGTGTGTACATGAAATTTGTAAGTTCAGATGAATTAGATGTTGATATAAGCGAGTAGTAACAAAAGTGATGAGTTGTCACAAACGACTGTTAAAGAAGAGTTACGCAGTTTAATGAAAGAGTTGTACTCAGGGTGTACATGGAAACAAAATATACGGAATTACACAAGGGTTTTAGGTAGAAAAATAAGCAAACAATCAAAAGTCAAGTCAAATCGAACAAACAAACAAAGAAAAGTTAAGTCAAATCAACACAGTTGTTACCATTGGAGTACAAAGAACTCCTAATAACCCGTTCAGATAAAGGAGCTGGCATAGACCTTATGGACAAGAAAGACTAAATTGAGAAAATGAATAACATTCTGGCAGACAAAACAAAATTTTCGAAACCACCCAATGAAAGAAACAAAACAAAACAGATTGAAAGACAACTCACCGATGTCCTCAAAAGAATGCAAACCGAAAAGTTGATCACTCATGAAGTCTCTGATCAGATCAGACCGACAGGATCAATAATACCAAGAATGCACGGCTTACCAAAGATACATAAAGCCAACCTCCCACTTCTTCCAATTCTCGATATGTCAGCTTCCCCATACCATCCAATAGCGAGATGGCTAGCTGAAATTTTAGAACCTGTACGAAAACGAATGTGCCGATATTCGCTTCGTGACACTTTCCAATTCGTCAATCACATCAAAGATATCAATGTAAAGAGCAAAAATATGCTCTCCCTCGACATTGAGTCACCATTTACCAACGTTCCACTGACAGAAACTGTCTGCCACATTTGTCAAAACATAGAACAAAATCAGCTAAACATCGGATTACCGACGACTTGTTTAAAAGAACTACTGCTGAGATGTACACTGAATGTACAATTCACATTCAACGAGGTTATTTACAGACAACAAGATGGGATCGCAATGGAATCTCCACTGGGCCCATTACTAGCAGAATGCTTCATGGTAAGCCTCGAGAACGGCCCACTCAAATCAACTATCGAAAATTTCCAACTGTATGTTAGATATGTGGACGACATCTTCATTATCTGTGATGACGGCCACGATCTCAATCAGTTACTGCAAATATTCAACAAATGCCATCCAGCCACAAAGTTCACTCTTGAAATTGAAAACGAATGTTAAATCCCTTTTTGCTAGATGTTGAACTTACAAGGAGAGCTGACGGAACTTTAAGAAGGTCCATCCATAGGAAACCCACATGGAATGGCCAACTGGCGAGCTTCTACAGCTGGGTACCAATCAGTCGGAAAAGAAACTTAATTAGATCTCTTGCCACTCGCGTCCGACGCATCTGCAGCTCAGATACCATGGAAGAAGAACTAAACTTCCTGAAAGAAACCTTCATACAAAACGGTTACCCATCAAGATTCGTAGACAAAAACATCAAACAAAAAATCCAAAAGCAAGAAACAGCATCTGTGCCAGAAAAGATACTTTATATGAACCTCGACTTCAAAGGAGACCTACTCAATGACGTCCTTAGAAGGAGAATCTCCACCTCTTTAAGAAGAACTGTCTTTGCGGCAACATTGAGAGTAGTCTTCTCTAGTCGCCCGCTGATCCGCAGAAGCCCAAAAGCCAAGATTCCGCACCTGACCACTTCTGTATGTATGTATCAGTTCACCTGTTGCTGTGGAGCCAGGTACGTAGGTCGTTCAACGCGTATCCTGTCAAAAAGGGTCAAAGAACACTATCCAGCGTGGCTACAGAAAGGAGTGCAATAATAGAACACCTCGTCAACACTGGTCATTCCATCTCAACAAACGCCTCATTCTTCAAAGTAATCTACAAAGTGAAGAACAACCTTCCAAAGACAGTACGATTCCGTCTTCTTTGCGTCGCATAAGCCCTAGCCATTAAGCTAGAGAAACCAGAACTGTGCATGGAAAAGAAAATTATTCAACCACTTCTACTCTCATGGTAACAACTGCGTTGATTTGACATAAATTTTCTTTTTTTAGTTTGTTTGATTTGACTTGACTTTTGTTTGTATGCTTATTTTGCTACTTAAAATCTTGTGTACTTCCGTATATTTTGTTTACATGTACACCCTGAGTACAACTCTTTATATTAAACTATTCACGTTACTACGTAACTCTTCTTTAACAGTCGTTTGTGACAACTCATCACTTTTGTTACTACTCTCTTATATCAACATCGAACTCACCTGAACTTATTAATTGTATTTTCGTTTGACAAATTTAATGTACACACACATACAAAACAACCGTAAATATTTGCGATTGTACAGCTATGAAAATGAATTCGCCGCCGAAAAGAGACTCTTCGCTGAACTACTTGTCTTCCGCTGTTAGTGATTGCATATCAATTCATAGATAAACAGTAATTGGCTCACTGCAAAACTTGTCATTTCCACATTCTACCATGGATAATATCGAAGATCTTGACTGATAAAATACCAAAACACTCTTATTACTTGTTGATTCTTTGTGTTTTCTTTGGAATGCCATATTTCAATCACTGCGAATACGAGTACATCTAGATTAAAACAACAACAAAAAAATGAGAAAGTACGCATCTCAGATTCCACAGATCATCACCATAAACCGGGATGAAAAGGCATTGACCTCGAAATTTATTTCGATTATTATTAACGTGATCTCAAGATTTCATTGTCACCGATAAAGTTTCTATCTACAGGATGAATTTTTCGAAAAAAAATCTTAACCCTGAGATAAACATTTCGAGGAGGTGAGTGAAAAGATAAAACGGTCATAGAAATGTCAGGAGATAAAAATTGATTTCCCCCATATCAGACATCCAGTAGATTATTTCAACTGAGAAGTGATTTGAACTGTTGCAAAAGCTTCATAGCAATTTCATTGAATAGGATACGCAGAGTCGTTCCTGCCACTGTCACTTTGCTACCTTACTGTGATAAAACTAGTAAGTGACCTGAGTTGTCATCTCATCCAGAATCAAATCGATTTTCTGACTTGTTGTACACAACTTGTGTAGTCGGATTTGATGGAAATGAAAACTGCTTGAACTGTCAACTTTTGACATATATACACACACATGTATAATCCAATAGTTGTCCTTCGACTGGAATTCTCATGTCTCATATCCATGCATAAATAACATGTTCCATCAAAAATAATCTCAGTTAGCTTAGTGTCTCAAATTCATTTGAATTCGTTGATTCAATAAGTGATGCTTGTGTATCCGGGGAGAAAAATGATATCCATGGATGTTACGTCCCTTTTCACCAATGTTCCTCTCACTGAAACCATTTGGTTGTTATGCAAATTCATTGAGGATAATTATGCAGACGTGTGTGTTACGAGACACTAACTGAAGGAACTACTATTAAGATGCACTTTAAATGTCCAATTCAAGTTCAACAACACGCTTATTAGAAAAAGAGATGTAGTGAAATTGGGGACACCATTGCGTCCTTTACTTGCAGACTGCTTCTTGACAAGTTTTGAGAATAGTATGTTATGGCCTACTATCGATAGTTTTCATTCGTACCAAAGATACATGGATGATACTTTCATCATATATGACGACAATACCGACATCGAATTGATCACTGAGGAGTTCAACAAATACTATTGTGCTATCCATTTCACAAAGAAACCAGAGATGAAATCAGAATTCCATTTTTCAGATTTTCTTCTAAAAAAAAGATCTGACGGTTCTCTTTGAAGAACAATCTACAGGAAACCAATATGGAAAAGTGAATACACGAATTTTCACATTTATGTCCCTTGTAAAAGAAAGAGAAAACTTATCAACTCCTTCTCTTCAAGAATGATTGCAGTATGAACCTGTACTCCAATTGATGGTGAACTGTAGTGACTCAGACGGGTCTTCGCGGAAAATGAATATCCTCCAAGTATTGATCGAGAAGAAGTGGAAATTAAAGCGAAAACACGGAAGAAACCATACGGTGCTGAGGAAGCTGCTATTCATGAAGTTTGAAATTTAACATGATACTGCAGCTGAGATTCTATAAAATAGCCCAATGAGATCACTGTGAAAAGACTTATTTACCGCCTAACGAAGGATAAGGCTTACTGCCAATACTTCCCTTTGCGGAGGTTTGTGCAGTTGAAATGATTTAAGTGACTGAACGAGACAACATCTATCAAAACAGGCCGCTGAGGTCTTTCTTTTCACGTTTGCGTGTCCAAAATATCCATGATTGTGAATAAATGTGTCTCAGATAGCGAGTAATAGGAATTAGATATTATTCATTGGCTCAGTTTCACGAGGATAGTATTATTCACTTGTTTTGAGAACGAGTGAATTCAGCTCCCAATGTCACTACAATGCAATGAGAGATATCCACACAGTGAAATCACATGAGAACTGCAAACCATAACGAGGATATCGTGAAAGTAAACGGACGAGCGAGTGAACACACAACCAAATAGATGAATAGGGAAAATACTTGAAAACTTCGAAGATGATATGGATTCTGTCAAGTCCATGAGTGTTGTCAACAGACAAAACAGAAGGAAGGTGCCTAAAATTGCTGAGGTTTGTGGGATTGACACAAATAAATTCACTAACTGTAAGTCGATGTGAAAAATAACCAAAAAGGTTAAGTGATTCTGAGTGGACTCAATCGAAAGCGAGGAACTTATGAATTGTTACATAATTTACAAAAGTCGATTCGTGAAGAGGACATGCACAGGGTACCATTCGGAATCCACTGTTTTCACTCCTACATGGTACAAGATGAATATGGTTACGACATCCGGCTGAAGTTTGACAGCTGGGTGTCGACAAAATGTGAATCAGGATGCGCATGAGTCTTTATATGGCACAAAAAGTGAACAGTGAAAGATGTTCATAAAAAACTGGAAGGTAACTAAAGCGAAAATTGATTCATCGTATCTCTTGACACGAAGCCACTGAAAATACGAACGCATTGTGTAGATCACATTCCGTATCAGGCAATATTCGACATTATTAGATTATCATTTGTGAAGACGTATAACGGTGATGAGCTTCACCTGGGATCGCAAATGCATAGGGCTGAGGTTCCGAAATCGGAATCAACAGTGACCAGACGAGACGAAATCTCTCACAGACATACATTGAAATCATCATCCGGAGCAGTTCTATCAGTCGTTTATCTAGTATCTACGAGTTTGCATGAAAATGGTTGAAGTAGCAAATTAAACGAATATGAATACAAAATACCTGGGATAGCCAGAGAACAATGGTCAAGTGGCGAAATCTATCTGTCATTTATCGACTATCGAATAAACTATCTGAAACCGATAGTTGCCTAATGATTCAAACAGCAGTGCTGCAATGAATCGTTTAAGACTGCAGGAATTCTCTGCATGCAGTCATATATTCACGTATTTCTGTTAACTCGACAGTCATTACATCAGCAAATTCATAAATACTCTACGCGGCATAGATTGCATCTCTGACAATCCATCCTGAAGGCGCCTGTTCCTCATATCACTTATTGACTAATACAGGTGTACAAACGAATCCTTCACATTCCATGACATCCAATTCAATTACTATTTATGAAGTTTGTGAGTATTGACATATGCACAAGTTATGAGCATTGCTAAGTGGATTTTATTAGTTGTCTTGCAGATAACAATTACTGTTTAACTATTGTGCGCATACAGCTGTTGAAGATGACGAGGAAGATATTGGACAGTGTATTCCTTGATCAGTGATGAATCTTTTCAATTTTGAATCAGCTCCATTCACAGATTGTGAGGAATGACTGTGTTGTGTGTCACGGGCTATGCAAAGCAATCACTCGGACTTGAATCTTCTTCTACATAATGTTCCAATGGCTGACTGATACATGAAGACAAGTTTAAAATGATTTAAAATGTATTCATGAATCGAAACACAGGTGTGAATACTAAAATACGGAAAAGTTTGTATTCAATTCGAAGTGTTACATACAGCATGTCATGTCGATCTCACTTCGTCAACGCCCAACTGGTTCCTCTATCCTCTTCATTTTCGATCAATGTTTCACATGTAACATGGAATGCACATTATTCATTATTCTGTTACATTATGCGTTTACGTGTAACAACGAGTTCCATATATTTTGTTATTATTTCCAGCGAGATTATCGCCAGGGCGTCTACAATTATTTAGTCGCATTCATCTGAAGACAAAATGAGAATGAAAATAACAATTCGAACAGTCAGTATGATCATGTGCAGTGGAGACGTAGAACGTATGTTTGTGTTCAAACAACAATTGCAATAGAATTATAATAACTCACATGGTCTATTTCACAATGCACACAATGCAACTACACACGGACACTGTGTATAAACTCAATGTTACATTCAAATACAATAAATTACGTGACGAGAACGCGTGTTCTTCTCATTGATCTCACTACACTGACTACGTTTCCGCTAATCTCTGTGAATAACGAAATGTTCAATAATAATCCAGTGTGAACAATCTTCATACATATGTGAACACAATGGCATAGATATGTCCACCATTTGAACACAGTTGGAAATATATAATGGCTTTCCCCTTTACACTGTGGCAATAATAATCCGACTATGCACACTTCTACGTTGCTCACGATATTGGTATTCGTATTATCAGTTCTGATGATGGGCGACCAGGTTGTACAGGCTTCAGGTATGTTTTCTTTTGATGTGCACTATACTGTGATTATAGTAGATTTGTATTCATTAGGTCGACTGGGCATTATTTGAAATTAGGTAGATACCTATTTTACTGTTCAGCTATTCTGAATGTCGGCTGATCCACTTCGTGTAGTAATGTCGTTGATGTAGAGGCGTTCACGAGTGTAGACTTCAACTTCACTCTGTTGATAACTTGCATGATGATTGTGTTTGTGAGCATGCGATGCTTCGTCAATTTCGGAGTGTTATATTTACATTAGATGAATCCGATAGCAAGGATATGTGTGAAATATTGATATTCTAAGAATGGGAAAGCATCGTGATTGTTTTCGGTAGATCCGTGTCTCCAATCTTAAACAAAGCTATGACACAGATATGGTTTCCTCACTGAGTTATATCTTCACTATGTCATAACTGGTCTGTTGCTCATGTGTAACTGTACACACAATGAAACCTGTTTATTTCTGGATATACATTGTCGAGCTCTGTATCTTCTCTAGCATGTAGCTTAATTGATAACTGAACAGCCTCTCAATTGATCATAGTGTCAGTGAAGTTAGGTTTAGAATATTATGGCTCATTATTATTCATTTGTGTTCACTGAACTAGTTCTCAATTGAATGGAATGCACACTATAGATCAATTGTCAAGATACGAACAAGTCAAATATTCTCTGTAAAATGGTCGACTTCAAAGTTTCGTTCAGGAAACTGGTCCGAACGTCTTCAGGGAAATAATCGAAAAGTAACACAAGAGATGTTTATGTATGAAAAGGATAATTGATGTCTTTGAAAAATTGTTTTCTAGTACGAGTCATGAAAGAGGCATCAACATGTACAATAAACAAAATTTTATGAGTTGTGATCGAAATTCGAACTCAGACTTTCAAGTGTGTGTAAACTTAAGTTATACACTTTGAACAGAGTGTACTTTTCATAAGTATACGTTCGACTGAATGTCCATGGTCTTAGATAACTGAATATGAAAATATATGTGCATGTGCAGAAAACAGTTTTGTGTTTATGAGTGATTTGTTAAACATTTGTAAAACATTTCTTAGTCGCTCCATCAGAAGATGTGGACAATCAGTAATTTATACCAAGTATGAATAATTAGTGATAGATATCGATTTAAATTTATTATTCAGGATTAACCATGCATCAGCTATCATAACAACTGCACGCCTGTTCAAACTGAGATTCAGTCATGTAAGTAGGGCTTCTGCTGTCAGTCTTTCTTTCATCACTGATGAACATGAGTTGCTGGTTCTACATGAAAACACTACAATAGCGTTACTCCTTAAGATCGGCTTTGTCTCATCCTATGTTTCCTTGCGTTAAGGAATCAACGCTGTCAATAACACAATTCTTACCAACAGATTTCTATCCACCCTTTTCTTACCGTTTTGAATATCTCTCCAAAGAGGATTTAGTATAATTACTTGATTCCATCAAAAGTTTCAAGTTCATCTAACTAGGTGTTATGGAAAGAAAAGAATTCGACTGAAAGAGTAAAAGCGCATCGCAGACATCTTGCATGGTGTCTCTGATTTTCTTTAAAATTTGTTTCCCTGCAAATATTTCGACTTCTCACCCTTTGTTGAAATTTGTAAGAAATCTATGTCAAAGCCACTTTGTGAGGGTTTTTTGTGTGAATGGTTTGCGCAACGGAATAGTGGATGTCTTACATCTTGAGAGTTGCGATCATCGTGTCCCTTCGATGGAGAGTATTGCAATCGAACATGCACTAGTCATGTTCGTGAAACTTATACACCCTTATTTCAGCGAAAGCGTCGCGTTGTCCTCTTTGTTATTACCAAAATTGTTTAGAACAAAAGGCTTGCAAATTGACCAGTGAGGAAATTAGTATTCACAACTGTGAATGCATCACTGGACATATCACAGTTGGTGACAGCGCATTTCATAAAAGTGTAGAATTTCGCAAACTGATTAAGTGAAGAATTAATACTTTTTACCTGTTTTTCATGTTCATGTTATTGTGCGTGAATGGATGGCGGATTTCTGCCAACTATGAACTGTATATAAATGAAGGAAAGAAGTTGTGTGAGTAACTTGATATGATTATGAGCAATAGTGTGTGCTTCAAACGTCATCAGTTAATATAGCTCTACTACACTGTGTGATTTATCAAAATAAAATCTTATCCATTATGGAATTAAACTCTACCACAGTGCCCAAGTTTTATACTTATATGAACTGAACCTGATCTCCGACTACGATTCACTTGGGTTCAACTGTCACCTACGAATCCAGACGAGAATTGGTGTTAAGTTAGTAATGTGAATGTTTTACCTCGCAATAATTTATCGATTAATTCATTCTTGACAATTTCATGTCGACTTTCAAAGCAAACTGCACCACTCTTTTTCATGCAGTATCAATATCTTTGTATTTTATTTTTTTGAAAGGTGAACGCTGTGAATGTGTGGATGTCGATAGTAACAGTTTTAACTTCATGAATTGTTGTCCATCATCTAGATGTCGAGATCGCAAATCAACAGGTGTTCAATTTTGTTGTAGACGACTGGGTGAATATTGTAAGGTAGATGAAGACTGCTGTGACAATAGTTGTCGAGATTCTCGATGTGAAGTGAAAAAATGAAAACTGAAATGTGAAATTTGTTTGTGGGTGTCGGGATAATCAGAAATAAAGCACTTTTGACAAATTCCTTGTTTTCTGATTACAAATTCACAGCTTCATTCGACATCTCAAGAATTCAGGGTAATTGCCAATCTCACGTGATCTCCGAAATCAGCTAGCCAGTTGTAAATGTGTTAACAGAAGTTTGTTGATCAAGTGGTCTCAGTGAATAATGAATGACCTGATGTAGTTAATTTCACTGGAAATTACACTGTCAATCTACACAGCGTATGATTAACATGTTCGCGGTTGAATACATTCCTTCACTGGCTTAAAATAGGTGGCATCGTGTATTTCCTGTGGTGTGCATACAAAGCCGTATTCAGCGACCAGTAGTCGATTCTTGTGTTGATAAATGCGATCGAAGATAAACGAAGGCAATTCTAGAATTCATAAATACTGTGCATTCCTGCCTACATTCCGTCTATCGAAATGATTGCGTAACGTAGGAAAGATATCTCGGATATAACAGATGGATATTTGATGCATGAAACAACCACATTCAGTCTACATGCATCACGAATATGAGCATTTTGAGTGTGAATTAGCCTGTGCGATGAGAGATGTGCATTGTAATTTGTGCACTAACACGCAAATCCTCACCTCAGCGTTAGGAATTACAGGAATACGCATGTATGTGTCTGTACCTGGAAATAAGGACAATAGATGTAGAAGTCAACGAGACATGTATTCGAGTAATAAATGGCGCCTACCGATAGATGACAATATAGTGGTTTCTAACTGCACTCATCAGGCTGAATGTTTATTCTGCTGATTCGCCACTGGTTCACTGTACCAGATAAATTGTATCTGTAGACTGTTACTTCGGAATCCAGTATTCACTGTGTAATTTATCCAGACAAAATTGTTTTGAAGAGACAGTTGCATTGACACTGATTTCAGGGTTACGAAATGAGAAGAGCATGAGTAGGAAGCAAATCCATTAGACATTGCATAGACTCTGATTGCAACGACCGTATCCGTCCACAGTAAATGACTATTCATTTTTGACAAATGATTCCTCATCCTCGAGTGGATTGGATGAATGCATAGGAGACAGCTGAATGACTTCACCAGACCAGGCCATGAAATGGAATCACTATGGGGACATATCGACAAGTTTGTCGTGGGTTAAACTGTTCTGTGGAGGTGGTCATGTGAAGAGGAAATGAAAGGTGATGTTCATTATTTTGACCAGCTAAATAAGTTTTCAAATGACGAAATAGCGATGTGCTTTTGGAACCTCCTTATGTAGTCGTAACATAACGAAAGAATAAAATGCACAACAATGTCTACCCAGTTTTCCACCTTGAATTTTACTTAAAAAAGATGCTGAAATTGAAATATTCCTAAACAAAACCAATTTGAATTACATACAGGATTTGGTAATATGTTACATCTTAGACTGTCAGTTATACTGAGTTATAACATAAGTAATGATATTTTATTCGTCAAACGTAGGTTATTCTCATTTCTATAAAATACTTCATTCCTAGTTATGCTAGAAAGTCAAAGAACATTTTCCAAAGTGTAAATTATCAATGTACGAACAAACCTGATCTCATTTTTGTATAACCAGGTGAGTATTAGTCTCATTATTTATCAGTTTATGCCATCATGTCGGCACTGATAGGCTTAAATTTCGTCTGCTTTTTTTACTGACGCCATTACCGAATCAACGGTATGCTTATCTGAGTTGTAGTCATCTGATTACGTCAATGACCAACAGTGCTACATCGATGTGTGCACGTATATGCACGTTGTTTCAAGATCGTTTTGCCAGAGTTCACATGTTTTTAGTTTATAAAATAACAAGCGATATGTATTAGAATGTTCAGTAGCTATAAATACTTGTCTGATTAGAAAACTGGGTCATCTGAATCTACATTCGGCACAGTTCATCAAAATTTTCTCTAATTCTTTTGGTTTCAACCATCTCTATATTTCCTAGTTCGCTAAATGTACTCACGCAGATTTTCAGTCTGCATCGGTATTTAATGAGGACGAGAGGAAAATATCATAAGAGATGATTCCAAATATCAGATTGAACAGTATCGCTTCATAATATTTAAAACAGACTGACGTCAGTGGATGAAGGCGAAATATTATGCATTTAATTAATCTGAGAATTCTGTAAATTGTGTTAGGATTTTGTCCAAAATAAAGCTGTCGGTCGCTTTTACTCATTTGGCTTATTTAACTATCCATTTTTCCTGTTGATATTTTTGTCTGTGGCGTTTGTGTTTGTTGAACATTGAATGCCAACTAACCAGACTGATTTTAAACGCAGAATTTATCTTTTAGTGCTGTTTAGTTGATTTTTGAATTGCTTGAAAATCCCCATTGAGTCATATGAAAAAAGAAGACGTTCAGCGAAGAGACTCTTTTCGGCGAATTCATTCACATAGCTGTACAATCGCATTTATATACAATTATTTGTTTGTATGTTGACATGAGGTTTGTCAAGTTTAGATAATTAATACAAGAATGATGCAATAGAGAATCAAAGTTAATCAGACAGCAACTAAAGTAAGATTGAGTTAGTAAGCTAGATGACGTAATATAATTGACTAAAATGTTACAACTTAGATCGGAGGTAATTACAGGTAAAGAATAAGTAGAATTGAAATTGAGCAAATAAGTTGGATGACGTAACATAAATGACTAGAAACTGAGCGTTGTTCAAATCAGTAACAGTGGTAGGAGGTGTAGAAATTGAATTGGGCGGGGGAAGAGAAAAAGAAAGTTGAAAATGTAAAATATTACAATTGACAAGACAAAATAATACTAATGAAGAGACAGAAGAAAAGACTAGGTAGAATTTACTTGTCGGCTAATCAGATAGATTACGTCCATTGCAAGTGTAGTGATTGAACGAACTTCTTCTGTATGCAGAGTTCACGATTTAGTGAGTTAATCACCATTGCTCCTGCAGTTTAAAGAAGTCTGATTCATACACCTTTAGTAGGACTATTTCTTACTCTGTAGACAACTTTGAAGTTTGTTTGCGATATAGCTTGGTGTCCGGATTCTATCAGATGTTCTAAGATGGAACTGCGGAGGCATCGATTTTCTCCTTTGTAAAACCATGTTGGTAAGTGTACAGTGATAATTTTGGAAAGCGAGCGCTGGGTACGGCCGACATACCTGGCTCCACACAAGCAGGTGAATTGATAAATACACATTGATGAGGCCAGCAGCAGTAGCTTATCCTTCAAGTTCACATGAATCATAGGATTTGTGGAATAGGTTAGTCGAATTTCAGCTGCGAAGAAGGTCTTCTTAAGTGAGCGCACCAGTCGATTTTTCAGTGTTTCCGCAGATATATCTCCAATGAATTAAAAGTTCATGTGGAGTAGTTTTTTCGAAACGCTAAGCATGTGCTGGTTTTCTGGTCTAGGATTTATAGATTTTGCAATAAATCTTTCTGGATAAAAATTCTCGACGAGGATTCTCTTGAGATTGTCCAGTTCATCTTCTACTGTGTCCGTGGTGCAAATTCTGCGGACTCTGTAGCTGAGTGAACGGATCAAAGAATGTCAGGTTGATGCAAGACATCAGGAAGAGTTATCAACTGACTTGACTGACATTTGGTCTTACTGACAGATTTGAAGTTATTCGTTCAACTGCTCACACTGTGGTTCCAACGTGAACCAGACAAAGGTGACCAAAATTCTGAAGTTCGAAAGTCACTTGTGCTTAGCAAATGTGCATCACACTTTTGAAATGAGGTTTTCCTATTTTCATAGAGATAAATATCGTGTGACCACAAAATGTAAGCATCACAGCTTTTCTGTAATGGCGTGATTCACTTTGTTTGATATATGCATCAGTGTGAAAGGTCGAGTGGTTAATAGAGGTGTCTCTCAGCTTCCTTAATGTGGCGTTTCTGTATGTGATGTTATTAAGACACTTATCAACTTGATCTCCAAATGTTAATAGCTGCTGTGTAATTATTTGCCTACACATTCAGCAGTGTTGAAGTTCCTTGTAATTAATGGTAATTAAATATTCAAAAGAATTAATGTTAAACTGTCTGCTTAAGAAACGAATGGATATCGAAAGAACACGCATCCCAATCCATTAGAGATGTTTTACAAATAGCTCTATGTTACTTTACGCACAGAGGCACCTGTTGGCATGGCCTTCTTGACATCGGTTCAACATCATTCAGCAGCAACGTTTATGTCGCAAGATGCTGACATTATTGAATTTCACATCCCTTTTTGTAGAAGTAAGTGAAGACTATGTATAAGGAGTTTTTGACAGTAGATTTTGCTGTCTATTTATTCTTTTCGTGTTTGTCTTAGACCACTGAACATTGTTATTTCAAAATCCCGTAAAGCTAAATAAGTTTTGTTATTCCTTCATGACAAAAACTAATAGACACTTAATCTATCTCAAACCTGTTAGGTGGGAACAAATTCGGAAGTACGTGTTCTATTAAATGCCAACTACTATTTCGTCTTTGCTGAAAATGGCTTGTTCAACTTCAAAAGATGACTCCATATCACATTACGGAAATTAGTTGTTAGACGGTTGAGTTTCTCAAATGAAAATAACTGTAAACTGAGGAATGACGAGGTTCTGCTTCTTCCTCACACCAGCTTTCAAAAAGAATATTGGGTCAAGTTTAATTATGTAAAAGCAACTATAGTTGCCCAGCCTAAACACCATTCAGAAGATTGAAGAAACATTCACAAGTGTAGGCGGGAAGAAAGATCACATAAAATATTTATCCAGAATAAAACTCACTTCCCAGGTTTAATGATTTGTATTTTTTAAACAAAAGGCTGATTCTTTGAGTATTATGTTCACTGTCGTCCATGGCGAAGACGAAACCGAAAGAAATTTAGGAATTAATCAACAGGCCAGTTTCCTAGTCAAGTTTGTATAACATAAACAACCCAAATGTACACCCAGTTATCAACTGTTATTTTGTTCAGAATTTTTCTGGAACACCCAAGACTCTTAGTATTTTAGGCAAAACCATTCTAGTACTAACATAAATCGGTTGCAAATATTACTCACTATTATGAGTAGATGATTATCATACACACCCGTGGACATCAGTTGCTATTAGGACTGAGAGTTATGTGAAAGATCAGCCATCTGAAATTGGTCATCCAAATCAACTTGGTTACTAATGATAAATCAATGTTGTTTAATTTTGGTTGAAAAATTGTGATTTCAAAAAAGAGAGGAAAACAGAGACACTAGACTGCTATCTATGCATTTTATAGAAAGTTGATTTACCTTAACAGGAGAATGTTTAGACTAAAAATGTCTGAAATGGCATTCAATTCCACTGACTTCCCACATAGACACTCAGTACTCCTCTCCGGATTAAGACAACTTAAAATCGCAGGATTATTCATTACTAGACCTGTTATAGGATAACAAACGAATGAAAAAGGTGTTGTGTGGTCAATGAACTCACTACATCAGATAAAATTTCATTTCAACACTTATCACATGAATTCTGTGAACGTAAGAGTACTCTGATTACTTTCTCATTCCTCATTCAACTAATTCTCTGTTGACTATTATAATTTCTCATTCCTTAGGAAATTTCAGTCTCAAGATTTGAATTTGAAAGTGTTTTATTTCCGACTACCCACACACAACATTCATCCACTTCCAACTATTTCAACTTCCTTCTTATTGCTTCAATTTCACTCTGTATACCATTTTGTAATAACATTCCTTCAGGCAACAGTATCTTGTAAAATTCTAAAATGTTCTTATTAATTCAGATAAACATAACACATATCATTTCCTTTGTCTTTGAGTACAACTCTGCTTTACTTCCTTCAAAATCTGCGAAAACAGAAATCATTTATTGTGAGACTGAGTTTTCTCAGTTATTTCATTTTCAACGAACACGAACTGAAAAACTTTGTGAACTTTTAACTACAAAATTAGGCAGTTTTTTCCGTTAAAGTTATACGCGCATATTCAGCAACTGGCCAGGTGTCATACACGGTTCCTTTAGGTTTTTTCTGAACAAGTGAGATGCGCTTACTTGAGTATGGTGTTACAGGATATAAATAGGAGGTATATTTCTTGGCTCACATGTCACTTAATTAGACAGAAGCGGCTGGATTCTACGGATTTAATTAGGTGAAATAAATTTAAAAGACGTTGATGAACATAACATATCCTTCTCGCAAATTCAATTCAAATATATGCAGTCGTACACAAATCTGGAAGGCCAAATATTTATATCAGCTGGGAAAAAAGCACGTAAAATAACATGGCAAAGAAACAATCAACTGCTCAGCCAAAAACAACAACAGTTATGAGTATCAGTCATAATTTACTGTCATGAAACCACAAGCACCTGGATATAGGAGTATCACTGAAAAGTTTGGGTGATTCAGACTACTTAAGAAATGGGTAAAGTTTGAATTTCAAACTTCAACTGATATGGAAAGTCGACCCTATTGACATTTCCCTGATGTCTAAGAACACTATGTAGCTATACAGCTTTGGAATGAGATTATGCAAAGATTATTTTCTTTGCTGACCAGTATCGGATCAGTTTATATCACGTGTGCGTTTACTACCCTCTAAATGATGTAAGTCATTTTGATACTGTGGAAGCGAACTGAATGGGATCCCTTGATACAAAACAAAGCGCACTTTTTTTCTGATTTTTGACTTATATCATTTAATAAATAGATAAAAAATCCACTTAGTCGATGGACAAGTTTATTCAAGTGGAGTTCTAATCGTGACTAATGCACAGTCACGAAATAGTGGAAACTATCAATGTGCAATTTGAGCCGGTGTTGACACAATAAACAGGCGTAGATAGCTGATAGTTGAAGGTGAGTTGACTCATGTAACAAAATCAAAGACTTTATCACTTAAAAATAGATTTATTTTTATGTTATACAGTAAGTACTACGATTAAACATAAAATTATATAGGAAAATTAGTCTTGTTTGCAATACGGCTATTCATCTGTCAACATAGGTTAACTCTGGATAATCCCTACCATTCTGCATGCTGTGAATGAAACCGCTGTCTATAACACGACAGAGAATCACTTGCTAGTGAATATCTGAAGTAATGAAATATTTCAGTCAATGGCTAGACTGAACATCGTTCACACACAGTAATAAAAATGGACTGATAGAAGTTGACAATGTTGTCGTTTCTTGTCAAGCTGACTTCTTAAAATTATCCAAAGGTACTCTCATCATATCAGCATTCAAATTACGGGTTAAGGGATTATTTGAAGAAAAAATTAATAGATTGATAAAACGAAATCATAGTGTGTCACTTTCGCCATCATATAAGACAAGTATGATAATGTCCTACATTTTAGACGACTTTTACGTATCTTCCCATGTGGGATGCTATGAAGGCATTAAACAAATTTTCCTACAATCGGATGCAATGTTTAGCTCAATCTGATGGTGAAATCACTAATACAGTTCGATTCAAAGGTTTATGGCACACTGGTACCACATATTTTAACACACTAAATGGAGAGCTACAAAAGCTAACTAAATCAACAATCAAAAAAACTTTTCTTGTGTCTACGATATTTTCCTAATTGGCATCACTTTGTCGTTAATAACAAAAAGCGATGTGTTTTTAATTGTACATCCTCTTTTAGTTCCACAGGCGAATTCTAGCTAAATAACAAGATGTTGAACTACTTATTTCCATATGATCAGTAAACAAACTTGTGGATTGTATAGAAGGATAGAAATCTGCAGAATTATATTAAATATTTACTTCAATGTGTGTCACTGGTTCGGTGATAGGATGATCGCTAACCATATATATATGATTAAGGAGAATCACTTTACATGTAAGACTGAACACCAATATTCCTGTCAACATAGAAAGAAACTGCTTGAAACAAAGTGGAACGGTAGTAGGAGGCATGTTCATTTCACGCACTTTTCAGTCAGTCTTACATATTTGGAAAAGTGTCACTTCGTCTAGCAGACCTCCTCATCATTTTGCTACCACTAGGTAGTCACGTTTTTCATGTTGTCGTCTATTCGTTTTCTCATTCAGTTGTTCTACTAGTAAGAATCAATGCAGTTGTCTATGTTCAAATCGGTATATCCGTTCGTTTATCATGCAAAGCGATTTCTAATCCTCCAACACCGTTAAACGTCTCCTCCTACAGGAAGTCAAAACAAAGATCCTCAGTTAGTCTGAAGTCAAGCAAATTATCCGAAAAATGATCCATAAGTAATTCTTTACTTCTGAACTGTTTAATTCATTTGTGGATAATTGTACACTTGATGCTGATCGGACAAAATGATCAAGTCCACTACTTTAGATCAACACTGTGACTATAGATGATGCTAGTATCTATGGATATGCTGCTCAAAATGATATTCATATAAGAGTTTTGGACATCAGCTCTTATCGACGAGGAAGTGAATTACACTTATTCGTCTATTGTGAGTTATGTTATTCCGATAGAAATCTGATGATTGTTAGGTGTATATTTTACTGGATAATGTTTCTGGGCTATTTTCAAATGTTCAGTGTTTGAAACTGCTCAAACTGTTTATAGAAATTAAGGAATCTGTTTTATTTCCCAGTCGTGATTTCCTTTAGGACTGAGTGCTCTCTGAAGTTATGTACATACAATTAATTTCCACTTAATTACAATATGGCTTGGAATTCCCATCAGTAGAAAAATTATTCCTGTAGTCAGATACTTGGAAGCAATTGGCAGGAAGCCATAGACCCAAGTTAGATGTGAGTTAGCACTCGTCAGCAAGTGGTACTTGAAACGTTGCAGTAACTCCTATTCGTTCGGAAATTCCAGAACCAGCAAGCATGAAACCTAGATTTAAGGCTTTCTGCTGATCGTTCCCAACGATCTAATACTAAGAACTCTGAGTTCACCTTGTTGGCGAGCCTCCTAGCATGATAGTTACACTGCAAACTTGACTGATAGAATTTCGTCTCCACCGAAAAACGGACTAGGTACACGACACTATTTTATCTTTTATTTTCCTTCACGTTCCCAGTGGAACATAGGGCTCCAAGCTAGCAGCTTGAAGTTTCTGTAGCAGTGTTTATTTTATAGGATGCGGTTGCTAGCCTCATGCCTAACCTTCCTTCTTTACCAGTATTATTTCTGGCTCAGCGAGGTAAAGGAGTGCGTCGGTCGGGGATCGAACCCTGGACCATGTGCATGGTTGGCGAGCGTCCTAACCGCTATTCCACCGACGCACAACTGTTTTATCTACAATCAAAGAAATGTTATTTATATTTTCAAATTCAGGAAAAAGCGCTTCACAAATTAAATAATAAACTGAAGAGAATTCGTTACGACTAGTGAAAATATTCACATTTCATGAGATTACTGTGATATATGGCTGGAGAGATGAAAAATAGTAACTAATTTGCAGCTGATTGTACATAAACGCAATACGATTCATATTCCTGAAACTAAGGCTTGCCATCGAGTCCGAGGTGAATGTTTTATTCTGCTCACTGGGTGTTCTTCAGTCCTTTGTTGATATTCCCTGTGATATAGGCCCATATGGCTTCAAACGTTCACGTGTCAGGATGGAGTTATTACATTCATTCCAAGAATTACAAGGGAAACGCAAACCCATCCAGCAATACTGTCAATAATCGACATTCCTTAAAGTTGAAATACCCAAAAATATGTGGAAATCCTTTCATTCTGTCTACTGCATCTTATAGCTAATTTTTGAGAAAATAAATTGCGTATTTAGACGTCTAGACTTTATCACAATATTTAATGATATGGCTCAACGAAATCACGTGATCCTGGTCTAAAGTATGCAAATCTGATAATTAAAAAAAGTAAGTCAGAAAGGGTTTTGCAGACACACAGTGCTGAGTGTTGCGTAACACAATCTGCTCATGAGGAAAATAGTCTTCCGACTAAAGGCTATTTCTTTTTTTCAAATTATAAAAATCTTCCGACTTTACTTAAATTGAATACAGTCTTAAATGTTCTGTCTCTGATTTATTTTAATGCTGAAAACCTGTTATATATACATTATTATATTCTGGACTGCAGGGACTTGGCTGGTTTCATTTTGGGTAATGAATCTATGCCGAGGAGAATCTCACTGGTGAATCAAGGAGTAAGGGACTGCCGTTTCTTCGAGCTTGTGAGCTATTATTCAGCATACAGCCGTGATATCAGCCGGAACTGAAATCGTAACCTCCAAGTAACCAAGAAATTCCGTTTGCTTTTAAACCACTATGATGGAATCCAGCAGCCTGTGACGTTTTACTGGTATCAATTAACGTTATATAACGGTTATACCAATGAACATCTTTGGAGAATGCCTGCCCTCAGTTATGCCTCTGTGTGTCCTACTGATTCTGACATCTTCGTAGAAAATTATTCCTACACACACTAGTCAGTAGTCATGATCAATGAGGTCTGCCTGTTTGAATGTTAAGACAAATACTCGTCAAAGTCTTCAGCTGTTGATGCCTTTGTATGCTGCGAATTAGTAAAAGTTAAACTCACATGTGACACTGAGTTCCTTCCTAGTAGTTGAATAGCCAAAGAGCTTGCTTCTTAAGCTGAAGGTATTGAATTCTGTTCCGAGTGATATAAGCGGTGGGTACTGACAAAAAGTCCCAAAGAGGTGGAAATTGCTCTCTATTACTTGCAAGTTTTCCAGAAGCCGTCTACCTGATATCAGGTCGTGGTATAATTGTAAATCAATCAGTCGTCTACAGTACTCTGGTCGTGGTAATCTGAAACTCGAACATAGGTGTGAATTCTAAATTACGGATAGGTTTGGGTTCAATTTGAAGTGTTATATACAGCACATCATGTCAATCTCACATCAACAACGACCAACTGCTTCCTCTCTCCTCTTCATTTTCGATCAATATTCCACAGAAAACATGGAAATCAAATTATTCATTATTCTGTTACATTATTCGCTTACGTGTAACAACGAGTTCTGTATATTTTGTTGTTATTTCCAGCGAGATTATGGCCTAGGGCGTCTACCATATTTTAGTCACATTCATTCAAATACAAAATAAGAATGAAAATCACAATTCGAACAGTCAGTATGATCATGTGCAGTGAAGAAGTAGAACTTATGTGTGGGTGCAAACAACTATTGGAATAGAATTATAATAATTGACTTGGTCTATTCCACAATGCACACACTACAACTACTCACGGACACCGTGTATAACCAAAATGTTACATTCAATTACAATAAATTACGTGACGAATACTCGTGTTCTTCTCATTGATCTCACTACACTGACTACGTTTCCACTAATCCCTGTGCATAACGAAATGTTCAATCATGTTCCAGTGTGAACAATCTTCATTCGTGTGCGATCACAACGGCATAGATATGTCCACCATTTGGATACAGTGGGAAATATATAATGGCTTTCCCCTTTTACACTGTGGCAATAATAATCCGACTATGCACACTTCTACGTTGCTCACGATATTGGTATTGTCAGTTCTGATGATGGGCGACCAGGTTGTACGGGCTTCAGGTATGTTTTCTTGTGATGTGCATTATACTGTGATTATAGTAGATTTGTGTTCATTAGGTCGGCTGGGTATTGTTTGAAATTTGGTAGATGCCTGATTGACTGTTAAGCTATTCTGAATGTCGGATGATCCACTTTGTTTAATAATGTTGTTGATGTAGAGTCGTTCACGAGGGTAGACTTCATCTTCACTGCGTTGATGACTTGCATGATAATTGTGTTTGTGAGCATGAGATGCTTTGTCAATTTCGGAGTGTCATGTTTACATTAGATGAATCCGATAGGAAGGAAAGGTGTGAAATATTGATTTTCTCAAGAATAGGAAAGCATTGTGATTGTTTTCGGTAGATCCGTGTCTCCAATCTATAGGAAAGCTGTGACTCAGATGTGGTTTCTGCATCGGTTAATATGTACAACATATCGTGACTGGTCTGTTGCTCATGTGTAACTGTACACACAATGAACCCTGTTTATTGCTTGATGTACATCGTCGTGCTCTGTATCTTGTCTGGCATGTAGCCTAGTTGATAACTGAACAGCTTCTCAATTGATGACAGTATCAGTGAAGTTGAGTTCAGAATATCATGGCTCATTATTATTCATTTGTGTTCACTGGATTAGTTTTCAATTGAATGGAATGCACACTATAGATCAATTGTCAAGACACGAACAAGTCAAATATTCTTTGTAAAAATTATGTCAGTAAAATCTCAGCGAAGTTGAAATGACCGACTTCAAAGTTTCGTTCAGTTAACTGGTCTGAACTTCTTCAGTAAAACAACTGAAATTAACACAAGAGAGGTTCATGTATAAAAAGGATATCTCATGTCTTTGAAAAATTTGTCCTTACGTACGAGTCATGAAACAGGCATCAACATGTATAATAAACAAAATTGTATGAGATGTGATCGAAATTTGACCTCAGACATTCAAATGTTGGTCAACTTCAGTTATACACTTTGAACAGAGTGTACTTTTCATCAGATTACGTTCAACTGAATGTTGATGGTCGTAGATAACTGAATATGAAAATATATGTGCATATGCAGTATACAATGATGTGTTTATAAGTGTTTTGTTAAACAGTTGTTAAACATTTGTGAGCCTCTCCATCAGAAGATATAGACTATCAGTAATTTATGCCAAGTATGAATAATTAGTGATAGATATCCATTTTAATTTATTAATCAGGATTTACCATGCATCAGCTAACATCACACCTGCACGCCTGTTCAAACTGTTGAGATTCACTCATGTATGTGGAGCTTCTGCTGTCAGTCTTTCTTTATACGATCCAAAATATTTTCGCAGAACCTTAGTCCTATCAAAGTCAATTTTCTGTTGAGTTTCCTTTGAATGCAGTGTGACCGCTGATCCGTTCTCTAGCAGAGATATTTGGAACCACATTTAGACATCGATAATTCTCTTTAACTATCATATTAAGCTGACCTGGTTTTTCTCATACATATAAGGCAATTCTCTCAAGGACTCACCACTGCGAATAACCTAATTCCTACCAGCAGATTTCTATCCATCCTTTTCTTCACATTTTCAATATCTCCCCATGAGGGTTTTAGGATTATTACTTGATTCCATCAGAAGTTTCAAGTTCATCTAATTAGGTGTAATGGAAATGAAAGGAGTCGACTTAAAGAATAAATGCGCATCTCAGTCATCTTGCATATTGTCACTGATTTTCAACGGAATTTGTTTTACCCCAAAGATTCCGAATTCGCAGCTTTCGGTGAAATTTCTAAGAACTCAATATCAAAGCCATGTTGTGAGGGTTTTGTGTGTGAACGATTTGCACCACGGAATGTTGGATAACTTACATCTTGAGAATTGCGATCATCGTGTCTCTTCGATGGAGAGTATCGCATTCGGACATGCGCTCACCATGTTCGCAAACCTAATATACCCTTATTTCAGCGAATGCGTCGAGTTGACTTTTTTGTTATTGCTAACAGTTTCTAGAACAATCGACTTGACAGGATATCAGTATTCACAACTGTGAATTCATCACCGGTCATATCACAATTAGTGACAGCGTACATTACAGACGTGTAGAATTTCGCCAACTAATTTAGCGGATATAAATCCCTTTTTACCTGTCTTTCATGTTCCCTCATAACCATCTGATATTTTTATCCCACATCACACGAATCGAAAAGAATTACCCAACCCACATGCTTGTCATCCGTACTAAACTATTTAGCCACTTGTTTGCCTGTTCATATTAGTAAGGTGTTTCTAAGTGAAATATGACAGAGACGGTGTGATTTATGTTCGTTATCTCATATTCGAATAATGATGCACGAATTGATTAAGCCAGACTACGATGGCGTCAACTGTATGCGAAGCAGGAACTTCTGATATTAGTCAGAAAGTGGCAAACAACTACCTTTAGCCGAATTTTGTTTCATTGGTACCAACACAACGCGAATTAAAGTTCAATTGTCACAAGATTGACACGTTCACCAACAGAATATATTCGGATATATAAATGGTGGATATTACTGTGTTAGAAAAGCATCTCAACTATTCACAATTCAGTGCTGTCTATCACGTTTCAAATGTTTATTGCCTCACCATTGTCACATTATTATTGATTCTCACTGATAGATCAATGTTTCAGGTCATGACTTCGGATAATCGTATGTGTTGTGTAGTGTTTACAGTGGTCTCTATCATTCTGGAGTTCGGTATTTGAAGTAGAAGAACTGGTACCGTTTTATTGAAGATTTTTCTTTCTCATAACCAACTGATCACAAATCAGTGAAGCTCGTCGCCTTCTCCTCAACCGTTTTGGTGCATATGTGACATATATATTTTCTGTACTTCTGTCATCTGAGTGAACACTCTTCGTGTGTCAAACACATTGTTTCAACGTTTTAAAACATGAAGGATATTCGAATCAGGAGAATACATCTGTTGAAATGTATGTAATGTAATTTCATCATCAGCATTTTTATGAAAAACAGTTGTCAGTAGATATCCACATGTTCATAGGAAGTTTGACAATGTTTGCAGGAGAAGGCTCGGTTGCTTTGAATAAACTCTCTGCATCTGTGTCATTTCAATGTATGCTAGTTGATAACATTATTGAGCGTAGATGAATGTCAGATTTCTGTCAACTATGAACTGAACCTGATCTCTGACTACAATTCACTTGAGTCAAACTGACGTCGCCTACAAATCCAGACGAGAAGTGGTGTTAAGATAGTAATTTGAATGTTTTATCTCGCAATAATTTATCGACTAATTCATTCTTGACAGTTACATGTGTACTTTCACAGCATACTCTGTCGTCTTTTTTCATGAAATACCAATTTCTTTGTATTTCTTTTCTTTGTAAGGAGAAGATTTGGTTGTGTTCGAATATGGATGGTGACAATCCTTATTATAGGAAGTCGTGTCCGTTGTCTGAATGTCGACGTTGGAAATCAACTGGTCTTCCATTTTGTTGTCAACCACGAGGTGAATTCTGTAAAGCAGATGAAGAATGTTGTGGAAATACGTGTCAATTTTTTCAATGTCAGAAATGATGTGTGAAATGAAAATTGAAATGTGAAAATGAGTTTGTGGGTGTCGGGATAATGAGAAATAAATCACTTTTGACAAATTCCTTGCGAGTGAGTGCAAGACGATTTTCGATCAACATGGCGACTTACTACTTACCTGTTTACATTTGTTAGATAATGGCAAGTAATCTCTGCCACCTTCAAGTCTACGTTGTACATTCTGAACATTTTTTGTTATTTTCGTGTGTATTTTAATGAATTACTAAATATCATAACATGCGACAACTCCATTCAGTGTATTACTTAACCATCTTGTATTCGATAATGGAGTAAAAAGCAAAATAGATTTACAAAATGAGACCTTATTTTTTTAATCAATAATGTGGGATGTGTTGCACACAATTTTAGACTGTGTGACATTCACAACCAACTGAACTCCTACTTTTGTGCAGTTCCATCAGTCATTCCATCAAAATCCTCGGTCTACGGTCTTTGAGTGTGAGTGAATATGGGCGAAGTTTGGAGTGATACAAATTCAATATGAAAACATCATGCATTATTCCGCTTGATGATTTTGAATAAAGCAAGAACAACAGTGGTTTGTGCAGAATTACATGGTTTCGATATTTATTTTGCTTGCTTCCCATTTGCTGCCTGCTTATTTCCTATAAGGATTATGAGGTTTAACGTACAGAATAGCTTTTACATACCTGCAAATTTCACATGTTGTCAGTTGGCCGAAAGTTCCACAATTAGTGAACAGTGCTCAGAAATTTGCGCTGATATTGCTTGTACATAGGCAGTTTAAGTTTGAACAAAATAAATGTATGCATACCATGTTAAAGGAGTTACGTAATCAAGTCGAGATATGCGTTAGATGCAGAGTGACGACTAATAAATTAGGTAACAATTTACCGAGTTCAACTCAAATCATAGAAAGAAGAGACAAGGAAAATAACAGAGTATAAAAGTAGATAAGGCTGAAGACAAAGATTAGGTAATCAGATAAGCGAATAAAGAAATCCTGTCACCAGGGCAAGAAAAGAGTATCAAATGCTTCCTTCTGAAAACATAGATCTGGTTTCAAGCAATTGATAGAGATTATTTCGGCAAACTTGAGAAGAATGGAGCTCCTCTGTCTATTGACAATTTTAAAGGATTTCTCGATTTCCACCTCATTATCCATATCAATCAAGGAGATGTGTGGTAATTGCATTGCTGTGAGTGCGTGTTCCCTTGAGAAGTTAACTTTTCGGCACATGTTCAGAAAATTGGAGGTATGCCCTTATTTCAGTTCATTAAATGCAACTGCTCCTGCAGAGACATGCAAAAATTTGTATACACAGATGGGGTATCCATCGACTTTTGACTGCATCAAAGATCATGTTGTTTGATGGATGGGAACTAACTTAGCTGCAGGATAGGCTCTGGCTAGTGACGTTCTCAGTCTACTGCTGACCATTTCTGCGATATTTTCACATTCAAAATCTAGTTGGATGAAGACAGGCTTTTATCCAACTGTGATTTGTTTGGTGTTTGAGCCTACACATCTTCCAAATTTGTAAATGAATCTTTGAGGGTAATCGTGGTTTTTCAGCACCTTTTCGAGAATCGCAAATTCTTCCTCTAGTTTCTCTTCAGAGCATGTCTTACTCGGTCTTTAGTACAGAGTCTTGACTAGTTTTCGTTTGTAGCTATTTGGACAAAAACCATTTAAATGTACGTATTGTCCATTCCATAACAACTTTCGGTTAATCAGCCTGAGGAGGCTACCAACCTCTAGGCGTTGCATGGCAATGTCAAGGAGAGGCCAATTTCCATTATTTTCATTTTTCATAGTATGTGCAATATTTGTATGTACTTTGTTGAATAGTCTTAGTAGGTAGGAGGCAGGACTTCCGTTGTCGCATACTACAAATGTGTCATCGACATATCGACAATAGAAAGTTGTTTGATCAATTGCATGCTTTAACTTTGTTTTCTCAAGGTTCGACATGAAGTTATATGCTAAAACACCTAGAACAGCCAGACCACATTGCTCAAGTACAAAAATCTCTCTCTCCTCCATCGCGTGCCAGATAAACTGTGTGAAGCCAGTAGTTGCCAAAGGCTTCTAACAGCAGTGCTGTAACGATTCGCTCAAGACTGACAGAATTCTCTGCATGCGATCACAGTTTCAGGTATCAATGTTGAACTGGCCGGTGTTAAATGAGCAGATTCATAAATACCCTACACAGCACAGATTGCATCTCTGAACATCCATGCTGTTGATGTCAGTTACTCACGTCACATGTTGACTTATATAGGTGTACAAATATATGCCTCACATTTCCTCACTCACCATTATTTCTGTTGGTTTGACGTTTGTGAATACTGACACATACACAAGTTATGACCATCGCTAAGTGTATTTTATTAGTTGTCTTGCGGATAAAAATTACTGTTTGACTAATGTGCGCTTACAGCTGTTGAAGATGATGAGGAAGATATTGAAGAGTGTATTCCTTGATCAGTGATTACTCTTCTCAATTTTGAAACTTCTTCATTCACAGATTGTGAGGAATGACTGTGTTTTGTAAAGCAATCACTCGTACTTGAATCTCCTTCTACGTAATGTTGAAAAGGCAGACTGATATATATACTCAGCTCTATGATGATTTGAAAGGTTTCGTAGACTTCAAACTCTTAAGAATGCTATCTAGTAGAAACGTCATGATTTCTACACTCATCTGAAATGTGATTCAGGGTAAATGTTTCGTGATCGACTATGCTGTAAATACAAACCTTATTATGAGACAGCAATTAACGTCAACCATCTGAGAAGCGCTCCAATGTGCGAATTGTGTGATTCTGTTTCGAAAAGATTCTCAACTAAGAGACCTGCATGGATGTGACTGTGCCGGTTGAACTGTGTTCAACCATAAATGCTACCAACAGGGTAGACGCATTCTCTGGTTTTCAATCACTTCACAATGGTGGTTCAATGAGTCCGTTTCAAACGTGGCATATGATTGTTCTTTTGTGAATGACGTCATTACTTAGGAGTCACTGTCACACGCGAAATAGTATTTGAGACTGTCGACCAGTCTGCTGATATTAAAATTATGGTGCCTAATATCATGTTGAAATGTATCACTCGACTACGCTGATATTGTTATTCAACCAGTCGTCAACAGAACGCTGAGCACGGTTATCTGAAACTCAAACACCGGTGTGAATACTGAAACACGGAAAAGTTTGATTCATTTTGAATGGCTATATACGGCAATTCATGTCGATCTCACTTCATCAACGCCCAACTGGTTCCTCTCTCCTCTTCATTTTCGATCAATGTTCTACGTGTAACATGGAAAATCAAATTGTTCATAATTCTGATACTTTATTCGTTAACGTGCAACAACGAGATCTATAAACTTTCGTCATCATTTACAGCGAGATTATGGCCTAGGGCGTCTACCGTTATTTAATCACACTTATCCAAATACAAAATGTGAATGAAAATCACAATTCGAACAGTGAGTATGATCATGTGCAGTGAAGAAGTAGAAATTATGTGTGTGTGCAAAAAACTATTGGAATAGAATTATAATAATAATTGACTTGGTCTATTCCACAATGCACATACACTACAACTACTCACGGACACCATGTATAACCAAAATGTTACATTCAATTACAATAAATATCGTGACGAATACTCGTGTTCTTCCCATTGATCTCACTACACTGACTACGTTTCCACTAATCCCTGTGCACAACGAAATGTTCAATCATGTTTCAGTGTGAACAATCTTCATACGTGTGTAAACACAATGGCATAGATATGTCCATCATTTGGATACAGTGGAAATATAAAATGGCTTTCCACTTTACACTGTGGCAATAATAATCTGACTATGCACACTTCTACGTTGCTCACGATATTGGTATTGTCAGTTGTGATGATGAACGACCAGGTTGTACGGGCTTCAGGTATGATTTCTTGTGATGTGTATCATACTGTGATTATAGTGTATATGTGTTCATTAGGCTGGCTGGGTATCATTTGAAATTTGATAGATGCCTAATTTACTGTTCACCTATTCTGAATGTCCGTTGTGTAGTAATGTCGTTGATGTACAGGATTTCCCCAGGGTACACCTAAACTTCACTCTGTTGATAACTTGCATGATAATTGTGTTTGTGAGCATTAGATGCTTCGTCAATTTCGGAGTGTTATATTTACATTAGATGAATTCGATAGCAGAGATATGTGTGAAATATTGATATTCTTAAGAATGGGAAAGCATTGTGATTGTTTTTGTTAGATCCATGTCTCCAATCTATAGCAATGCTGTGACTTCGATGCGGTTTCTGAATCGGTTAATATCTACACTATGCCATAACTGGTCTGTTGCTTATGTTTAACTATACACACAGTGAAACCTATTCATCGCTTGATGTACATCGTCGTGCTCTGTATCTTGTCTGGCATGAAGCCTAGTTGATAACTGAACAGCTTCTCGATTGATGACAGTGTCAGTGAAGTTGAGTTCAGAATATCATGGCTCATTATTATTCATTTGTGTTCTCTGGATTAGCACCCGATTGAATGGAATGCACACTATAGATCCACTGTGAAGACACGAACAAGTCAACTATTCTTTGTAAAAATTATATGAGTAAAATCTCAGCCAAATTGAAATGACCGACTTCAGAGTTTTGTTCAGCAAATTGGTCGGTACTTCTTCACCGAAACCAATTGAAATTTATGTATAAAAAGGATACTTTGTGTCTTTGAAAACGTTGTCCTTCCGTACGAGTCATGAAACAGGCATCAACATTTTTAATAAACTAAATTGTATGGGAGGTCATCAAAATTTGGCATCAAACATTCAAATGTTGGTCAACTACAGTTATACACGTTTAACAGAGTGTAATTTTCATAAGTATACGTTCGACTGAATGTTCATGGTCGCAGATAAGTGAATGTGAAAATATGTGTGCATATGAAGTATACTGTGATGTGTTTATGAGTGTTTTGTTAAACAGTTGTAAAACATTTCTTAGTCTCTTCATCAGAAGATATAGACAATCAGTAATGTATACCAAGTATGAATAATTAGTGATAGATATCGATTTTAATTTATTATTCAGGATTAACCATGCATCAGCTATCATAACAACTGCACGCCTGTTCAAACTGAGATTCAGTCATGTAAGTAGGGCTTCTGCTGTCAGTCTTTCTTTCATCACTGATGAACATGAGTTGCTGGTTCTACATGAAAACACTACAATAGCGTTACTCCTTAAGATTGGCTTTGTCTCATCCTATGTTTCCTTGCGGTAAGGAATCCACGCTGTCAATAACACAATTCTTACCAACAGATTTCTATCCACCCTTTTCTTACCGTTTTGAATATCTCTCCAAAGAGGATTTAGTATAATTACTTGATTCCATCAAAAGTTTCAATTTCATCTAACTAGGTGTTATGGAAAGAAAAGAAGTCGACTGAAAGAATAAAAGCGCATCGCAGACATCTTGCATGGTGTCTCTGATTTTCTTTAAAATTTGTTTCCCTGCAAATATTTCGACTTCTCACCCTTTGTTGAAATTTGTAAGAAATCTATGTCAAAGCCACTTTGTGAGGGTTTTTTGTATGAATGGTTTGCGCAACGGAATAGTAGATGTCTTACATCTTGAGAGTTGCGATTATCGTGGCCCTTCGATGGAGAGTATTGCAATCGAACATGCACTAGTCATGTTCGTGAAACTTATACACCCTTATTTCAGCGAAAGCGTCGCGTTGTCCTCTTTGTTATTGCCAAAATTGTTTAGAACAACAGGCTTGCAAATTGACCAGTCAGGAAATTAGTATTCACAACTGCGAATGCATCACTGGACATATCACAGTTGGTGACAGTGCATTTCATAAAAGTGTAGAATTTCGCAAACTGATTAAGTGAAGAATTAATACTTTTTACCTGTTTTTCATGTTCATGTTATTGTGCGTGAATGGATGGCGGATTTCTGCCAACTATGAACTGTATATAAATGAAGGAAAGAAGTTGTGTGAGTAACTTGATATGATTATGAGCAATAGTGTGTGCTCCAAACGTCATCAGTTAATATAGCTCTACTACACTGTGTGATTTATGAAAATAAAATCTTATCCATTATGGAACTAAACTCTACCACAGTGGCCAAGTTTTATACTTATATGAACTGAACCTGATCTCCGACTACGATTCACTTGGGTTCAACTGTCACCTACGAATCCAGACGAGAATTGGTGTTAAGTTAGTAATGTGAATGTTTTACCTCGCAATAATTTATCGATTAATTCATTCTTGACAATTTCATGTCGACTTTCAAAGCAAACTGCACCACCCTTTTTCATGCTGTATCACTATCTTTGTATTTTATTTTTTTGAAAGGTGAACGCTGTGAATGTGTGGATGTCGATAGTAACAGTTTTAACTTCATGAATTGTTGTCCGTCATCTAGATGTCGATATCGCAAATCAACAGGTGTTCAATTTTGTTGTAGACGACTGGGTGAATATTGTAAGGTAGATGAAGACTGCTGTGACAATAGTTGTCGAGATTCTCGATGTGAAGTGAAAAAATGAAAACTGAAATGTGAAATTTGTTTGTGGGTGTCGGCATAATGAGAAATAAATAAATTTTGACAAACGCCTTGTTTTCGAATTACAAATTCCCAGCTTCATTCGACATCTCAAGAATTCAGGGTAATCGCCAATCTCACGTGATCTCCGAAATCAGCTAGCCCGTTGTAAATGTGTTAACAGAGGTTTGCTGATCAAGTGGTCTCAGTGAATAATGAATGACCTGATGTAGTTGATTTCACTGGAAGTTATACTGTCAATCGACACAGTGTATGATTAACATGTTCGCGGTTGAATACATTCCTTCACTGGCTTTAATTGGGCGGTGCTATGGTGCTAGATCCTTTGTCATCAGGTCACTTCTTAACTACTGACCAGCGCCCACTTAACTGGTAAAGCAGAACTCGAAGAGAATCAACGGTAAATCCAGGTTCATTTATTATGATAAAAGTGACTGTATTTATACAAAAAATAAGGTAGACTGGAAATCAACCAATCCGGTTGATAGTTTGAATTGTGCAAGCCTCCAATCAGAAGCGGGAACGATTGCATGTCAACGACTTGTTAATAACGCGATAATAACTTGACTGAGAGATGATAATGACCTGATAATTGCATGTGTTTTCCTTCTTCCTAACACCTCCTCTTTCAAGATAGGGCTACCGGTAGCTTTTGTATCGCGGAATCACTTGTAGGTACTTTGGCGGTCTTGGTTGTCGTTGTGATCTCCTTGGCTGCTGGGGCGCTTTGCCTTTGTTTCGACTATTCTGGCCATGTGACGTTTTTGGATCCATCGTATCTATCAGTAGCTCAAATTGGAACCAAAAATCAATAATAGTGGTTTGTGATCAGTAAAAAGTGTGAACTTTCGGCCAAGCAGCATTTTGTGGAACTTTTGAATCCCAAACACGAGCGCTAATCCTTCTTTTTCGACCTGACTGTAATTGTGCTCTACCTTTGTCAAGGTTGGCGATGCATATGCTATTGGCTTTTCAACACCGTCTGGAAACACACGTGAAATGACAGCGCCAATACCATAGTTGGACGCATTTGCAGCTAAAGTTATATCCAGCTGTGGATTGTTATGTGTTAACAGCAGGTCAGACTGGAGTAATTTCTTGACCTTGATGAAAGCTTGTTGGCATTCTTCTGACCAAATCCATTTAGCATTCTTCATGAGCAACTGATTCATCTGGGCCCTGAGACGATGTTTATCTGGCTGGAACGCACTATAGTAACTGATCATCCCCAGGAAGGACTGAAACGTACTGGGATTATTAGGGGCAAGCATCTGTTGAATTGCTGACACACTGGAGGGGTCGAGTTTGTGACCATCTTTGTCAAAAATGAATCCCAGGTACTTCACTGAAGTCATGAAAAAACTGCACTTATCCAGACGTATGTGGAAACCAGAATCACTGAGTATTGTCAGGACTTTATCCAACCGATTGAAGAGTTTGAATTGAGTTTCTCCTGTGACTATGATATCATCGAGGTTAACGGCCACTCCCGATACACCAGCTAATATTGCATCCATTATCTGTTGGAATATAGCAGGAGCAGGTTTAACACCATATGGAAGTCGCTGGAACTGATACAGTCCTTTGTGAGTGTTGATTGTCAGAAGCTCTTTAGAATCATCTTCGACCTCGATCTATAGGTATGCCTCAGCTAGATCAAGTATACTTGAGTATTTACTGCCATTCAGTTTGAAAAACAGATCTTGCGGTATTGGCAGTGGATACGATTGATCCTCAAGGACATTATTGAGTTCTGTTGAGAAATCAGCACAAAGTCTGATGGTACCGTTTGCTTTCTTGACAATCACTATGGGGGCTGCCCAGGATGAGTAATCGACTGGCTTGATTACGTTCAACTTTTCTAAACGATCCAGCTCTGCATCAAGGGACGATAATGCGGCATACGGTACCGGGCGTTTTGGTCTAAAAACGGGTTTGGCATCAGGTTTGAGGTGTAGTCTGGCTTTTTGTACGGTACAGCAACCCACAGACTCTTGAAAAACGGCAGCGTGTTTGATGCGAAGATGACCGATGAACTTTGCGGTCGAGTTCAGATGCATCAACATGTTGGTAGGACTACCTGAGCACTGTACATTGGAACAAACTGAGTTCAGTGGAACATCCCAGAGTTTCATCTTTTCGATCCAGTCAATACCAAGCAAGTTCAAATCATGATGATTGGTGATGTGGCATATTCCTTGGAACGAGGTCTACCGGAAAGTTACGTCGCATTCAATCTGGCCAGATAATTTCATTACGTCACCCGAAGCGTTTCTTGCAGTATGCTACGTTCTCTAATAAAGTGGACACCCGAGTGCCCGCCACGTCTGGGGAGATATGATTGTGATATCAGAAGCAGTATCTAACTGTAGTCAAACTGGCTTCTGGTTGATAGAAAGTGTGACAAACTTTCTTTTTGACTTGAAGTCAACTTTGAAGGTAGCGAACATACTGCTGATTTGAGGTTTCCTCGACTGAGATTGAAACTTTCGTGACTGTGCCATCGTATTGTGAGATCGGATTGATCTAGGTTTCACTGGGTGACAAAATCCTTCCTTGTGACCATACTTGTTACAGATACTGTATTTATGTCTTTTATACAGGCAAAATTCACCAAAATGCCACGATCCACAAAACCAACGATTTGTGGGAGGCTTGTATTTGACTTGACAGCCTGAACAGAAGTTAATTCATGACCTTGACCGTCCCCAATCAACTTCGTATCATGCTTTAGATTGATGATTCGCTGGCACTGAGCAGTTACCTCCTGTAAAGTCATATCCGGATGGCGTTCAATCTCTGCAAGAATTCGGGTACGAATATCACTGTCAACTGATATTCATATAAGAGTTTTGGACATCAGCTCTTATCGACAAGGAAGTGAATTACACTTATTCGTATATTGTGAGTTATGTTATTCCGATAGAAGTCTGATGATTGTTAGGTGTATATTTTACTGGATAATGTTTCTGGGCTATTTTCAAATGTTCAGTGTTTGAAACTGCTCAAACTGTTTATCGAAATTAAGGAATCTGTTTTATTTCCTAGCAACTGGCCAGATGTCATACACGGTTCCTTTAGGTTTTTCTCAACAAGTCGTGTGAAATGGGTCTAGTTTATTATGATGGTAAATGATATCACTTATTTAGATAGGATGGCGGCGTGATGGAGTGAATACGGTGACATAAAGTTAAAAGACGTAGATGGGCACAAAATATCTCTTCTCGCAACTTCACTTCGAATGTTTACAGTCATACAATATTCTGGAAGTTGGGACGTTTGTATTACCTAGAAACAAGGCACATGAAATAAAATCCCAAGTAAATAATGAATCGTGTTACTTAAAAACATCAACAGCAATGAGTACTCCTCAAGAGTGGTTGCCACTAATACTAAAACCACTTGAATAAAGGAGTATCGTTCAGAATAGTAAGTGATCCAGAATGCATAAGAAGCAAAGTCAGGAGTTTCAAACTTCAACCAGTATGAACAATCAACAGTATGGAAAAATCCCTGATCTATCAGAACAGTATGTAGCTATACAGGTTTGGATTGAGATTGTGCAAAGAATATTCTTCAACTGATCAGTGTCGTATCAGTTTATAACACATGGGAGTTTATTTCCCTCTAAATGATGTTAGTCATTTTGATTCTGTAAGAGCAAACTGATTAAGATCCCTTTTTTACAAAAACGAAAAGCGCTTTTTCTGATTTTGGAATTATTTTAATCAATAAGTTGATAACAAATCCACTTGGTCTATGGACAAGTTTATTTAAATGAAGTTCTAATCGTAACCGATGCACAGTCGCGACACAGTGGAAACTATCAATGTGCGATTCTAGCCGGTGTTGACAAGTTAAACAGGCGTAGAAACCTGATAGTTGAAGGTGAGTTGACTCGTGTCACAAAATGAAAGAATCTTTCACTTACAAGTAGATTTATTTTTATGTTATACAGTGAGTACTATGATAAAACATAAAATTATATTTGAAAATTAGTCTTGTTTGCAATACGGCTATTCATCTGTCAACATAGGTTGACTCTGGATGATCACTACCATTCTGCGTGTCACTGAAATGAAAAACAAAACAAAGATAAATCGAGAGTTGAAATGTCACCGTATGGGCTTACTTGATTAACATGTCATTGAAATTTATTGGTTATACCCTATTGAAAACCGTTATAGATTTAACAGCACACAGTAGAACTGTTAACAATGTTGTCAGCTTATCTACCACACACACACACACACACACACATTGAAACACTTCCAGATGTCAACAACACAACTAAAATTAATATGTTGATTTATGACAGATGAGCAATGATACTTTTAGCTGGATTTTGTTATGAGTGTCATCATTTTTATCAAAATAGTTAAGTATGATAAGGTCTACTCAGTCACTTTGAGTATTGTTTCCTTCTCATCTCTCTTCAAATAACTTGAAGTCATATAGTATACGTTTTTCAGGAATGTGTAACTGAAGATCGTATAGGGTGGGGATGTTGAGGCTAGCCACTATCATAAAGGAATCATGATAGTCTTATAATATCATTGTTGACAGATAGAAGTATGTTAAATTTTACACTGAATTTTTATTTAATAATGATTTTAGGTTGTATGCAGCTGATGAAAACTGATGAAATAAAATGGATTGATAGATTATTCTACACCATTGTTTGCTCTTTCTCTATTACAATTTATAGAAAGGGAATTCTGGCATGAGAAACGTTCATTTCTCTGAAATCAGCCGCATTCAACAAGAGTAACAAGATCTGAATCGCTAATACGAATGACAATCATCCCAATGCTTTCAAATGGCTCAGAGAATTCTGCCGTCACGCTTTCATTAAGGAGGAGAAGAGTTCGGCGTCAAGAAGCACACTAAGCGAGGAGGGGAATGAAAGCCTACATTGAGTTGTGAAATGAAGATACGCTATTGAAACCCTGTGTTCTACTCGGAACTACAGGTTCAAGTAACAAATCAATAGCGGAAGCATTATTTTTAATGAATCTATAGAGAACAAATATGCTGTAATTATACGCTTTCAAACAAACCATGAATTCCCACCTGGTTAAACCACTTGAAGACTTCACATTCATATAGTTAACCTTAATTCAGAACTGAGCTTAATCGGTCAATAAACAGAAAAACACGACCAAAATGAAATACTCGAACTGCTCAATCAGTTTTTTTCCATAAACTGAATCCATTCCGCTACAGAAAACGAAAGTCAGTAGTGACCTCTACAGTGTATGTTTATTCTAAACCTTCAAATCATGCTTTTACCCTTTTCCATTTCAAATCATGCAAATATTTGGAAGTCGTATGAATTGAGTAATTTCATTTTGTAACTGCTTACTCAGTGTTACAAAGACTGATCTCACTGGATGAGGATTTTTCTCATTGTCTGCCACAATTAGTCACGCAATATTCATCAGTTCATAAGCAAACTACAGGTCAATTATGAGAAATTATTCATTATGAATTGAAATGGCTGGTGAAGTGATTCCTTTGAAGGGAATATGGTTTTCAGGATGAAGTCTTAAAAGTAAGGTGATTATTAACCAGCCTTAATATATGGAAATCAAGTGCGACTGTTTCTACAGATGCAGCAAATTTAACGATTTGTAAACATTCATAGACGTTTGAAAATACTATTCTGTTTACTCTAAGTAATATCTGACAGATTATATAACTTGTAAACCAATCTAACACTAATGTTAAAATGTGAATAATATTACTATAATGTATGCTTTGGTGAAGTGTCTCCTGTTATGGGTAGTAAAAACAGATATTCGTCAACGATTCTTTGTGATTTGGCCCTACAGGCAGACATTTCAGTGTATTTCTAAGGACCGATTTAAATGTTCAAGGCAGTTTTAACAATTTCAAGAGTACTATGGAATATGTTGTATTGAGGTGAAATGTGGGATCGATATTTTATACTTCTACATAAAGCTCTATGGGACTAGTATCCTTCTACTTGATTCATCGTCTTCATAAGCAAAAGTTAGTGCAAAGATTGAAATATAAATCGCCTTAATAACATTAACTTATAATTGTTTCTTCCTGAACACTGGTATAACACCTGCATTTTAAAAGATTAGGGAACCATGAATCACTTTTTTTTCACTCAGCAAAACATCTCAATTAGTGAATAAGGAGTAATTCACCGTTATCATCTAGAATTTTTGATCCTTTCTTCCCCGAATGTCCAGTCGTTGAAGTGTCTAGTGTTATTTATGAATACTGAAAGGAATTACATGTTGTGCAGGCCAGTTCAGATTAACCCAGGTTCATTGTTTAAAATATGTGAAATAAGTATGGTTTGTATTCTATGAATTAGTTTCAAATACAAGTTGTCTGAAAATCTAGAAAATGCTTTTTCATGGGTTTTTTATCCAATTTCAGTGAACATCACAGAATACTTAGGAAAAACAAGAGTGTTTCACATTGAATGAATAAAACTGCTGTAACAGATTTGGTCAATAAAAAAACAAGTGTATTTATCTCTACATAATGAACACTAATCATTCACTGAGTTGTCGATGTTTGAAAAAATTAATATCAGCTATGCACATCAGCCATAGTTGACTCAAAAATTAGTCGCTGAAGATTGTCGCTTTGTCATTTTCTCGAGGATTTTTTAAGGAACACTGCTCAAAGAAACGTAGCATCATTTATCTTGAAATCGGTTGAAGGTGCTAAGAAGCTGCATCTGTGTATCGTGTACTTCAAAATAACTCAGTGACTGCAGACACTATCAGAATGAATCAATATAATATGAAATGAAGATTGATAAGTCAGTGATAAGCAACAAACAGGTTTTGTATTGATTTGGTGAATTCAACTAACGAAACTCAAAATAGTTCTGAAATCACAAGATTATTCAATTTGATACAAAAAGCTGCTAAGAGACTTCAAGCTTTCACTTTATGTTAGCAATATAATGAATATTTAATGGGATGCAAGTAAACACACAAGTTGTTCGTATCCTTTTCACGTATTGCCTCAAGTTTTCATTGAACATCAAAATGACTAAGAACTTCATGACACTGTATTTTCTTATCACTACAAAACTTACAAGGTCAAAAATAAAATTCTGAAGTAGCAATTATTATTTCCAGGTAACATTTCGTACAGTTTGTTACACATTTCCAGAAATATTCACACAGATGAGAAAAATGAAAATCTGCCACAGATACGATGATGTTTTATGTCTGAATATTTTTATATAAGTGGAGTTTCATTAGCATCATCAAAACTCATTAACTTACTACATATATCAAACTGGCTTTACGTGAAGGACTTTCTGTCCGTCAGTGTCATTAAAACGAATAGTATCCTGCTGATTTTTATGTAGCGAAAAGCAGAAATTAATTCTCATTGTACTATGGATGAAAAAACACTCGCCTATGAAATATAAATGAATACTTGTAGGAAATGAAATAACAGGAGGAATACATGTAGTGCTAATAAAATAATCTCTCCAAGTATTTCATGAAATGATTAAGTATACACGATCTTCATAATTTTTTTTAGAAATTTGTTTGCAATTCGTAACTCTTGATTGTGCTATACAGGGGATTACTGGACAGAAACACTAGTACTGATGAAATGCATCATGAGTGGGAACTACATAGAATGCAAGTTGTAATAAGGTTGGGATCTCATGAGTTCAGATTACTAGTTCAAATCTAATCAGAATGGAATAAAATAATAATTTCTAGATGAGGTATTCACTTTCAAGCCAGTTATTGGGAGTAAAGTACAACGAGTTTCACTCGCTGTCATCATTTTTAGCTGTCATCACGATTGCTTGCGATATTTCATTTACTCTACACACGATCTCGTGAATGCCACCTTAGGATCCACGTCTAACTCGTTGTTTTTAAGTCGAGTTCCACCCTAGGACCTGGCACTTGACGTCGTTTGATGGTCTCTTCAGTGTATAATCAATTCTTCATGACTATTTTTCTGCATATTTGTTAGGCAAGAAACTCTTGATTATTTCGTTCCCACAGTTCGATTTTAGTTAACAATGTGTAGTGATGAGGAGAACTGAACTAGGACGAAACAACTTCTCAGCATTCCCTGACCTTCCAGTGGTTATCTAAATGATTACAAGTTGTGATCATACCTGCAAGCAATCAAACATTTCTTAATAGTTTTTTTTTATATTTCTGTAATAATCACGATGTTTTACCAATTCGCCTCTATGTCCATGTTATTGATTTTATGCAATCTGTTAATTCCTTTTACTGCTTTCATCACCAATCGCCTCAAAACATTATCAAATAAGAAATATATGTGTCGGTGGCAGAGTGGTAGGGATGCTCGCCGACCATACCCATTGTCTTTTGTACGATCCCTGACTGACACACACCTGATATCAATGGTTGGACTGTTAAATGTGTTCAACGGCTATCACTTGCTGAAATTGTCGTTGTTGTACCAAAATACCAAAAAAGCTTTACTTAAATAACATAACAGAAATACCTTCGAATACCTTACTAATTAGACTAACAAGCTTAAACGGTCAACATTGTTTTTTTGTTCACAAATTAACTGAATTCATTTTATTCTTTACAGGATGTCGGACCATTATATCTGGTCGACTGTGTGTGATTGACGAGATATCAATGAAGATGATATTACCACCCTATCAGACTGCAGTAGTCATTCTCACAATAATACAATGTATCTATTCCAATGTTTGATACGCCTATAAACTGATTCATACACACATAATTTGATATACTACTTTCCGTTTATCAGTAGTTCTTGTAATCTACTCTTAATCTATTTTCATGCCCCTTAATCACATCAAAACAGCAAGAATAGTAGATATACGCTTCACTGACTTAGGGTGTATACTTTTAATTTAGTCGCTGGTATTTTGAAGTGTGTGTTAGTGGAGCAGAACATACACAACAACAAGTGGAAATGAATACCACACATATCGTCTGATATTTTCTACATTTTTCAGTTGAAATATTTTTTGATTCTGTGTTAATATTCTCTCATTGTCACTTTGACTGATCTGAAGTAATGACGCTCACAAATTAAGTTTAATGGCAAAGTGATAATGGATAAACATTTTGCCGATAAAATGGTCTACTGAGCAAAGAATTACCATTACACTTTAGAATGATCGCAATGATTTTGATCAAATAAACTATAAACACAATCAACTCAGTTCAGTATATTATTTATGAGATAATTTTTCGAAGACTCTAGTCTGAATTAATTGTCAAAATATAAAAACGATTACAGCAACAGTAAAGTGAAACCAGTAATATCAAATTTCTGCATTTAAAATTTCACCAAATTTGGGTAGGCCCCAGGATTTCTGATCACACTGTTTATCGAATATCCAAACGCCTGTAGGTATCATGATTAATAATCTTTTTAAAAAACAGAAAGTGAGAGGAAAAACAAAATAATTTGGTGGCTTTTGTGATAAATGTATGTTTTATCTTATTCATATTTGCAAAAAGTCAAATCTTTGATAATAATTTTGAGATATCCACTTTATATAGAAAGTTGTAGTTAAATGAAATTGTAGTGGGATGAATAATGCACAATCAATTCATATTTCATTTTAACCGCTATTTCGTATCACGAGGTGTGCATTTACCAAGCAGTTTGCAGTCACTTGTGTGGATATCCGTGGTTTATCAAATATCAGTTGTCCTCACTGAAAAAATGTGGAGTGAGACTCGAACTCGGTACTCACTGATTGAAAGCTGTAAGATTAACCTGAAGAGCTACATTCTCACTGTACTTCATACCTTAGTGTCAAATGAACCAAATAACCTCTGAGCTGGATGGTTTGGTTGCGAAGCTTTCATTGCTCTACTGAGCAACATCTTCAGCGCACATCGAAGTATGCGCTGAAGATGTTGCTCAGTAGAGCAATGAAAGCTTCGCAACCAAACCATCCAGCTCAGAGAACACAACCACACCAAAATCATCCACCTGAGCTACAAATCTTCTCTATTAGAACCAAATAACCGTCTTACCGATGCAGGTTTTAAACTATCTGTTTAGTGCATCCCCTTAAGAAAAGAGTCTGATGTTCGATGTAAGTAGGTTTAACGTAGTGGATGGCATTTTCTAAAGCTACAACAAATGTCTACCTTTGATTGAATTTCCTCCAGGTATTCAGTGACTGTTGTCTATCTTGACACTCGATAAGATCCAAAGGACAATATTCCTTTGTTTTTTTCTGGATACAACACGCAATGAACCGCCTTTATATGTGTCTTCATAGGAATAACGGAATCCCAAGATGCATATTTAGGTTATCAAATTCGATAACGTGTCTTTCAGTTTATTGTATAATGTTGGCCAACAAGAGAATACTAATCATATTGTAGATGCAATAAAGGTTCTTTTCGGAATATTTGAGATATTTTTATAGTGTATCTCCTTTTTATTGTTAGATTCTTGAATGTCAGCACTGAGTCCGAAAGCATTACTGAACATCTTCCTCCATAGTTTCAAAAAGGCCTACTCAAATCCATAAGAAGTTCTATTTCGTCTCAAACGATTTGAAGCAGTGATCAAGTGGACAGAAGAAGTGCTTTTAAAGTTATCCATCGCACTCCATTGAACCTTCTGAACGGAATTTGAATCCATCATTATACTCATAGCTCAAGCTATAGGGATTTAAAATAGCAATCTCAGTTTTGCGTATAAAAAAGTATGTCTTACTTTTGTCTCTCTCTTTCTTTGCTTAGGTAAATTCTAATTGTAAAATCCATACCCAGCCTATCTTATTTTCCATTTACTTCGTACTTTTATAATATTTATTTAAATTCTGACCATTTCACCTTTAATATTCCGCAACGTTTAGGATTTGACATAAATTATTCATAGTGCATCGGTGGTTCAGCGGTTGAAATCTCACCAACCACCAACAAGGTATAGGGTTCATTCCTTGACCGACGGAAGCCTAAACCCTCCCTAAGCTGGTAGTAAGTTAACATATACACATGTTGCAAAACTTTGTTATTCTTATCCCCACCTGAATAATCCTTATTAACACTGCATTTGGTTTTCTAAGCAGATAAGGATTACCAAGGTAGGTTAAGAGTAGTAATTAATTATTTTTGAACACACATGGGGCATAATTTTATACGATAGCTATAGCCTCAGTGTATTTCAAGAAGCGCTCCTTACCATATTTATAGATGACATTTAAAGCTGTGTTGTCACTAGTATTGTGGTTTGTATGCATTCACTTCCTGCTTAAGTTAGACATAAATTACAGAGGAATTCATATTGCCCATTATCAGCTATACAACACACACACACAGACTGAATATACCTACTGGCAGATATATCGACTGTGAACTGTACAGTCAGCATTCAGTCAATTTCTCAAGTTATCTACTTTGAATGTGGATGAAACATTCCTAGCTAACCAATTTCTTTTGAAATTGAAGTGCTTTCCTGAATGTGCTCAAATGTAGCTTATAATTCATTCTAAGTAGCATCGCCTACTCACATAAATATCCTACTACTTCTTATTCATCTCGATGAAATCCAACATGAAGTGTGCGAACACAGTGAAGATGTGATTAAAATTTAATGCCGGAGGAACATATACATCAATAAAAAGTAAATAAAGTACATTCAATTTGACTAACATTCAGTTTGAAGAGAGAAAATAGCGTGATTCACTAAAAAAAGCAGTTACTTGTATCATCATTAACAATGACAATATTTATCCTGTAAAGTTTAGCAATTGAATTTGTATTGGTTGAGAAATGTGGAATAGCCTACTCATGGTTTCCTTTATGCATCAGAGATGTATATCCATGACTTCCTGCCGAATATCTTAAACCCTGAAAAGTCACAGTTCAGTTTGTTTCGGAAGAAGCCTTGGCAGAGTTGGGCTTGCACTCATTCAACGTGTACTTCCGTTCAAACCGTAATCACCTACCAACACCACCACTATTATTGTGATAGAATTCCTCAATATTCCATCTAATTTCATGGCAAGATCCATCAGGATTTTAATGTGGATATTTTCATAGTTATCATCAGCAATCATGAAAGTATACTGGACAAGATTTGCGATAGAGTGAAGTTCATACCAAGAAAAGTCATCACACCGAAAATATTCCCCACCAGATACATTACTCCTGCTCTTTTGTTCCGAAACTGTCGTTTCTTAACTTAAACTGTAGGATTTTGTAACTATCTGGATTAGTGGGAACGAACATTTCATCAAAAAACCAACTGGAGTCAGAGTTGATTGGAAACCAGATAGCACTGAAAAAAAACATTTCGTTAAATTCGAGAATCCTAAGCAGAACATATCCGTTGCCCCCAAGAATTTCGAACACGTGAACTTTAGGTGACGTGACTAAGCTTGTAAACCAGTGAACTTTCTGAGATAGAATACACTGACGCATGTATTCTGAATTTGCCAATTAGTGTGATATGGCACAACACTGAACCAGTGAGTTCACTGAGATTGGAAAACATTTACACATGCGTTACGCCATTGGTCATGACTTCTCAATACAGCTGCAGGACATTCATCCATCAGTCAACAATGAGATGAAGAATGACCAATGAGATATAGTTTTCAACGATCTCTTAATGGCATTGGTTCATGACGAAATCTGCAGTTATTTTATTCATTGCTTCAATCTTCATTACGGTCGAAGATATTTCTAGGCATGATGTTCTACATGTGGTGTACATCATCAGTGGGTTCTGCTGTTTGTTGAAGAGCAGGTTATGCTCTAGTGAACGCAGAAGTGGCAAAATAAACTTCACACTTCACGATCTAATAGAAATCACAAATTAGGCGAGTTGGTCTTCAACAATTCTTTGCAATCTTGCTTTTATAGATAATTTGAATGAAACTATTTTATTACAATAGAGGAGGATGGATATTTCAACAACAAATTTAATTATACACAGAATAAAGTGAATCATCATCGAGTGAGTGACTGTGTGGTTTTCTTTCTATCTCAAACTGAAGAGAAGAACTCAGCTTGTACAGATTACACTTTTACACAAAATAAAAATAGAAGACTTTCCCAAAATATCTGAAGACGTGTCTGTTCCGAGCCACCACTTAAAGGAACTACTACTGAGATGCCATTAAAATTTCCATTTCAAATTCAATAACACGCTTTATGGATAAAGAGATGTAGTGGAAATTGGGACACCGCTGGGTTCTTTACTTGCAGACTGCTTCTTGACAAGTTTGCAGCATAGTATGAAACGGCATACTCATGAAAGTTTTCATTCGAACCAAAGATACATGGATTATATTTTCATAATATGTAACGACAATACCGACATCGAATTGATCACTGAGGAGTTCAACAACTACTACTGTGCTATCCATTTCACAATAGAATCAGAGATGAAATCAGAATTCCATTTTTTTGATTTTCTTCTTAAAAAGGAGATCTGACGGTTCTCTTTGAAGATCAATCTACGGTAAACCGATGTGGAATAATAAATGCATGAATTTTCATATTTAGGTCCCTTTCAAAAGAAAGAGAAAATTTATCAACTCGTTATCCTCAAGAATAATTGGAGTATACACCTGTTGTAAAATTGATTGTAAACTTGAGCGACTGAGATGGGTCCTCATGGAAAATGGATATTCTCCAAGTATTGATCGAGAAGAACTGGATATTTAAGCAAAAGCACGAAAAAAACCATATCATTCTGAGGAAGCTGCTCTTCATGAAGGTTGAATTTGAAGATGAAAAAGCAGCTGAGGTTCTAATGAATCACCCCTTGAGATCACTGTGAAAAGAATTATTTAATGCTGAGCTAAGGATCAGTTTTTGCTGCCAATATTTACCTTTGCATTGGTTTGTGCAGCTGAAATGATCTAACTGACTAGACGAGACAACATCTTTGACAACCGTCCCCTGAACTATTTCTGTTCGTGTTTGCATGTCCAGAATATCTATGATTGCTGGTAAATTTGTCTCAGATAGTGAGTAATAGGAATTAGATATTATTCATTGGCTCAGTTTTATGAGGATAGAATTATTCACTTGTTTTCGGGACGGGTGTTACTACAATACATTTAGAGATATCCACACAGTAAACTCACATAAGAAATGCAAACCAAAACGAGAACATCATTTTGTAATATCGTTACCAGAGGCTGTTGAGCAGGCAAAATATTGAGAGATCCTGGTAGTGAAAGTACACGGACGAGCAAGTGAACACACAACCAAATAGGTGAATACGGATTCTGTCAAGACCACGAGTGCTGTCAACAGGCAAGGGGAAAGAAGGATGCTTACAATTGCTGAGGTTTGTGGGATTGACACGAATAAATTAAGTGTCTGTAAGTCGATGTGAAAAGCGACCAGTGAGTGTAAGTGTTTCTAAATGGACTCAATCGACAGCAAGGCACTTCTGCATTCTTACATAGTTTACAATAGTCGATTCGTGAAGAGGACATGCACAGGGCTCCATTCGAAATCCACTATTTTCACTCCTATTTAGTACAGCATGAATATGATTACGACATCCGGCTGAAGTTTGACAGCTGGATGTCGACAAGATATGAATGAAGATGCGCATAAGTCTGTATATGGCACTAGAAATGAACAGTGAATGATGTTCATAAGAAACTGGAAGGTGACAAAAGCGAAAGATTGATTTATCGTATCTCTTGACACGAAGCCACTGAAAATACGAACGCATTGTGTAGATCCCATTTCCTATCAAGCAATATTCGACATTATTAGATTATCATTTGTGAAGACGTATAACAGTGATGAGCTTCACCTGGGATCGCAAATGCATAGGGCTGAGATTTCGAAATCGGAACGAACAGTGACCAGACGAGACAAAATCTCTCACAGACATACAGTGAAATCATCATCTGACGCAGTTCTATCAGTCGTTCCATCAGGACGGCCTGCTTAAAACTTGGGCTACCAAAATTTTCCGTCACTTACATTACATCTGATTTCTTGGATTTATTTTGTTTTAATTATTCAATTATGTGTGCAAAACGTGTTACTTACTCTCGCGATTATTTGAAATGTTTTCAACCGGATAATTTACGAGTATATAACAACCTTAAGAAAAAGCATCATGGTGAGTGGCAAAGATGCTTAAAGTGTACTCCAATGCATCAGATGACTGTTCCTGTGATTATGAGCACTAATTGCAGGTCATTATCGAACAAGATTAATCACTTGGATTCTCTATTATATTTAAATATTTATCGTAATACAGGTGTGATAACGCTTCAGGAAACTTGGCTACACGACTCATATGATGATAATTTAATCTTACTAATGGTTATCTAATGGTTTCAATATGTACAGACAAGACCGAAGTAGTTCAAGGAAGAAGTGAGGCGGCGGTGTTGCTACTTTCATCAATTCTCAGTGGTCTGTTGCCAACAACGTCTGTTTTAAATTCTCAAATGATAATACTGACTGTATAACTGTCAAATGTCGACCTAAACACCTATCCAAATACAAATTCATTTATATCACGAATATTTATATCACACCTTGTTGTAGCACTTCAGAATTATCTATGCTTGCTGATGAATTCACTGTTTTCGCTGCCACCTCTTTGGGTAACTCCCTGTCCATAGTGACAGGTGATTTTAATTCATGTGACTGCAGCTTTCTCACAGTGATAGGTCATGAAAATGTTGTTAATTTTCCCACCAGACTGGATAATTCCCTTGATCTTGTATTTATCAATGACTCCGGAATATACGAAGCTCGTAAAAGAGCTCCACTGTTTAACTCAGATCATTGTATTGTACGGGTTTTACCTAAAATTTATGGAAAATTACACAAGAGAACTTTTTCACACCTTTCCAAGAAAACTGTACATGGATGTTACTCCATGGAGAATGTTCAGAACCTCAGAAGCATGCCCAAAGATGCAAGGTGGGACCTGTTTAAAGAAGACTCTCTTGATGACACAATCTCTAATATTACAAGTTATCTCAAATTTTGTCTTGACACCTGTTGTCCCAGAGAAACGCTCTTCATCAGATTTGACCGTTTCTCCTCTCCTCAACTTAAAAGGCTTCGCAGACAGAAAGAAAAATTATATAAAATGAAGGATAGTGCTGGTTTGAAAAGAATTAACATCCTAATAAAGTCCGAAATGCACAGATTGAATTCAATTTACAACCAAAAGTTCATATCCTGTAAAAATGCGTCTAACATATGGAAACTTTTCAAAGAAACTACTGGTGGTAAGCAGATGAACAGTATTCCTTTTCCCCTTGATGTTTCCAAACGAAACAAGTCCTTCATACATTCTCCCACGAATGCCAAACTTTCTAGTGTTACAAGTATTAATGAAACCTGCTTCCCTGGATTTACTACAAATGACGTTCTAAAATGTCTCCAGTCTATGAACCCTTCTTGTAGCCTGGGTCCAGATGGTTTGCCTAGTGTTATTCTTAAAAATTATGCAAATATCCTTTGTTATCTTCTCATGGACATATTTAATGATTCTTTTTCCAGAAATGTCGTGCCAGTCGCTTGGAAGGACATTAAAATTGTACCTATTCCTAAGTCGTCTACTGCGACACGTTTTAAATTCAGACCCATTGCTATTACTTCCTCTTTTCTAAAAGCTATGGAAAAGTTGCTTTTACTTAATCTTCAGCCATCACTTAGAGCCTTTAACGATCCCGAACAATTCGCCTACAAACATGGTAGAAGTACTTTGGACGCAGCTGCAGTCCTGTATCATAACATTGTCTCCAGCTTAGACAAGGGGGCTAAATTTGTTTGCTGCACATTTCTAGATTATACATCTGCTTTCGACACAGTGCCCAGGGACATTCTACTAAACAAGCTTGCTGAAACTCAAACTGACTGTTGGGTTGTCAAATGGCTCCATTCTTATTTCTCAGAAAGAAAGCAATACACTGTATGTCAGGGAAAGTCGTCCACTTCATTGCTTACTGAGGCTGGTGTCCCTCAAGGCGCTGTCCTTTCTCCTTTTCTGTTTTCTTTCTTCTTGCATAACTTGCCTCACTCCGATGAAATGAACTTTGTTAAGTATGCCGATGATCTAACTATTTCAATGTCTGTTAATTCTCAACTTGACTGTATTAAGATTAACAACTTTCTATCAGAAATTAGCAAATGGTCTTCGTCTAACGGCCTTAAACGTAATCCTTCCAAATGTCAGACTGTTAATTTCAGTTTCCGATGTAAACGAAAGTTAAATAAAGCCGTTGGTTCCTATGACCCTTGCAAAATCGATGATACGGATATAGAAAGCAAGTATGAAGTTAAGTATCTTGGATTAGTTCTCTCTTCTGACCTATCTTGGTCTTCTCATGTCTTAGCGATTTCTCAAAGAATATTTCGTCTGACTTTTTACATTAAGAAGTTGAGGCACTCAGGCATAACCCAACCACTCCTCTTACAGTTTGTTAACTCGTGTATTTTACCTATTCTTCTTTACTGTTCACCTTTATTCTTTCCTGGATTGCTAAAAAAGGACTATGTCATACTTCGTAGAACTCTGAAGACTGTCAGTAGGACGAGTGGTATCCCATTGGGCCATATCGTTGGCATTGTCACCGATAGGCACTTGATGTCATGCAACAGATTCGCTAGAGGAATTTTGTCAGACTCTGAGCACCCACTCTACCAGCAGCTCCAACCTTGTGTCTCCTCATGTAAAACAAGAAGTCTTTTCGGAAGAATTTATGCACGTACGTATAAGTATAAAAATTCCACTATACCATATTTGGCACGTTTTTTATGTGATGAAAATAGTGTCAGACATGAACTAACTAACCTTCTTTACACTACCAAATAAAGCATTTCCTCTACCCTTAAAGCATCATTCTTTATTGTTCTTCTTATATTTATAATCCTCTCAATTTTTTCGTTTTGTTTATTTTATTTTTCATAAGTGTGGACATAATTTTAAGCTGTATTAGGACTGTTAACTTTGTATTTCACCTCACTATTTCATATCAACAGAACATTACACCCGATTGTCCATAACATGCTAAAGTTTCCAAACTGAATCGACAATACCGTTTGAAACAAACTCACTGTTATTAGTATTTATTATTATTATATCTAATAATTATGTCGTTAATGTGGACAAATTCTTCCGATTAATTTTTGTTTTAATTTTTAATTTTATATACACTTTGAGTAAATCAGATGCAATATTGTGACAAATACTGAGAATTCCATTCTGTAATATAAGTAGTGCTGTTTTTGGAATAAAGTAAATTATTATTATTATCATCATCAGTTAAGTTGCTCCAGAGTATCTACGAGTTTGCGAGAAAAAAGTCGAAGAAGCGAATTAAACGACTATTATTGTTATTATTGTTCCCTTGGGTTCCTAGTGGAACATAGGGCTTCAACTGCACGCCTCCACTTGCTTCTGTCTTGTGCTGTACCTTTCACTTGCATCCATGTTAGTCCATACTGTTTCAGTTCCTCGTCACAAGATCTCTTCCTTGTCACCCTGGGACGTCCCACTCGCCACTTCCCTTACGGGTTCCACTCGAGCAATGGGCTGACGCGCGATGTCACCCAACGGAATCTTCAGCGAGTGTCCAATCAATCTCCACTTTCTCCTGCATATTTGTTCGGCGATTGGTTCCTGTTTTGTTTGTTCCCATAGCTTCTTGTTTGTGATTTTTCCGGCCATCTAATCTGCAGATTGTGTTTCAAGAAGATTCTCAACTAAGAGACCTGCTTGGATAGGACAGCGCCACTTTAACTATGTTCAAACGCAAATGCAATCAACAGGGTAGATGCATTCTCTGGACTTCAGTCACTTCACAGTGATGGTTCCATGAATCCGTTTCAAACGTGTCATTTGACTGTTCCATTGCGAAGGACGTCACCACTTGGAAATCACTATCACACGCGAAATAGTATTTGAGACTGACGAACAGTCTGTCGATATTATTCTAGTGCCTAATATAGTGTTAAAATAAATCCCTCGACTACGGTGATATTTTGATTCAATCAGGCGTCTACAAAACGTTGGGCGTGGTAATCTGAAACTCGACCACAGGTGTGAATACTGAAATACGGAAAGTTTGTTTTCAATTTGACGTGTTACCTACAGCAGTTCATGTGGATCTGACTTCGTCAACGCCCAAGTGCTTCCCCTCTCCTCTTCATTTTCAATCAATGTTCCACAAGTAAAGTGGGAAGCAAATTATTCATAATTCTGTTACATCATTCCTTTACGTGTAACAACGAGTTCTATATATTTTTGTTATTGTTTCCAGCGAGATTATCGCCAGGGCATCTACCCTATTTTCAGTCACATTTATCCGAATATATAATGAAAATAACAATTGGAACAGTCTGTATGATCATGTGCAGTGAAGAAGAAGAAATTATGTGTGTGTGCAAACAACTATTGGAATAGAATTATAATATGTGCCTTGATCTATTCCACAATGCACAAAATACAACTACACATGGACACCATGAATATCCTTAATGTTACATTCAATTACAATAAATATCGTGACGAATACTCTTGTTCTTCTCATTGATCTCACTACACTGACTACGTTTCCACTAATCCCTGTGCATAACAAAAGGCTCACTTATGTTCCAGTGTGAACAATCTTCATACATATGTGAACACAATAGCATAGATATGTCCACCATTTGAACACAGTTGGAAATATATAATGGCTTTCCCCTTTACACTGTGGCAATAATAATCTGACTATGCACACTTCTACGTTGCTCACGATATTGGTATTGTCAGTTCTGATGATAGGTGGCCAGATTGTACGGGCTTCAGGTATGTTTTCTTGTGATGTGCATTAAACTGTGATTATAGTAGATTTGTGTTCAGTAGGTCGGCTAGGTATTATTTGAAATTTGGTAGGGGATCAATTAAGTGTTCAGCTTTTCTGAATGTCGGTTCTGTAGTAATGTCGTTGATGTAGAGGCGTTCACGAGTGTAGACTTCAACTTCACTCTGTTGATAACTTGCATGATAATTGTGTTTGTGAGCATGAGATGTATCGTCAATTTCGGAGTGTCATGTTTACATTAGATGAATACGTTAGGAAGAAAATTTGTGAGATATTGATATTCTTAAGAATTGGAAAGCATTGGGATTGTTTCCAATCTATAGCAAAGCTGTGACACAGATGTGGGTTGTGCACCAGTTGATATATACACTTTAAGATGTTGGTCTTTTTTAGTTGTACACCTTCAACAGAGTGTACTTTTCATCAAATTACGTTCAACTGAATGTTGATGATTGTAGATAACTGAATATGAAAATATTTGTGCAAATGCAGTATACAATGACTTGTTTATGAGTGTTTCGTTAATCAGTTGTAAAACATTTCTTAGTCTCTTCATCAGAAGATATAGACAATCAGGAATTTATATCAAGTATGAATAATTAGCGATAGATATCCATTTCAATTTATGAATCAGGATTTACCATGCATCAGCTAACATCACACCTTCACGCCTGTTCAAACTGTTGAGATTCACTCATGTATGTAGAGCTTCTGATGTCAGTCTTTCTTTCATAAGTGATGAACATGAGTTGTTAGTTCCACATAAGAAGCACTCAAATAGCGTTACTCCTCAAGGTCCGCTTTATCTCACCCTATGTTTCTTGGCGTTAAGAAATCACCGCTGACAGTAACCCAATTGTTGACAAAAGATTTCTATCTATCCTTTTATTCACAGTTTTAATTTCTATCTATGAGGGATTTAGGGTTATTACTTGATTCCATCAGAACTTTGGAGTTCATCTAATTAGGTGTAATGGAAATAAAAGAAGTCGACTGAAAGAATAAAAGGGCATTGCAGAGATATTGCATAGTGTCCCTCATTTTCATTGACATTTGTTTTCCTCCAAAAATTCCAACTTATCAGCCTCTGGTGGAATTTGTTAGAACTCAGTATCAAAGCCATGTTGTGAGGGTTTTGTGTGTAAACGTATTGCGACACGGAATGGTAGATATCTTACATCTTGAGAATTGCGATCATCGTGCCTCTTCGATGAAGAGTGCTGCATTCGGACATGTGCCCGCTATGTTCGCGAACCTAATATACCTTGATTTCAGCGAATGCATCGCGTTGTCATATATGTTATTGCTAACAGCTTTTAGAACAACAGGCTTGCAAATTGACTAGTCAGTAAATTGCTTTTCAAAACTGTATGTGAATCACCGGTGAATTTAAAATCGGCGATGGCGCATTTCATTAACATGTAGAATTTCGCCAACTGATTCAGTTGAGATAAATCACTTTTTACCTTTCTTTCATGTTCCCTCATAACCATCTGATATTTTTATCCCACATCACACGAATCGAAAAGAATTACCCGACCCACATGCTTGTCATCCGTGCTAAACTATTTAGCCACTTGTTTGCCTGTTCATATTAGTTAGGTGTTTCTGAGTGAAATATGTCTGATGTGGTGTTATTTGTGTTCGTTATCTCATATTCAAATATTGACGCGCGAATTAAGTGCGCCAGACTCCGATGTCGTCTACTGTATGCGAAGCAGGAAATACTGATATAAGTCTGAAAGTGATAAACAACTAGACTAAATCGAATTGTGTTTCATTAGTACCAACATAACGCGAATTATAGTCCGATTGTCACAAGATTGACACGTTCATCAGCAGAACACATACAGATATATTAATGATGGAAATTGCTGTGTTAGAATAGCATCTCAACTATTCACAATTCAGTGCTGTTCTTCAAATTTCTAATGTTCATCTATCCACGATAGTCACACTAATAATGATTATCACTAGTCGATCAATGTTTCAGGTCATGACTCGTGAGAATCTTATGTTGTGTGTAGTGTTTAAAGTGGTCTCTTTCATTCTGGAGTTCGGTAGTTGACATAGAAGAACTGGTACCGTTTTACTGAAGATTTTACTCCTCATAACCAACTAATCACAAATCAATGTAGCTCGTCGCCTTCACCTCAACCGTTGTGGTACATCCGTGACATTATGTAATTTCTACACTTCTGTCATCTGAGTGAACACTCCTCGTCTGTCAATCACACCCTTTCATCGTTGTACACATGATGGATAGTCCAATCAGAAGAATAGATCTGTTGAATCGTGTGCTCACTGATGTGCATATGTCTGCATTATTCCATTGCATGAAAATAAACAGAGAACGAAATTTGTGAAATTTGTGTGCTAATAGCTAAATAAGTCGGTTTCAACGCAGGACACACTGGTCACTGAACACAATGGAGATAATTATTGGCATTCCGATGAATAACAGTGATCAGTAGATATTCACATGTTTATAGGAAATTTGATGAGGTTTGCAGCACATGCCTAGGTTTTCTTGAATAAACTCTCTGCATCTCTCTCATTTCAATGTATGCTAGTTGATAACATTATTGTGGGTGATTAGATGGCAGATTTCTGCCAATTATGAACTGAACCTGATCTCTGACTACAATTCAATTGAATCAAACTGACATCACCTACAAATCCAGACAAGAAGTGGTGTTGAGTTAGTAATGTGAATGTTTCACCTAGCAATAATCTATCGATAACTTAATTCTTGTCAATTTCACGGTAACTTTAAAAACAAACTCTGTCATCGTTTCTAATTTATTTTCCATATTTTCGCTTTTCTTTTTTTTGAAAGGAATAAATTGTGTGTGTAATGATATCGATAAAGACAATCTTACGTTTAAGAAATGTTGTCCGTTATCTGAGTGTCGATATGGCAAATCACCAGGTCTTCAATTTTGTTGTAAACGACAAGGTGAATTCTGTAAGGCAGATGAAGACTGCTGTAAAAATATTTGTCGACATTCTCGATGTCAAAAATGATGTGTGAAATGAAAACTAAAATGTGAAATTTGTTTGTGGGTGTCGGGATACTGAGAAATAAATCACTTTTGACAAATTCCTTGTTATGTGGTTGCAAGTTCACAGAATCATTCGACATCTCAAGAATTCAGGGTAATTGCCAATCTCACGTGATCTCCGAAATCAGCTAGCCAGTTGTAAATGTGTAAACATAATTGCATTGATCAAGTGGTATCAGTGAATAATGAATGACCTAATGTAGTTAATTTCACTGGAATTTACACTGTCAATCTACACAGCGTATGAATAACATGTACGCGGTTGAATACATTCCTTCACTGGCTTAAAATAGGTGTCATCGAACATTTCCTGTGCTACCCATACTAACCTGTATTCGGCCACCATTATAAGATTCTTGTGTTGATAAATGCGATCGAAGATAAAGAAAGGCAATTCCAGAATTCATAAATACATAGTGAGTGATTATTTAAGTGTATTCCTGCTTACATTTCGTCCATCGAAATGATTGCGTAATGTAGGAAGGATATCTCGGATATTACAGATGGATATTTGATGCATGAAACAACAACCACATTCAGTCTACATGCATCACGAATATGAGCATTTTGAGTGTGAATTAGCCTGTGCGATGAGAGATGTGCATTGTAATTTGTGGACTACCACGCAAAACGTCACCTCAGCTTTAGGAATTATAGGAATACGCATGCATGTGTCTGTACCTGGAAATTAGGACAATAGATGTAGAAGTTGACGAGACACGAATTCGTGTAATGAAAGGCGCCAGTCGATTGATGACGATATAGTGGTTTCTAACTGCGCTCATCAGGTTGAATGTTTATTAGAAACTTCTCTACCATTTGTGATAATGCAATTTTGAAAAAAGAGAATTTTCTTCTGTAAAATCTTTGTGTTATGCGCCAATGGAATTCATCGATTGAACATAATGTTCAAATTTTCGTAATGATAAGCAGTCCACTGCCCTATCCATCACTCCACAACAGAATCTGTTCAATCCCGTCAGCCTTTAACCTATATCTCTCATTAAGCTACTGAGGTTTCGGCTGGCTTCCATATTAGCGGATTGGCAGTCACACAGGTCACCACTTGGATATCATGAGTTTGACACATTCATATGCCATATTATGACACAAATTCAATCTGTCAAGCTCACAACTCCCATAACGGCAGACACCATTAGTTATTCTTCTTAAATACCAAAATTTTATTTACAGTTTTGATCATTCTTCCTTTTGTTGAGTCATCCCTCCTTATGACTTCCTCCATTTCCCTTTCTTATAAAGTTTATTCAAGCGAGTGTATTTCCTTCTTGTCAGTTAGCTGAATTCCAGTGGATTCAGTGAGCTGCTAATGATGATTATGAGACTTTTCTTTTTCTATAGTAACTGTTCAGTATTCTATGGAGGATTTCATCATGAGCTGACATCAGTTAGAGAACCACTGGAAAACCTGGGAGTACTGGACAGCTGTTTCGTACTAGTTTGGGACTCTTCAGCAGTACGCAGTATTCAGTAGTTCTGTTGACATTTCAAATGAACTGTCGTCAAGATTTGACAGAATAGTTCTAAAATATTTGGGCGCCGAGTGAGAAGTAGACATTTGTAAAAAATTTATATTTGTGAAGTCTCAGCGAGATTGAAATGAGTAATTCCAACGTTTCGTTCGGCAATCTGGTCCGAACTTCTTCAGAGAAATTAATCGAAATTAACATTACATAGGTTTATATATAAAAAGGAACATCATTTGTTTTTAAAAATTTGTCCAATCATGAGTCATTCAAAAAGTACCAACAAGTATAATAAACAAAATATTTATGAGCTATGATCAAAATTTGACCTCGGACTTACAAATATCGGTCTACCTTTGTTAAACACTTCAAACAGAGTGTGCATGCGTGTGTGTGTGGGTAAACAGTTGTAGAACATTTCTTAACGTCTCCATAAGAAGATATGGACAGTCGAGAATTTGACCAAGTATTATTAATTAGTTAGTGATACATATCCATTTTTATTTATCAATCAGGATTTCCTATGCATCAGCTAACATCACGCCTTCATGTCTGTTCAAACTGCTAGCATATCTAGAATTTTATGATTAGACGTATCTTCAAAATTATGGTGTTTAAGATTAGAGTTTAGTATAAGCACCCTGTCGGACTAATTGCTTTGCCTTCTTTCTGAAGATTGAGCTGCTTTATTCGACCTACTGGAGAGTTGTCAGGTGACTCGACATCTAGGGATTTCGGATATGCATTCTGTTGCAGACAACGGAGAGTGAAAACACGATGATTGTGCCAGTTATACAGTTTCTTTGTTAATTTAATTCGATTGCAAAATATATATATAAACCTATGTAATGTTAATTTCGATTAATTTCTCTGAAGAAGTTCGGACCAGATTGCCGAACGAAACGTTGGAATTACTCATTTCAATCTCGCTGAGAGTTTACAAATATAAATTTTTTACAAATGTCTGTTGACAATCATTTTATAAGGTTGATTTCATCCACGTTTTCTAAATTTTTTCATTAGGGAGCACTAGACACCTTTGGTGGGATGTATCAGCATCTCAATCAGAAATCGGAAGGAAGTTCTTCACGGCCAGTCTGTTGAACATTACGTCATTGGAATGGCATATCGACTATAACTGCCGCCGACGCGTGGTATATTTTTTTATAAACATGAAATATAAGCACACATTAGTGAATACAATCAAAGTAGATTATTTTCTGTTGTAAGTCAAAAACATCATGTTATAAGACTGATGAGATGATCCGACTCCTACCAAATCACACATCGTCACATAAAATCGCTGATCACTGATCGTTATGCTAGAAATAGGGAGGCATCTGAATCTGATTGATGCATGTGTAGAATTTTTGTGACAGAATATAATTCCAAGTTAGTTAGGGTTATTTAAACTAAACATATACAGTGCGATTTTCTTCAGTTGGTTTTAAAGAATTAGTTTTGCTTTTGCGAGTTGATTACGGATTTATGTCAGTTAGAGAACCATTCAAAACAATCAGGGAGTACTGGACAGCTGTTTCATGGTCGTCTTTTGGGATCTATCGGCAGTACTCACTCGCTAAGCTGGAACCCAGGACCTTCCGGTTACAAGGCAAATTTGCATACCATTCATCCACTGGGACCCAACTCAATCGCTTATGAATTCTAACTTGTATCAATTCGTGATTCAGCGTGACCACCACCAAATTGCATTGGTATGACTTCCATCCTAATACCTGTCTGAATGGACCTCACTGTTTACGACTTCTCATTAAAACTCCAGTGATAAAGTACTGCTGAATTGTATTACACGTTCCAGTCACAATGTACTGCTCATAATGATATCGATGCATTCTCACGACTTCATAACCTCTTGTACATACCTTCGAAAATTCAAATTTCAATATTCATAGAATGAGGCTGAATTGAGCAAGGATATTTATATATATGAATTTTCAGTTAGTTCCACATAGAGTGCTCAATACTAATACGTGTAATTATACATCAAAATTATACCAATCATGCTGTAATGTTCAATAATAAGAATTATAATTTCAGAGGTTGGAAAAAAATCGAAAAAGTTGATTGAAAATCAAAAAAGTTATTAGGTAGAAGTTGACAACAAACTAAGTCTCCTTTTCACAGAATCACATCCATGCCGATCTTGTGTTTCAGGTTGCTTTTTAAATCTCTACTCAGCTGGTGTTCAGTCTATCTCCATCTTCTTCAGTGTGGATGTTGGATGAAAGGTCTTTAGTTGGTTCGTTGCATTTTAAAGTTCATTGTTGGTTATCATTTTACACAAGTCAACTGATCTTCAGCGTGGAGCAAGCAAAGATGATTGTAGATAAACATCTGGAGTAACCTGGTGAGAACACTTTTAGTGATGGGACGTCAAGTCGCTGAACCATATGGAGACGACGAATTTAAAATAGTGTTTCTGACACTGCCTGTCTTTGAGAAGGACAGGAATTGCTGATTCTTCTTGGTGAATAGGTATCTTCATCAACCCAGTCTCTGTTATATATTCACTTGAACATCTCTTTTTTCTGTCTGCCTCTTCCGGTTAATTGTTGATTTTCACCTGCAGATCTTCAGTTATATGTGAAATTTAGATATCCACCTCCCGCGAAGTTGACATCTTCCTGCATTTTCCGGCCAGTACTACGTATATATGTCCTCGCACATCACAGGCTGCCAAATGACTTAGCTCACCACAAACAGGAATATAACCAGTGATAGGGGTTGGCCTTCAGCTTGTGTTTTTGCCTCAAAAGAGTAATAAAGGTTAGTTGACGAGACTAACTGAGATAGCGTGGCACTAACGATCTATCAGTATTGCAATATATCATAACTGAAGGTGAAATGAAACAATTAATGACACCTGGATTCCAAATTCATCTTACATTAATTTCAACGCAACAATATTTTGAAGGGGTAAATGGAATGTTTCCCCACACCTTTACTTCACTTAACATTATGGTTAGTAATACTAGCCACCACCCATCTGGTTGATGACAGCTTGTAATGCAACTTATGCCTCACGTTTTGTCCAATTTGAAACTCTTCATCAGCTTATAAATGTTTAAATAGTCAACTTATCCAGCGTTGAATTTGTTTTCATCCTGTAGAAACCACATATACCACACGACATGCTGCTACCTTAACCAGATCTGGGAAATCAATAGTTTATCTCATCTTAAGGCCTTAAATTTTGCTACGCAAAGAATTTGATGGTTTCTAACCCACCAGTGTATTGATATAAAGAAGGCTTTACTGTTTACACGAAACGCATAATTCACATACGGCTTAAATGTTTGGATAAATACGAAACAACATGATACAGATAGAGGACTATTCGACACTGGTAATGTTTCTTGTCTTTATCATGCTATGCAGGATTAACCCGAATGGATCACCTATTTGCAGGAATTATGGGAATTATGGTTGTGAAAGACATAATCACTGACATATAAATTTACATTCATATTCAGTATTCCGTGTTTATACTTTCACAAACAACGTTTATCTACTTCTTATTTGTTGTGTTTGTTTAATTTTCATTTTAGATAGACGGATTGTTTCTACTCCCGCTGTTAACTGATTTTATCCTATGGATGAAAATTCAATAAATAGTAAAACTGTTGAATTTCTTCAACAAATTATTTTCTGTTAAAGTCTGTGAGAAACCATATTTAATTTTCGACATGCCTTTGACATGCATAAGAAAGTTTAAAAGTAGATTCCTTGTAACTGATTACCTTGCTCAACTTTCGTTATTTTATTATTTATGAAGCTGCTCTGCTGCGTTCCCAGTGGAACGCAAGACTTCAGTCTTCAGTTTTACAGCTTCATTTGCATTGATTTTTTCTTCCATAGGGTCAAGATGCTAGCCTTACACACCCGACCTTCCACCTTTATCTGCCTTACTGCAGACTAAGCCAGTATTAGGATTGCGTTAGTTGGTTATCGAAATTCGGACCACTTCCTTAGTTGAAGAGCATTTTACGGCTGAACAAGCGTCGTTATTATTGCATACTTATTATATGGATATTTAGGAATAGTCTGGTAAAATGGTGTTTATGTTAATAATTGAAAACTTTTTGGCCTGCGATTGTGAATAATTTCAGAGTGGGATGTGCGCTACCTGATAAAACTCAAGCATGTGTTCTGAAAAGAAAGAGATCTTACCACTAGTTCCGTTTGCAGAGATGAGCGTGAATCTGTCATCTTGAACCAAGTAGCACAGAAGATTGCATCGAAAAAACTGCAAAATGATATCACCAGCCACTTCCAAGTAGGAGACGTATGACAGTCATAAGGGGATCAGTTTGCTACCAGTCGCATCTGAAACATTAGCTGTCATCTTGTTTCTTAGGCTGTGAGAAACGCAAGAGTAACTGTTCCATGAGCAGCAGAAAGGTTCACTCCAGGCCGTAGATGCACCGACCATGTGTTCACCCTCAACCAGTTGCCAGAACATCAGTATATATACTGTGAGATAACAATCGTTGACATTTTCGCGCTCAAACCTGACTTCGGTTCGTTGAACAAAACTGCTGCCTGTAATTGTCTGTTGCGAAAAGGTTTACCTGAGAAGTTGGTTAACTATTTTTTATGCATTATACAAGGCACTTCAGGTTTAGTGAGGACATTCACCATTGTTCCCAACAAAGAGGGTCACTCGATCTCTTCATTTGTTTCAACAAAGCAAGAACAGCAGTTTGCGCAGAATAAGATTTCTTCAGCTTGTAATAAGCTGTGTGCAAACAAAAGATATAATGAAGTTTATGGTCAGAACAATTTCAGCATACTTATAAAGGTTGTGTAGTGACAGTTTGAACGGGACTCCTTATCGCTGTCTCCTTAATATCACTTGCGTTCAGCGACTTCATTATATGAGTAATTTGAAATTGTCAGAGTGTGCCATCCTCCAAAAAAAAAACCGACTTCAGTGGTTGTGACATATGCGAAGTATGTAATCTTTCATGCCTCCTTACTCGTCTCTGTTCGACAGCGTTGGCGGACGGTTACCATATCTCAGAAATATTTCGAGTCGTTGGCCAGAAAATTATGTGGCCAAGAATAGCAGTCAGTGGTGAACATGTTGCAGTTTCCTTTCCTAATGAATACGTCAGCTTAATTCAGTTTACCGGAACATGAAAAGTTAGGAGGTTGTAAGATTAATGACGCCAGAAATCTAGTTGACAGCCGGTACTCTGTTCACATAACAGCTGTTATCTTGCTTAATTTTCATAAATATACCAACAACGTCTGAAAATATATATTGGGCAAATAAAATGTATTTTCCTTCCGAACAGTACTCACGCAACGATACACTTCAAGCATAAGTTAAACATAAAATATAGAAGAATTCAAATCGCTCATTATCAGCTATACAACACACACAGACTGAATATACATACTGGCAGATAATTCGACTGTGAACTGTACAGTCAGCATTCAGTCAATTTCTCAAGTTATCTACTTTGAATGTGGATGAAACATTCCTAGCTAACCAATTTCTTTTGAAATTGAACTCGGTACTCACTGATTGAAAGCTGTAAGAGTAAGCTGACGAGCAAATTTCTCACTGTACTTCATACCCCAGTGTCAAATGAACCAAATAACCTCTGAGCTGGATTCATACACACATAATTTGATATACTACTTTCCGTTTATCAGTAGTTCTTGTAATCTACTCTTAATCTATTTTCATGCCCCTTAATCACATCAAAACAGCAAGAATAGTAGATATACGCTTCACTGACTTAGGGTGTATACTTTTAATTTAGTCGCTGGTATTTTGAAGTGTGTGTTAGTGCAGCAGAACATACACAACAACAAGTGGAAATGAATACCACACATATCGTCTGATATTTTCTACATTTTTCAGTTGAAATATTTTTGAATTCTGTGTTAATATTCTCTCACTGTCACTTTGACTGATCTGAAGTAATGACGCTCACAAATTAAGTTTAATGGCAAAGTGATAATGGATAAACATTTTGCCGATAAAGTGAGCAAAGTATAACCATTACACTTTAGAATGATCGCAATGATTTTGATCAAATAAACTATAAACACAATCAACTCAGTTCAGTATATTATTTATGAGATAATTTTTCGAAGACACTGGATTGAATTAATTGTCAAAATATAAAAACGATTACAGCAACAGTAAAGTGAAACCAGTAATATCAAATTTCTGCATTTAAAATTTCACCAAATTTGGGTAGGCCCCAGGATTTCTGATCACACTGTTTATCGAATATCCAAACGCCTGTAGGTATCATGATTGATAATCTTTTTAAAAAACAGAAAGTGAGAGGAAAAACAAAATAATTTGGTGGCTTTTGTGATAAATGTATGTTTTATCTTATTCATATTTGCAAAAAATCAAATCTTTGATAATAATTTTGAGATATTCACTACATAGAAAGTTGTAGTTAAATGAAATTGTAGTGGGATGAATAATGCACAATCAATTCATATTTCATTTTAACCGCTATTTCGTATCACGAGGTGTGCATTCACCAAGCAGTTTGCAGTCACTTGTGTGGATATCCGTGGTTTATCAAATATCAGTTGTCCTCACTGAAAAAATGTGGAGTGAGACTCGAACTCGGTACTCACTAACTGAAATCTATAAGATTAAGCTGAAGAGCTACATTCTCACTGTACTTCATACCTCAGTGTCAAATGAACCAAATTAACGTCTTACTGAGGCAGGTTGTAAACTATCTGTTTAGTGCATCCCCTTAAGAAAAGAGTCTGATGTTCTATGTAAGTAGATTTAACGTAGTGGATGGCATTTTCTAAAGCTACAACAAATGTCTACCTTTGATTGAATTTCCTTCAGACATTCAGTGACTGTTGTCCATCTTGACACTCATTAAGATCCAAAGGATAACATTCCTTTCTTGTTTCTGGATACAACACTCAGTGAACCACCTTTATATGTGTCTTCATAGGAATAACGGAATCCCAAGATGCATATTTAGGTTATCAAATTCGATAACTTGTCCTTAAGTTTATTGTAAAACGTTGGGCAACAAGAAAATACTAATCCTACAGTAGATACAATGAAGGTTCCTTTTGGAGTATTTGAAGTACCTTTATACCGTGTCTCTTTTGAATAATGAATTCATGATTGACATTCTTCAGCACAGAATTAGAACGCATTACTGAACATCTTCCTGCATAGTTCCGAAAACGCCAAGTAAAGTTCATAAGAAGTTCTATTTCGTCTCAATTGATTTACAGCAGTCATCAAGTGGACAAAAGGAGTGCCTTCAAAGTTCTCCATCGCATTCCATTGAACCTTCTGAACGGAATTTGAACCCATCGTTATACTCATAGCCCAAGCTATGGGATTTTTTGATAGCAATATCAGTTTTGCGTATAAAAAAGTATGTCTTACTTTTGTCTCTCTCTTTCTTTGCTTAGGTAAATTCTAATTGTAAAATCCATACCCAGCCTATCTTATTTTCCATTTACTTCGTACTTTTATGATATTTATTTAAACTCTGCTCATTTCACCTCTAATATTCCACAACGTTTAGGATTTGATATAAATTATTCATAGTGCATCGGGGGTTCAGCGGTTGAACGCTTGCCAACCACCAATAAGTTAGATGGTTCAATCCCCGACCGACGCAAGCCTAAATCCTCCCTAAGCTGGTAGTAAGTTAACATATACACATGTTGCAAAACTTTGTTATTCTTATCCCCACCTGAATAATCCTTATTAACACTGCATTTGGTTTTCTAACCAGATAAGGATTACCAAGGTAGGTTCCTGCGTTTTCAGGCTAGTACAACGTATATGTGTCTTCTCGCACACTACTGGTGGTCACATGACCTAGCCCACCACAAATAGGAATATCATCAGTGATAGCGGGTAGCCTTTTTCTGACTAACATTCAGTTTGAAGAGAGAAAAAGGTGTGATTCACTAGAAAAGGCATTTACTTGCATCATTAATAACAATGACAATATTTATCCTGTAAAGTTTGGCAATTGAATTTGTATTGGTTGAGAAATGTGGAATGCCATACTCATGGTTTCCTTTAATGCATTAAAGATATATATCCATGACTTCCTGCCGAGTATGTGAAACCATGAATAGTCACAGTTCAGTTTGTTTTTGGAGAAGCCTAGCAAGAGTTCGGCTTGCACATAATCAACGGGTAGTTCCGTTCAAACCGTATTAACCTACCTACACACAATATTCCGTCTAATTTCATGGTGAGTCTTGTCAGGATTTTAATGTGGACATTTTCATAGTTATCATCAGCAATCATGAAAGTATACTGGACGAGATTTGCGATAGAGTGAAGTTCATACCTAGAAAAATCATCACACCGAAAAGATGCCTCACCAGATATACTACTCCTGCACTTTTGTTTCAAAACTGTCGTTTCTTAACTTAAACTGTAGGATTTTGTAGCTATGTGGATTAATGAGAACGTAGGTTACATCAAATAACCAACTAAAGTTAGAGTTGACTGGAAACCAGATAGCACTGAAAAAGCGTTTCATTACATTTGAGATACCTCAGCAGAGCACATCCGTTGCCCTCAAGAGTTTCAAACACGTGAACTCTAAGTAACGAGACAAAGCCCGTGAACCAGTCAAATTTCTGGCATAGAATTCACTGACGCATGTATTCTAAATTCGCTAATTACTGTGATATGGCACCACACTGAAGCAATGAGTTCAATGAGATTCGAATTCACTTTTACATGCTGTACGCCACTCGTCATGACTTCTGAATACAGCTCTAGGATACTCATCCAAAAGTCGACAATGAGATGAAGACTGACAACTGAAATATGGTTTCTAACTTTCTCTTAATGGCATTGGAGCATGACGAAATCTGCAGTTATTTTATTCATTGCTTCAAACTTTATTTCGGTCGAAGATATTTCTAGGCATGATGTTCTACATGTGGTGTACATCGTCAGTGGGTTCTGTTGTCTGTGGAAGAGCAGGTTATGCTGTAGTGAACGAACAAGTGGCAAAATAAACTTCGCACTTCACAACCAAAAAAATATCACAAGTTAGGCGAGTTGGTCTTCAACAATTCTTTGCAATCTTGCTTTTATAGATAATTTGAATGAAACTATTTTATTACAATAGAGGAGGATGGATATTTCAACAACAAATTTAATTATACACAGAATAAAGTGAATCATCATCATCGAGTGAGTGACTGTGTGGTTTCCTTTCTATCTCAAAGTAAAGAGAAGAACTCAGGTTGTACAGATTACACTTTTACACAAAAACCAAATAGAAGATTTTCTCAAAATATCTGAACGTGCACAATACAGCAGGCTGATTTTGTTCTTGTTTGAGGAATTAACAGTCTACCTTGAAGGAATAAAATCTCATGTCTCACATTCATCCATAAATAACATGTTCCATCAAAAATAATCTCAGTTAGCCCAGTGTTTCAGATTCATTTGATTTCGTTGATTCAATAGGTGATGCTGGTTTATCCTGGCAGAAATATGATATCCATGAATGTTAATTCCCTTTTCACCAATGTTACTCTCACTGAAACCATTTGGTTGTTATGCAAATTCATTGAGGATAATTATGCACACGTGTGTGTTACGAGACACTACTTGAAGGAACTACCATTGACATGTACTGAAAATGTCCAATTCAAGTTCAACAACACGATTTATGGATAAAGAGATGCAGTAAAAATTAGGACACCATTGGGTCCTTTACTTTCAGACTGCTTCCTGGCAAGTTTTGAGAATAATAAGTTACGTCCTGCTGTCCATATTTTTCATTCAAACCAAAGATACATGGATGATAATTTCATCATATGTGACGACAATATTGACATCGAATTGATCACTGAGGAGTTCAACAACTACTACTGTGCTATCAATTTCACAACAAAATCAGAGATGAAATCAGAATTCCAATTTTTTTTGGATTTTCTTATAAAAAGAAGATCTGACGGTTCTCTTTGAAGATCGATCTACAGGAAACCAATATGGAAAAGTAAATACAGGAATTTACATATTTGGGTCCCTTGTTAAAGGAAGAGAAAACTTATCAACTCCTTCCCTACAAGAATGATCGGAGTACGCACCTGTCGTACAATCGTAGGTTAACTGGAGATACTCAGACAGGTCCTCGTGAAATGAACTTAGTGACTGGACGAGACAACATCTCTCACAACCATCCCCTGAACTCTTTCCTTTCATGTTCGCATGGTTGCGGATAAATTTGTCTCAGATAGCGTGTAATAGGAATTAGATATTATTCATTGGCTCAGTTTTACGAGGATAGAATTATTCACTTGTGTTGAGAACGAGTGAATTCAGCTTCTGATGCTACTGCAATACAATGAGAGATATTCACACAGTGAAATCAAATTATTCATTATTCTGTTACATTATTCGTTTACGTGTAACAACAAGTTCTATATACTTTCGTTATTATTTCCAGCGAGATTATGGCCTGGGGCGTCGACTATTATTTAGTCACATTTATCCGTATACAAAGTGAGAATGAAAATATCAATTCGAACAGTCAGTATGATCATGTGCAGTGAAGAAGTAGGACTTATGTGTGTGTGCAAACAACTATTGGAATAGAATTATAATAATTGACATGGTCTATTCAACAATGCACAAAATACAACTACACAAGGACACCATGAATATCCTCAATGTTACATTCAATTACAATAAATTACGTAACAAATACTCGTGATCTTCTCATTGATCTCACTACACTGACTACGTTTCCACTAATCCCTGTGCATAACAAAAGGCTCACTTATGTTCCAGTGTGAACAATCTTCATTCGTGTGTGAACACAACGGCATAGATATGTTCACCATTTGGATTCAGTGGGAAATATATAATGGCTTTACCCTTTTACACTGTGGCAATAATAATCCGACTATGCACACTTCTACGTTGCTCACGATATTGGTATTGTCAGTTGTGATGATGGGCGACCAGGTTGTACGAACTTCAGGTATGTTTTCTTGTGATGTGCATTATATTGTGATTATAGTAGATTTGTATTCATCAGGCCAGCTAGGTATTATTTGAAATTTGGTATGCCCTCAATGTCGGATGATCCACTTTGTATAGTAATGTCGTTGATGTAGAGGCGTTCACGAGGGTAGACTTCAACTTCACTCTGTTGATAACTTGCATGATAATTGCGTTTGAGAGCATGAGATCCTTCGTCAATTTACGAGTGTCATGTTCACATTAGATGTTTTCGATAGCAGGGATATGTGTGAAATATTGATATTCTTAAGAATTGGAAAGCATTGTGATTGTTTTTGTTAGATCCATGTCTCTAACTATAGCATAGCTTTGACTTGAATGCGGTTTCCGCATCAGCTAATATCTTCGCTATGTCTTTACTGGTCTGTTGCTCATGTGTAACTGTACACACAATGAAACCTGTTTATTGCTTGATGTACATCGTCGTACTCTGTACCTTGTCTGGCATGTAGCCTAGTTGATAACTGAACAGCTTCTCGATTGATGACAGTATCAGTGAAGTTGAGTTCAGAATATCATGGCTCATTATTATTCATTTGTGTTCACTGGATCAGTTTTCAATTGAATGGAATACACACTATAGATCAATTGTCAAGACACGAACAAGTCAAATATTGTTTGTAAAAATTATGTCAGTAAAATCTCAGAGAAGTTGAATTGACCGACTTAAAAGTTTCGTTCAGTTGACTGTTCTCAACTTCTTCAGTTAAAACCAACTGAAATTAACACAAGAGAGGTACATGCATAAAAAGGATACCTTGTGTCTTTGAAAACTTTGTCCTTCCGTACGAGTCATGAAACAGGCATCAACATGTATAATAAACAAAATTGCATGAGACGTCATCAAAATTGGGCATCAGACATTTAAATGTTGGCCAGCTTCAGTTGTACACTTTGAACAGTGTGTACTTTTCATCAGATTACGTGCAACTGAATGTCGATGGTCGTAGATAACTGAATATGAAAATATATGTGCATATGCAGTATACAATGATGTGTTTATAAGTGTTTTGTTACACAGTTGTCACACATTTGTGAGCCTCTCCATCAGAAGATATAGACTACCAGTAATTTATGCCAAGTATGAATAATTAGTGATAGACATCCATTTTTATTTATTAATCAGGATTGGCCTTGCATCAGCTCACATCACACCTGCACGTCTGTTCAAATTGTTGAGATTCACTCATGTATGTAGGGCTTCTGCTGTCAGTCTTTCTTTATACGATCCAAAATATTTTCGCAGAACCTTAGTCCTATCAAAGTCGATTTTCTGTTGAGTTTCCTCTGAATGCAGTGTGACCTCTGATCTGTTCTCTAGCAGAGATATTTGGAACCACATTTAGACATCGATAATGCTCTTTTACTCTTATATTTAGCTGGCTGTGGGTTTCTCTTACATATACGGCGATGCAGTCAAGGACTCTTCACTGTGAATCACCCAATTCTTACCAGCAAATTTCTATCCATCCTTTTCTTCACATTTCCAATATCTCTCCATGAGAGTTTTAAGTTAATTACTTAATTCCATCAGAAGTTTCAATTTCATTTAATTAAGTGTAATGGAAATGAAAGGAGTCGACTTAATGAATAAATGCGCATCTCAGTCATCTTGCATAGTGTCACTGATTTTCAACGGAATTTTTGTTTTACCCCAGAGATTCCGACTTCGCAGCTTTCGGTGAAATTTATAAAAACTGAATATCAAAGCCATGTTGTGAGGGTTTTGTGTGTGAACGATTTGCACCACGGAATGTTAGATAACTTACATCTTGAGAATTGCGATCATCGTGTCTCTTCGATGGAGGGAATCGCATACGGACATGCGTTTACCATGTTCGCGAACCTAACATACCCTTATTTCAGCGAATGCGTCGAGTTGACTTTTTTGTTATTGCTAACAGTTTCTAGAACAATCGACTTGACAGGATATCAGTATTCACAACAGCGAATTCATCACCGGTCATATCACAATTAGTGACAGCGTACATTACAGAGGTGTAGAATTTCGAAAACTAATTTGGTGGATATAAATCACTTTTTACCTTTCTTTCATGTTCCCTCATAACCATCTGATATTTTTATCCCACATCACACGAATCGAAAAGAATTACCCAATCCACATGCTGGTCATCCGTGCTAAACTATTCAGCCACTTGTTTGAATGTTGATATTAGTAAGGTATTTGTAAGTGAAATATGACAGAGGTGATGTGGTTTGTTTTCGTTATCTAATATTCACACAATGATGCAAAAATTGAGTGCGCCAGACTCTGCGCGCGTCTACTGTATGCGAAGCAGGAACTACTGATATTGGTCGCAAAGTGGCAAACAACTACTCTGAGTCGAATTGTGCTTCATTAGTACCAAAACACAACTCTAATTATAGTCCAATTGTCACAAGATTGACACGTTCACTAACAGAATATATTCGGATAAATAAATGAAGGACATTGCTCTGTTAGAATAGAATCTCAACTATTAACAATTCAGTGCTGTCCATCACATTTCTAAAGTTGGTTTGTAGGGATTTGATTGGTTACAGGATTTCATCATGAGCTGACATGAGTTAGAGAACCGTTGGAAAACCTGGGAGTACTGGACAGCTGTTTCATCCTAGTTTGGGACTCTTCATCAGTACGCACCCACCGGGATTCGAACCCAGGACCTTCTGGTTACAAGGTGAGCTCGTATACCATTAAGCCACTGGGACCCGATCCAATGGTCCATGAATTCTAACTTCTGCCAATTCACGACATAGCGCGACCCCTAGCCAATGTCATCGGCAAGTATTTGTCCTCACGCCCGACCTGCTGCACCCTACTGGTCACGACTTCTCACTAGAACCCCAGGTGACTACCCACCTGAATATTTCTAATGTTCATCTCTCCACCTTAGTCACATTATTGTCAATTGTCACTGAAAGATCAGTATTTCAGGTCATGACTTCGGATAATCGTATGTATTGTGTAGTGTTTACAATGGTGTCCTCCATTCTAAAGTTCGGTATTTGAAGTAAAGGAGCTGGTACCGTTTCAATGAAGATTTTTCATTCTCATAACCAGCTGATCACAAATCAGTGTAGCTCGTCGCCTTCTCCTCAACCGTTGTGGTACATACGTGACATTATGTAATTTCTACACTTCTGTCATCTGAGTGAACACTCTACGTGTGTCAATCACATTGTTTCAACGTTTTAAAACATGAAGGATATTCGAATCAGGAGAATATATCTGTTGAAATGCATGTAATGTAATTTCATCATCAGCATTTTTATGAAAAACAGTTGTCAGTAGATATCCACATGTTCATAGGAAGTTTGACAAGGTTTGCAGGAGAAGGCTCGGTTGCCTTGAATAAACTCTCTGCATCTGTGTCATTTCAATGTATGCTAGTTGATAACATTATTGAGCGTAGATGAATGTCAGATTTCTGTCAACTATGAACTGAACCTGATCTCTGAGTACAATTCATTTGAGTCAAACTGACGTCGCCTACAAATCCAGACGAGAATTGGTGTTGACGTAGTAATGTGTATGTTTTACCTCGAAATAATTTATCGATTAATTCATTCTTGACAGTTACATGTGTACTTTCACAGCATACTCTGTCGTCTTTTTTCATGAAATACCAATTTCTTTGTATTTCTTTTCTTTGAAAGGAGAAGATTGTTTGTGTTCGAATATGGATGGTGACAATCCTCATTATAGGAAGTCTTGTCCGTTGTCTGAATGTCGACGTTGGAAATCAACTGGTCTTCCATTTTGTTGTCAACCACGAGGTGAATTCTGTAAAACAGATGAAGAATGTTGTGGAAATACGTGTCAATTTTTTCAATGTCAGAAATGATGTGTGAAATGAAAATTGAAATGTGAAAATGAGTTTGTGGGTGTCGGGATAATGAGAAATAAATCACTTTTGACAAATTCCTTGCGAGTGATGGCAAGACGATTTTTGATCAACATGGCGACTTACTACTTACCTGTTTACATTTGTTTTATGATGGCAAGTAATCTCTGCCACCTTCAAGTCTACGTTGTACATTCTGAACATTTTTTTGTTATTTTCGTGTGTATTTTAATGAATTACTAAATATCATAACATGCGACAACTCCATTCAGTGTATTACTTAACCATCTTGTCTTCGATAATGGAGTAAAATGCAAAATAGATTTACAAAATGAGACCTTATTTTTTAATCAATAATGTGGGATGTGTTGCACACAATTTTAGACTGTGTGACATTCACAACCAACTGATCTCCTACTTTTGTGCAGTTCCATCAGTCATTCCATCAAAATCCTCGGTCTACGGTCTTTGAGTGTGAGTGAATATGGGCGAAGTTTGGAGTGATACAAATTCGATATGGAAACATTATGCGTTTATTCCCCCTTTGATGATTTTGAATAAAGCAAGAACAACAGTGGTTTGTGCAGAATTACATGGTTTCGATATTTATTTTGCTTGCTTCCCATTAGCTGCCTGCTTATTTCCTATAAGGATTATGAGGTTTTACGTACAGAATAGCTTTTACATACCTGCAAATTTCACATGTTTTCAGTTGGCACAAAGTTCCACAATTAGTGAACAGTGCTCAGAAATTTGCGCTTATATTGCTTGTACACAGGCAGTTCAAGTTTAAACAAAATAAATGTATGCATACCATGTTAAAGGAGTTACGTAATCAAGTCGAGATATACGTTAGATGCAGAGTGACTAATAAATTAGGTAACAATTTATTGAGTTCCACTGAAATCATTGAAAGAAGAGACAAGCAAATTTACAGATTATAGAAGAGAGTAAGGCTGAAGACAAAGATTACGTAATCAGATAAGCGAATAAAGAAATCCAGTCAACAGGGCAAGGAAAGACTAATAAATGCTTCCTTCTGAAAACATAGATCTGGTTTCAAGCAATTGATAGAGATTATTTCGGCAAAATTCAGGAGAATGGAGCTCCTCTGTCTATTGACAATTTTAAAGGATTTCTCGATTTCCACCTCATGACACATATCAATCAAGGAGATGTGTGGTAATGGCATTGCTGTGAGTGCGTGTTCCCTTGAGAGTTCGCCTTTTCGGCACATGTTCAGAAAATTGGAGGTATGCCCTTATTTCGGTTCATTAAATGCAACTGCTCCTGCAGATACATGCAAAAATTTGTATACACAGATGGAGTTAACATGAGAAGGGTATCTATCGACTTTTGACTGCATCAAAGAGCATGTTGTTTGATGGATGGGAACTAACTTAGCTGCAGGATAGGCTCTGGCTAGTGACGTTCTCAGTCTACTGTTGACCATTTCTGCAATGTTTTCACTTTTAAAATCTAGTTGGATGAAGACAGGCTTTTATTCAACTGTGATTTGTTTGGTGTTTGAGCCTCCACATCTTCCAAATTTGTAAATGAATCTTTGAGGGTAACCGTGGTTTTTCAGCACCTTTTTGGGAATTGTAAATTCTTCCTCTAGTTTCTCTTCAGAGCATGTCTTACTCGGTCTTTAGTACAGAGTCTTGACTAGTTTTCGTTTGTAGCTATTTGGACAAAAACCATTAAAATGTACGTATTGTCCATTCCATAACAACTTTCGGTTAATCAGCCTGAGGAGGCTACCAACCTCTAGGCGTTGCATGGCAATGTCAAGGAGAGGCCAATTTCCATCATTTTCATTTTTCATAGTATATACAATATTTGTATGTACGTTGTTGAATAGTCTGAGTAGGTAGGAGGCAGGACTTCCGTTGTCGCATACTACAAATGTGTCATCGACATATCGACAATAGAAAGTTGTTTGATCAATTGCATGCTTTAACTTTGTTTTCTCAAGGTTTGACATGAAGTTATATGCTAAACACCTAGAACAGCCAGACCACATTGCTCAAGTACAACAATCTCTCTCTCCTCCATCGCGTGCCAGATAAACTTTGTGAAGCCAGTAGTTGCCAAAGGCTTCTAACAGCAGTGCTGTAACGATTCGCTCAAGACTGACAGAATTCTCTGCATGCGATCACAGTTTCAGGTATCAATGTTGAACTGGCCGGTGTTAAATGAGCAGATTCATAAATACCCTACACAGCACAGATTGCATCTCTGAACATCCATGCTGTTGATGTCAGTTACTCACGTCACATGTTGACATATATAGGTGTACAAATATATCCCTCACATTTCCTCACTCACCATTATTTCTGTTGGTTTGACGTTTGTGAATATTGACACATACAAAGGTTATGACCATTGCTCAGTGGATTTTATTAGTTGTCTTGCAGATAACAATTACTGTTTGACTAATGTGCGCTTACAGCTTTTGAAGATGATGAGGAAGATATTGAAAAGTGTATTCCTTGATCAGTGATTACTCTTTTCAATTTTGAAACTTCTTCATTCACAGATTGTGAGGAATGACTGTGTTTTGTAAAGCAATCACTCGTACTTGAATCTCCTTCTACGTAATGTTCAAAAGGCAGACTGATATATATACTCAGCTCTATGATGATTTGAAAGGTTTCGTAGACTTCAAACTCTTTAGAATGCTATCTAGTAGAAACGTCATGATTTCTACACTCATCTGAAATGTGATTCAGGGTAAATGTTTCGTGATCGACTATGCTGTAAATACAAACCTTATTATGAGACAGCAATTAACGTCAACCATCTGAGAAGCGCTCCAATGTGCGAATTGTGTGATTCTGTTTCGAAAAGATTCTCAACTAAGAGACCTGCATGGATGTGACTGTGCCGGTTGAACTGTGTTCAACCATAAATGCTACCAGCAGGGAAGACGCATTCTCTGGTTTTCAATCACTTCACAATGGTGGTTCAATGAGTCCGTTTCAAACGTGGCATATGATTGTTCTTTTGTGAATGACGTCATCACTTAGGAGTCACTGTCACACGCGAAATAGTATTTGAGACTGTCGACCAGTCTGTCGATTTGATTATTGTGGTGCCCATTTTCGTGTTGAAATGTATCCCTTCGACAACGCTGATATTGTTATTCAACGAGTCGTCTACAGAACGCTGAGCACGGTTATCTGAAACTCAAACACCGGTGTGAATACTGAAACACGGAAAAGTTTTATTCATTTTGAATGGCTGTATACGGCAGTTCATGTCGATCTCACTTCATCAACGCCCAACTGGTTCCTCTCTCCTCTTCATTTTCGATCAATGTTCCACATGTAACATGGAAAATCAAATTGTTCATAATTCTGATACTTTATTCGTTAACGTGCAACAACGAGATCTATAAACTTTCGTCATCATTTACAGCGAGATTATGGCCTAGGGCGTCTACCATTATTTAATCACACTTATCCAAATACAAAATGTGAATGAAAATCACAATTCGAACAGTGAGTATGATCATGTGCAGTGAAGAAGTAGAAATTATGTGTGCATTCAAACAACAATTGCAATAGAATTATAATAACTCACATGGTCTATTCCACAATGCACACAATGCAACTACACACGGACACTGTGTATAAACTCGGTAAATATCTGCTCTATGTCGTAACTCGTCTTTTGCTTATGTGTAACTGTACACACAGTGAAACCTATAAATCGCTTGATGTACATCGTCGTCCTCTGTATCTTGTCTGGCATGTAGCCTAGTTGATAACTGAACAGCTTCTCGATTGATGACAGTGTCAGTGAAGTTGAGTTCAGAATATCATGGCTCATTATTATTCATTTGTGTTCTCTGGATTAGCACCCGATTGAATGGAATGCACACTATAGATCCACTGTGAAGACACGAACAAGTCAACTATTCTTTGTAAAAATTATATGAGTAAAATCTCAGCCAAATTGAAATGACCGACTTCAGAGTTTTGTTCAGCAAATTGGTCGGTACTTCTTCACCGAAACCAATTGAAATTTATGTATAAAAAGGATACTTTGTGTCTTTGAAAACTTTGTCCTTCCGTACGAGTCATGAAACAGGCATCAACATTTATAATAAACTAAATTGTATGGGAGGTCATCAAAATTTGGGATCAGACATTCAAATGTTGGTCAACTACAGTTATACACGTTTAACAGAGTGTAATTTTCATAAGTATACGTTCGACTGAATGTTCATGGTCGCAGATAAGTGAATGTGAAAATATGTGTGCATATGAAGTATACAATGACGTGTTAATGAGTGTTTTGTTAAACAGTTGTAAAACATTTCTTAGTCTCTCCATCAGAAAATATAGACAACCAGGAATTTATACCAAGTATGAATAATTTGTGATCGATATCCATTTTTTAATTTATTAATCAGGATTCACCATGCATCAGCTAACATGACATCTTCACGTCAGCTCAAACTGTTGAGATTCACTCATGTAAGTAGGGCTTCTGCTGTCAGTCTTTGTTTATACGATCCAAAACATTTTCGCAGAATCTTCGTTCTATCAAATTCGATTTTGTGTCCCCTTTCTATCGAATGCAAAGCAACCGCTGATCTGTTTTCTAGCTTCGTTAAGTCTGCTGAGATCTTTGGAAGTGCATTCACAGGCCATTTATGCTCTTTCACTCTTGTATTTTGCTGGCTGTGGGTTTCTCTTACATATACGTCGATGCAGTCAGGGACTCACCACTGTCAATAACCCAATTATTACCAACAGATTCCTATCCATCCACTTCTTCACATTTTGAATATATCTCTGAGAAACATTTAGGATAATTACTGGATTCCAATAGAAATTTCAAGTTCATCTAATTAGGTGTAATGGAAACAGAAGATGTCGACTGAAAGAATAAAACTGCCTGTCAAACATCCTACAGAGTGTCTCTGATTTGGATCGAAATTTGTTTTCCTACAAAGATTTCGACTTCTCAGCCTTTGTTGCAGTTTGTAAGAACTCAGTATCAAAGTTATGTTGTGGGTGTTTTGTGTGTGAACTTTTCCGCCACATAATGGTGGATGTCTTACATCTTGAGAATTATAGTCCAATTGTCACAAGATTGACACTTTCACCGACAGAATACATTCGGATATAACAATAGTGGGTATTTCTGTTTTAGAATAGCATCTCAACTATTCACAATTCAAAGATCTCCTTCTAATTTCAAATGTTTATTGCCTCACCATAGTCACACTATTATTGATTCTCACTGATAGATCAATGTTTCAGGTCATGACTTCGGATAATCGTATGTGTTGTGTAGTGTTTACAGTGGTCTGATGACTAGACTTTTCCTTCTCATAACCAACTAAACACAAATCAGTGTAGCTCCTAGCCTTCTCTTCAACCGTTGTGGAACATCTGTGACATTATGTAACTTCTACACAACTGTCATCTGAGTGAACACTCTTCGTGTGTCAATCACACTGTTTCATCGTTGTACACATGATCGAAAGACGAATCAGGAGAATAGATCTGTTGAAATGTATGCTCACTGATGTGCATATGTCTGCACTATTCCATTGCATGAAAGGAAACACAGAACGAAATTTGAGAAATTTGTGTACTAACAGGTAAATAAGTCGGTTTCAACGCAGGACACACTGGTCACTGAACACAATGGAGATAATCATTACCATTCCTATGAATAACAGTGATCAGTAGATATTCACATGTTTATAGGAAGTTTGACAAGGTTTGCAGGACATGCTTCGGTTGCCTTGAATAAACTCTCTGCATCTGTGTCATTTCAATGTATGCTAGTTGATAATATTATTGTGCGTGAATGGATGGCAGATTTCTGCCAACTATGAACTGAACCTGATCTCTGACTACAATTCACGTGTGTCAAACTGAGGTCACCTACGAATCCAGACGAGAAGTGGTGTTAAGTTAGTAATGTGAATGTTTTATCTCGCAATAATTTATCCATAAATTCATTATTGACAATTTCACGTTAACTTTCTAAAAAATCTCTGCTATCGTTTCTCATATAATTCCAATATCTTTGTTTTTCTTTTCTTTGAAAGGAGAAAACTGTGAGTGTAGGGATATCGATATTGACACTCTCACTTTTGGGAGGTGTTGTCCGTTATCTGAATGTCGATATCGTAAATCATCAGGTCTTCTATTTTGTTGTAAACCAGAAGGTGAATTCTGTAAAGCAGATGAAGACTGCTGTGACAATAGTTGTCGAGATTCTCGATGTCAAGTGAAAAATGAATACTGAAATGCGAAATTTGTTTGTGGGTGTCCGGATAATGAGAAATAAATCACTTCGGACAAATTAATAATAATAATTTGCTTTATTCCGAAACAGTACATGTCATACAGAATTGAGTTCTCAACATTTTTACTACAGTATTGCATCCAGTTAGTATATTATCAATAAATAAAATTCTACATAGATTAAGGAAATCTCAGTTCATTATGACAACAACATATTGGCAAGTCGGTAGCAAAGGTGAAGCTGAACATTGTTTGAAGGTGTTAGAAAAAGTGAGAGCTGTCTTATTAACAGACGTAAGCGAGAGAAAGAGACAAAGCAGCACATAAAGGAAAAAGAAGAGAGAGAAAAGGTAAAGAAAGAAAGAAAATGTTGTACCTATTGATGATGTGGGTTGGAAAGACGAGATCCAGTTGTACTACTGACTATTTAATGAATTATAGGTGTCACGCCTAATGCTTTCTTTATCACACAGAACACGAGCTAAGTAGGGTATGGTTAAGTTTTTGTACTTGCTGGTGCGAGCATATAGTTTTCTATATAGGCTTCTGGTTTTACCTGATGAGATGCAGGGGGAGAGTTGTGAGTGAACAGGGTGGTGTGAGTTAGATAAAATGGATTTGGCCCATTTTTCACATGAGTCCATTTGCCTGTCAACCAGAATATTACCAAGCGTGTTAAGTGGCACGTTGCTTACCCTGATGAAAACCTTTAACATCCTGTTTGCAGGTCACTCTAGGTGAGCATAAATTGTACCGAGGACTGTACTGAAGATAAAATATTGAAAATCTTAAAATTACCCTGCTACAAAATGATTGTCCTACCAGTTTTCTAAAAAGAACTAGTGAAATTAGGCCGGATACATGGAGTAAGAAAAAGCTTTATTTATCAGTACATTTCAAAGGAGTTATATCTAGTGATCAACTGAAAGAACTTTCCTTGCTGCAGAACAAAGAAGTCAGTTTCTCAACCAGACCGGTCGGTCGGTCGGTCGGTCGGTTTTCGATATAGAACTTTGCACATATGTGCACCAGTTCAAGTCGCCACACTCCATGTAGCACACAAAGGAAGAGAAGAAAGTAGGAGAAATGCATAATAGAGACAGTGAACAGAGGTGTGAGACAAAGGAATAGTAATAACGGAGAATAAAATTTTCACTGGAAATCATGTCACAAGGAGTGGATGCATCTGCGCCACTGAGAACGATTTAGCAGGAGATATCTAGGAACAGGCAAATTGTTTGGAGTCTTTGAAGTTTTTAAGGGAGGGTTCATGTTTAAGAAATATTAGTTTTTCCATAAGCTTTAGAAACGGGGAAGTGATGGCAATGGGTCTGAACTTTATGTTCTTGCCGTTTCCAGGTTTAGGGACAGGGACAACTTTGATGTCTTTCCATGCGTCAGGAACGATATTTTTGAAGAAAGAAGCATTTAGGATGTCGGTTAGTGGACAACACAACACATCTGCACATTGTTTTAGAACATATGCAGGTATACCATCAGGGCCAAGGCTATGTGAGTGCTTGAGCGTTTTAAGACATTTTAGAACATCGAGAGTATTAAAGTCATGAAAGTTTCCAGCTACATGAAAGGTAACATTAGAAGTAGTAAAAGTAGAAGGACAGCGTATAAAATACTGATTAAGAGCATTAACATCGTAAGAGGGAAAATCATTACAACGCTTACTATTGCCAGTAATTTCATTAAGAAGTTTCCACATACTGATTGGAGATTTGCATGATAAAAGTGTATCATTATAGAGAGCATTAAGACTTTTGATTTCAGATTTGATTTGAGCATTATTCTTTTTGAGTCCTAACTTGTCTTTGGATTTGTATAAAGTTTCTTTTTTCCTGCGAAGTTGTTTGAGATAAGGAGATGAGAAGCGGTCGAGGCGTTTGAATAGTGTTTGTTTGGGACAGCATATATCAAGGCAGAACTTAAGATAATCCGTTATATTGAGAATTGTGTCATCTTATGAATTTTCATGGAATAAATCCCAGTTAGTATTTTTTAACATGCACCTTAGATTGAGTAAGTTGTCGGATGAGTAGCATCTTTGTTGTGCTTTCATAGACAGATGCGAGAAGACTTTAATATGTTTTGCTTTATATTTTTGGTAGAACAAGAACAATAGAGTGATCAGAGTTGAGGATCGGTGCACGTTTACGTGCTTCAGATATTCCTTCGTCATTTGTAAAAACTAAATCAAGTGTTTTGTCCAGTCGAATGGGAAATTTGACCATGTTAGAGTGACCAAGTGCTTCAAGGAAAGAACAATCTGACGAGTTAAAGTCCCCAGTAATAACAGATAGAGAGTTATCGAAGTTGGCAGCAGCAAACATGGTGAATTCATCAGCAAAATTTGAAAGATTAGATAGTGAGCAACTTAGAGAAATGTACATTTTTGTAGTAAAGATATGTTTATATTTGGGGAGATGTTTGGGACGACATTTGACGGTGATACAGTCTATGAAGTCATTTGAGAATGAGAAGCAAACATTATTAGGAATAGACCATTTGGAGTGAATGAAAGTTGCTACTCCACCCCCATTTTTCTTATTACAACATTGTCGATCTTGTATAAATAGGATGAAGTCCTTTAGTGAGATGAGATTTTCATCATACAGTTCGTGTAACCATGTTTCTTGTAATGTGATTATCCCAGTATTATGATAAGTGTCAGTATACATCAAGGATTGTAGGTAAATTATCTTGTTTGGCAGAGAGCGGCAGTTAGTGTTCATTATGACAGGGACTATAGTTATGTGTATTGGTGTACGTTTAAGAACTCTTTGCCAACCGCTACAATGCTCCTCCTTGATTTCTTGGTAATATGAAAGTCATTGGATCGTAAATGATCAATAAAATTACGAGAGTAAATGATCCTTTTAGAATTCATATTTGGGTGATAAATAAATGGAGTAAATGGTAGGTTGGATGCAATATGTAGTTGCTATAATAGCAGGCCTAAAAATTCAAACAGGCCGCCAAGGTCATTTTTATATCAATTTATATCAAATTCCTTGTTTTCTGATTACAAATTCACAGCTTCATTTGACATATCACGGATTCAAAGCAATTGTCAATCTTACGTGATCTCCGAAATCAGCTAGCCAGTTGTAAATGTATTAATAGAAGTTTGCTGATCAAGTGGTCTCAAAGAACAATGATTGACCTGATGTAGTTAATTTCACTGGATATCACACTGTCAATCTACACAGCGTATGATTAACATGTACGCGGTTGAATACATTCCTTCACTGGCTTAAAATAGGTGGCATCGAGTATTTCCTGTGGTGTGCATACAAACTCGTATTCAGAGACCAGTAGTCGATTCTTGTGTTGATAAATGCGATCGAAGATAAACGAAGGCAATTCTGGAATTCATAAATATAGTGGTTGAATACTAAAGTGTATTTCTGCCTATCTTCCGTCTATCGAAATGATCGCGTAACGTAGGAAGGATATCTCGGATATAACAGATGGATATTTGATGCATGAAACAACCACGTTCAGTCTACATGCATCACGAATGTGAGCATTTTCAGTGTGAATTAGTCTGTGCGATAAGAGATGTGCACTGTAATATGTGGAGTACCACGCAAAACGTAACCTCAGCTTGAGGAATTACAGGAATACGCGTTAATTTGTCTGTACCTGGAAATAATGACAATAGATGCAGAAGTCGACGAGATACCGATAGATGACAATATAGTGATTTCTAACTGCAACCCTGAGGTTGAATGTGTATTCTGCTGATTTGCCACTGGTTCACTGCACCAGATAAATTGTATCTGCAGACTGTTTAATTCAGAATCCAGTATTCACTGTGTATGTTAATTAGGGAAAATTGTTCTGAAGAGACAGTTGCATTGACACTGCCTTTCAGGCTTACAAAATGAGAAGAGCAAGAGTAGGAGGCAAATCCATTAGACATTGCATAGACTCTGATTGCAACGACCGTATCCGTCCACAGTAAATGACTATTCATTTTTTACAAATGATTCCTCATCCTCGAGTGTTCAGTCATCAGTTGTTGAAATCAGGGAGCTGGAAGTGTACATCAGGATAGAATTCATTCATAAGATGACCAACCTGATAAGAAGAAGCAATAAAGAAGCTTGATTACCAACAAAACAATAAACTAACACCACAATCGTAGTATAAGGAATTTAAGATGGATTGGATGAATGCATACGAGACAACTGAATAACTTCGTATGATCAGGCCATGAAATGGAATCACTATGGGGACGTATCGACAAGTCGGTCGTGATTCAGACTGTTCTGTGGAGGTGTTCGTGTGAAGAGGAAATGAAAGGTGATGTTCATTATTTTGACCAGTTAAATAAGTTTTTAAATGACCAAATAGCGATTTGCTTTTGGAACCTCCCCATGTAGTCGTAACATAACGAAAGAATAAAATGCACAACAATGTCTACCCAGTTTTCCACCTTGAATTTTACTTAAAAAGATGCTGAAATATTCCTAAACAAAAACAATTTAGATTACATACACGATTTGGTAATATGTTACATCTTAGACTGTCAGTTATACTGAGTTATAACATCAGTAATGATATTTTATTCGTCAAACGTAGGTTATTCTCATTTCTATAAAATACTTCATTCCTAGTTATGCCAGGAAGTCAAAGAACATTTTCCAAAATCGAAATTAGCAATGTACGAACAAACCTGATCTCATTTTCATATAACCAGGTGAGTATTAGTCTCATTTTTTATCAGTTTATGCCATCATGTCGGCACTGATAGGCTAAAATTTCGTCTGCTATTTTTACTGACGCCATTAACGAATCAACGGTTTGCTTATCTGAGTTGTTGTCATGTGATTACGTCAATGACCAACAGTGCTACATCGATGTGTTCACGTATATGCACGTTGTTTCAAGATCGTTTTGCCAGAGTTCACATGTTTTTAGTTTATAAAATAACAAGCGATATGTCTTAGAATGTTCAGTAGCTATAAATACTTGTCTGATTAGAAAACTGGGTCATCTCAATCTACATTCGGCACAATTCATCAAAATTTTCTCTAATTCTTTTGGTTTCAACCATCTCTATATTTCCTAGTTCGCTAAGTGTACTCAGGCAGATTTTCAGTCTGCATCGGTATTTAATGAGGACGAGAGGAAAATATCATAAGAGATGATTCCAAATATCAGATTGAACAGTATCGCTTCATAATATTTAAAACAGACTGACGTCAGTGGATGAAGGCGAAATATTATGCATTTAATTAATCTGAGAATTCTGTAAATTGTGTTAGGATTTTGTCCAAAATAAAGCTGTCGGTCGCTTTTACTCATTTGGCTTATTTAACTATCCATTTTTCCTGTTAATATTTTTGTCTGTGGCGTTTGTGTTTGTTGAACATTGAGCTTCATCTAAGCAGACTGATTTTAAACGCAGAATTTATCTTTTAGTGCTGTTTAGTTGATTTTTGAATTGACAAAGTATGTCAGGTTGATGTCAGATATCAGGAAGATTTATCAACTGATTTGACTGACATTTGGTCTTACTGACAGATTTGAAGTTATTCGTTCAACTGCTCACACTGTGGTTTCAACGTGAACCAGACAAAGGTGACCAAAATTCGGATGTTCGAAAATCACTTGTGCTTAGCAAATGTGCATCACACTTTTGAAATTAGGTTTTCCTATTTTCATAGAGATAAATACCGTGTGACCACAAAATGTAAGCATCACAGCTTTTCTGTAGTGGCGTGATTCACTTTGTTTGATAAATGCATCAGTGTGAAAGGTCGAGTGGTTAAGAGAGGTGTCTCTCAGCTCCCTTAATGTGGGGTTTCTGTATGTGATGTTATTAAGACACTTATCAACTTGGTCTCCAAATGTATATAGCTGCTGTGTAATTATTTGCCTACACATTCAGCAGTGTTGATGTTCCTTGTAATTAATGGTAATTAAATATTCAAAAGAATTAATGTTAAACTGTCTGCTTAAGAAACGAATGGATATCGAAAGAACACGCATCCCAATCCATTAGAGATGTTTTACAAATAGCTCTATGTTACTATACGCACAGAGGCACCTGTTGGCATTGAATTCTTGACATCGGCTCAACACATTTTATGTCGCAAGATGCTGACATTATTGAATTTCACATCCTTTTTTGTAGAAGTAAGTGAAGACTATGTATGAGGAGTTTGTGACAGTAGATTTTGCTGTCTATTTATTCTTTTCGTGTTTGTCTTAGACCACTGGACATTGTTATTTCAAAATCCCGTAAAGCTGAATTAGTTTTTTTATTCCTTCATGGCAAAAACTAATAGACACTTAATCTATCTCAAACCTGTTAAGTGAGAATAAATGCAGAAGTATTTTTTCTATTAAATGGCAGTCACTTTTTGGTCTTTTCTATTAATGGCTTGTTCAACTTCAAAGGTTGAATCTATGTCAAATTGCGGACATTAGTTGTTAGACGGTTGAGTTTCTCAAATGAAAATAACTGTAAACTGAGGAATGACGGGGTTCTGCTTTCCTCACACCAGCTTTCAAAAAGAAAAATGGGTCAAGTTTAATTATGTAAAAGCAACAATAGTTGCCCAGCCTAAACACCATTCAGAAGATTGAAGAAACATTCAGAAGTGTAGGCGGGAAGAAAGATCACATAAAATGTTTATCCAGAATAAAACTCACTTCCCAGGTTTAATGATTTGTATTTTTTAAACAAAAGGCTGATTCTTTGAGCATTATGTTCACTGTCGTCCATGGCGAAGACGAAACCGAAAGAAATTTAGGAATTAATCAACAGGCCAGTTTCCTAGTCAAGTTTGTATAACATAAACAACCCAAATGTACAACAGTTATCAACTGTTATTTTGTTCAGAATTTTTCTGGAACACACAAGACTTTTAGTAGTTCACGGTATACCATTCTAGAACTAACACAAATAGGTTGCAGATATTACTCACTATTATGAGTAGATAAATATCATACACACCCGTGGACATCAGTTGCTATTAAGACTGAGAGTTATGTGAAAGATCAGCCATCTGAAATTGGTCATCCAAATCAACTTGGTTACTAGTGATAAATCAATGTTGTTTAATTTTGGTTGAAAAATTGTGATTTCAAAAAAGAGAGGAAAACAGAGACATGCGTTTCATGCTAATTCATGAGGTAGTTGTCACAATCCGCAAAAATGACTTTAATTTATAAAAAAAACAGTCGTATGCTGGAAATGTGTGAAGAACATAACAGACTTGACCATAGTTTATCTCCTGACCTTAAGGACATTTTTGAATCAAACCTCTATGCGGCACTCACTATGCTGTCTAAGGTTTGTTCAAAGTTTTCACAAATCTATCTGTTTCAATTATGTTAAGATTCTGTGATGATGAAATTGAGTAAATTTGCTCCAGACTCAGTGGAATAATTGTCGAGTAAGGAAGACAACCAGTGGGAAGCAATGCAGACATCTCACCAAGAGTATAAATCTACATTATGCCAATATGTAATGGATAGTTAATTGACCTTCAAAGTTGTGTACCTCTAAGCACAAGCAGAAACCTAATATAACTTCTTTCCTCGAGGATCCGGAAGATTTGCATTTGATGAAGTATCATAAAATCTCCGAGCGACCTTGTTAGAAAATTGAATCCTACTTAGATTCATAGACAAAAATCTAAAACTGAAGAAAACACCTGACATTGTCCAAGTCACCCGCAAAAAATTCTGGTATTGAACTTCAAATTTCAAAGTGATACCTAAGCAGAAATTCTCCGTAAACAGCTTTCGAAATCTCTCAGTAAAACATACTTCGCCACCAGCGTACGAATAGTATTCACCTGCAAGATACAACTTACGCAACATATGAAAGACAAGCTGTCACAGTTGGCCACTTCAACATGAATATACAAGTTTACTTGCTCCTGTGTAGCTGAGTATATTGGCCGTAACATGCGTCCACTTCACAAACGCTCGTGAGACACTATCCAGCATGTTAAGCAGAGGGAGAACGCAAAGGTGTATTCAGTTCGATAACAGAACATCTGGTGAATTCTGGATATCAGCGTCATTTGAAAAGCCCTTGGAAGCCAAATACAAGATCCGATGCAACCTAACAAAAGGGGAGAAATCAAGAAATCTAGGAATACCTGAAGCATTGGTTATCCAAATACTTATTTCTCATCTATGTGTCGAAAAGAAAAACGTTCATGCGTTGTTCCTACTTGGCCATCATGAAAAGTCATTCTCGTCAATAATGATTATCCTATTACCTTTCTTGTCCAGCCTCCATGCTTATTTGTTATATTTACCTTTTTAATGCCAATCTGCATTATTATTGGATTTGGTAGCTGTTTTTATTTTTATATGTCCCAACCTACTACCCATTTCGTTAATACAACGTCCTTAATCCGCATATATACAAACTGACTTTTTTCTCGTAATTCTGATCCCATTTTGTTATTCAACCCGATCTTCCTGATTATTGCACATTTGAATTTTTAATCTGATCTCTTATCGGAAATAATTTAGGAACTTTCTGACACACGTGTAATATAAATACACGAATGAACAGCCCAGTTGATGACTTCGTCGAAAAAAAAATTTCTTCACTGTAACCGTCTTTTTAATAATTTTACTGTTTCTTTAATAAACGTTTATAAGTAATTATCATAGTAATCGGCGTGGTGAATACGCCAGGAATCATGTCATGACTACACTTTGTTTATTACCATTTTATAAGACCGTTACAGTAAACAAATCAACGGAAACTTGTCAACTGGAATTTCCCTGCAAACGTGCACATCTGACATCATCAGAGGTGGATAATAATAATGATAGTGATTTACTTTATTCCAAAAACAGTACTTGTGATACAGAATGGAATTTTCAGCATTAATCACAATATCACATCTAATTTCCTCAATTTATAAATTAAATTAATCACACAGAAATTTTTCCACATTTACAATAGGGGTAATGTCAATAAAAACATGCAGCATATAAAATGGAAATAATAATAATAGTAGCTAAAGTAATGATAATAATGCAAGTGGAAATTGCCGTGGACTTGTTTCACACAGTATTGTCGATGCGGTATACAAATCCTTGTATGATTAAAATTATTGAATATAATATTCTCTTTACATGATATAGTGAGAGAAAAAACAAAGATTACAGCCGTCATAGAGATAAATTGGTGTTTGCAGTTATGAAAGTGAAAACAAAGATTCAACAGGACCATAATTATAATAGAAATCATAAAAGTAAAACTTGAAGGTATATAAGGATGGATGGATGGATGGAGGAAATTGTTTATTTACTAGATGAAAAAAGGTTAGTCAATTCTTGCCTGACGCTATTTTCATCACATAAAATACGTGTCTTCTGTCTATTAATGATTGAATATCAATTCATAGATAAACCCTAATTGGCTCACTACAAAACTTGTCATTTCCACATTCTACCATGGAAAATATCGAAGATCTTGACTGATAAAATACCAAAATATTTATCTTTTGTTGATTCTTTGTGTTTTCTTTGGAATGCCATATTTCAATCACTGCGAATGCGAGTACATCTAGATTAAAACAGCAACAAAAAATGGGAAAGTACGCATCTCAGATTCCACGTGATATCAAGATCTCATTGTCACCGACAAAGTTTCTATCTACAGGATGAATTTTCTGAAAAAATGTAAACCTCGAGGTAAACATTTCGAGATAAAACGGACATAAAAATGTCAGAAGATAAAAGTTGATTTCCCCCATATCAGACATCCAGTAGATCATTTAAACTGAGAAGTGATTTGAACTGTTGCAAAAGCTTCATAGCAATTTCACTGAATAGGATACGCAGAGTCGTTCCTGCCACTGTCACTTTGCTACCTTACTGTAATAAAACTAGTAAGTGACCTGAGTTGTCAACTCATCCAAAATCAAATCGATTTTCTGACTTGTTGTACACAACTTGTGTAGTCGGATTTGATGGAAATGAAAACTGCTTGAACTGTCAACTTTTGACATATATACACACACATGTATAATCCAATAGTTGTCCTTCGACTGGAATTCTCATGTCTCATATCCATGCATAAATAACATGTTCCATCAAAAATAATCTCAGTTAGCTTAGTGTCTCAAATTCATTTGAATTCGTTGATTCAATAAGTGATGCTTGTGTATCCGGGAAGAAAAATGCTATCCATGAATGTTAATTCCCTTTTCACCAATGTTCCTCTCACTGAAACCATTTGGTTGTTATGCAAATTCATTGAGGATAATTATGCAGACGTGTGTGTTTCGAGACACTAACTGAAGGAACTACTATTGACATGTACTGAAAATGTCCAATTCAAGTTCAACAACACGCTTTATAGATGAAGAGATGTAGTGGATATGCGGACATTATTAGGTCCTTTCCTTGCAGACTGCTTCTTGACAAGTTTTGAGAATAGTATGTTACGGCGTGCTATCGACAGTTTTAATACGTACCAAAGATACATGGAAGATACTTTCATGATATGTGACGACTATACCAACATTGAATTGATAACTGAGGAGTTCAACAAACAACTACTATTATGCTATCTATTTCACAACAGAATCAGAGATGAAATCAGAATTCCATTTTTTGGATTTTCTTCTTAAAAAGGAGATCTGACGGTTCTCTTTGAAGAACAATCTACAGGAAACCAATATGGAAAAGTGAATACACGAATTTTCACATTTATGTCCCTTGTAAAAGAAAGAGAAAACTTATCGATTCCTTCTCTTCAAGAATGATTGGAGTACGTACCTGCACTACAATTGATGGTGAACTGTAGTGGCTCAGACGGGTCTTCGCGGAAAATGAATATCCTCCAAGTATTGATCGAGAAGAAGTGGAAATCAAAGCGAAAACACGAAAGAAACCATACGGTGCTGAGGAAGCTGCTATTCATGAAGTTTGAATTTGAACGTGTTACTGCAGCTGAGATTCTATAAAGTAGCCCAATGAGATCACTGTGAAAAGACTTATTTACCGCTAAACGAAAGATCAGGCTTACTGCCAATACTTCCTTTTGCGAAGGTTTGTGCAGTTTAAATGATCTAACTGACTGGACGAGACAACATCTCTCACAACCATCCCCTGAACTCTTTCCTTTCATGTTCGCATGTCCGGAATATCTATGATTGCGGGTAAATTTGTCTCAGATAGCGAGTAATAGGAATTAGATAATATCCATGGGCTCAGTTTCACGAGGATAGTATTATTCACTTGTGTTGAGAACGAGTGAATTCAGCTTCTGATGCTACTGCAATACAATGAGAGATATTCACACAGTGAAATCACATAAGAACTGCAAACCATAACGAGAACATCATTTTGAATGTCGTTACCAGAGGCAGTTAAGTAGGTAAGGTATTGAGAGATCCTGGTGGTGAAAGTACACGGACAAGCAAGTGAACACACAACCAAATAGGTGAATAGGGAATACACTTGAAGACTTCGAAGATGATATGGATTCTGTCAAGTCCATGAGTGTTGTCAACAGACAAGGGGGAAGGAAGGTGCCTAAAATTGCTGAGGTTTGTGGGATTGAGACGAATAAATTCAGTGTGTGTAAGTCAATATGGAAAGTGACCAATGAGTGTAAAAGGTTCTGAGTGGACTCAATCGAAAGCGAGGCACTTCTGCATTGTTACATAATTTACAAAAGTCGATTTGTGAAGGGGACATGCACAGGGCTCCTTTCGAAATCCACTGATTTTACACTCCTATGTAGTCCAAAATGAATATGGTTACGACATCCGGCTGAAGTTTGACAGCTGGGTGTCGACAAGATATGAATGAAGATGCGCATGAGTCTGTATATGGCACAAAAAGTGAACAGTGAAAGATGTTCATAAGAAACTGGGAGGTAACTAAAGCGAAAATTGATTCATCGTATCTCTTGACACGAAGCCACTGAAAATACGAACGCATTGTGTAGATCACATTCCGTATCAAGCAATATTCGACATTATTCGATTATCATTTGTGAAGACGTATAACGGTGATGAGCTTCACCTGGGATCGCAAATGCATA